>JAFMOC010000668.1:45000-95000 GCA_019802505.1 Corydoras sp. C115 | reverse complement strand
GCGCTGAGCGCGCTCGCAATTACGCTGCCGCAATCATAAAGGGCATTACGGAGGTTCCACTCGCCACGGCGCAGGAGGACCGTCCCGGAGACGGCAGGGTATTAAACGCAATGAGATGATGATGAAGTGATTCCACCTAACGTTCCACGGAACCATCGCTTACACCAGCATTTAAAAAACCCGGAGCGTTTAGAGAACCCGGAGCGTTTAGAGGACCCGGAGCGTCTAAAGAGCGTTTAAAGAACCCAGAGCGTTTAGAGAACGTTTAAAGAACCCGGAGCGTTTAGAGAACCCGGAGCGTCTAAAGAACGTTTAAAGAACCCAGAGCGTTTAGAGAACGTTTAAAGAACCTGGAGCGTTTAGAGAACCCGGAGCGTTTAGAGAACCCGGAGCGTCTAAAGAACGTTTAAAGAACCCAGAGCGTTCAGAGAACGTTTAAAGGACCCGGAGCGTTTAGAGAACCCGGCCCGTCTAGAGAACCCGGAGCATTTAAAGAACGTTTAAAGAACCCGGCGCGTTTAAAGAACCCGGAGCGTTTAGAGAACCCGGAGCATTTAGAGAACCCGGATCATTTAGAGAACCCGGAGCATTTAGAGAACCCGGAGCATTTAGAGAACCCGGAGCGTCTAAAGAACGTTTAAAGAACCTGGCGCATTTAAAGAACCAGGAGCGTTTAGAGAACCCGGAGCGTTTAGAGAACCCGGAGCGTCTAAAGAACGTTTAAAGAACCCAGAGTGTTTAGAGAACGTTTAAAGAACCCGGAGCGTTTAGAGAACCCGGAGCGTTTAGAGAACCCGGAGCGTCTAAAGAACGTTTAAAGAACCCAGAGCGTTTAGAGAACGTTTAAAGAACCCGGAGCGTTTAGAGAACCCGGCCCGTCTAGAGAACCCGGAGCATTTAAAGAACGTTTAAAGAACCCGGCGCGTTTAAAGAACCCGGAGCGTTTAAAGAACCCGGAGCATTTAGAGAGCATTTAGAGAACCCGGAGCATTTAGAGAACCCGGAGCATTTAGAGAACCCGGAGCGTCTAAAGAACGTTTAAAGAACCTGGCGCATTTAAAGAACCCGGAGTGTTTAAAGAACCCGGAGCGTTTAAAGAACCCGGAGCGTTTAAAGAACCCGGAGCGTTTAAAGAACCCGGAACGTTTAGAGAACCTATTAAGCCACTAAGCCACCGTGCCGCCCCGGAAGAAAAAATTATTAAAGGATTCCACAATGGGGCCTCCACCTGATATAACTGGTGCAGTGACTCCCACCTCCACCAGGATCTAGAACCAGAACACCAACCACTCTGACCCTGTTTATTAATTACACCGGGCTTTATTTGAGGAAGCCCCCCCCCACCCCGCCTGCACTGTACCGTAGTAAAACTAAGCACACGGAGACGTTCCAGCTGAAGACTGGTGACTCTGCACTGGACTTGAAAACAACTCCATTAAACCCCTGGAGCATGCCCATCCCTCCATCCTTCTTCTTCCTCATCTGGGCTCGCGGGCCCCTGTCGCACGCGCACGATGGAAAAGTGATTTATTCCGAGCGGGACGAGCGGTCCGCCGCATCCTCCTCGGCTCTGGCCGTTTAACTGATGGAGGATCCTACACTGGCAGGTTATAGCCTGCCAGACACCGACCATTTTACACGGTGGGGTGGGGTGTGGGGGTGGGGCGGGGGTGCAAAGACAGATAGAGATTCAGCTTTTAACTCAGCTGCAAACCACATGTCCGCTTCATGGGGTGTGTAATCAGAGAATTTATTTAAATTCCTTTAACAGACAAACGCAAAGACAAGGTTTAATTACCAGCGGGGCATGTAAAGCACAGGGGGCAGGGGCATGTTTAACATTAGGGGCATTGACATGTTTAATGAAGAAGACATGGACATGTTTACCACTGTAAGGGGGGTATATGCATGTGTACAATGGGGGAATGGGCAATGGGCATGTTTACCATTGGGGGCATGGACATGTTAACCATTGGGGGCATGGGCATGATTACCATTGGGAGCATGGGTATTTTTACTAAAGGGGGCATGGGCATGTTAACCATTTGGGGCATGGACATGTTAACCATTGGGGGCATGGGCATGTTAAACATTGGAGGTATGGACATGTTAACCATTGGGGGCATGGGCATATTAACTATTGCGGGCAACAGGCATGTATTCCATTGGGGGCATGGTCATGTTTACTATTGTAGGCATGGGCATGTTTACTATTGCAGGCATGGGCATGTTAACCATTGGGAGCATGGGTATGTTAACCATTGGGGGCATGGGTATGTTAACCATTGGGGCATGGGCATGTTAACCATTGGGGGCATGGGCATGTTAACCATTGGAAGCATGGGTATGTTTACTAAAGGGGGCATGGGCATGTTAACCATTGGGGGCATGGGCATGTTAACCATTGGAGGTATGGACATGTTAACCATTGGGGGCATGGGCATATTAACTATTGCGGGCAACGGGCATGTATTCCATTGGGGGCATGGGCATTTTCACTATTGTAGGAATGGGCATGTTTACTATTGGGGGCATGGGCATGTTAACCATTGGGAGCATGGGTATGTTAACCATTGGGGGAATGGGCATGTATACCATTGGGGGCATGGGCATGTATACCATTGGGGGCATGGGCATGATTACTCCTGGGGGCATAGGCATGTTAACCATTGGGAGCATGGGTATGTATACTATTGGGGGCATGGGCATGTTAACCATTGGGAGCATGGGCATGTATACCATTGGGGGAATGGGCATGTATACCATTGGGGGCATGGGCATGTATACCATTGGGGGCATGGGCATGATTACTCCTGGGGGCATAGGCATGTTTACCATTGGGAGCATGGACATGTTAACCATTGGAGGTATGGACATGTTAACCATTGGGGGCATGGGCATATTAACTTTTGTGGGAATGGGCATGTATACCGTTGGGGGCATGGGCATGTTCACTATTGCGGGCATGGGCATATTAACTATTGCAGGCACGGGCATGTATACCATTGGGGGCATGGACATGTTAACCATTGGAGGCATGGGAATGTTTAACACATGGTGCAGGGCATGTTTACCCTGGTCGGTATGGTCCTGCTAAAACAAACATGGCGTTCTTTAAGGCATCATGTCTCAGTACAAGTCTCTGTATTGATGCCACCTTCACCCACATACACCCAACTGAACAGTGCAGGGGGGGGTGAACATGTCCCCGGTTAAAATAACCCCCCTTAAATATAAAGCATATAAATATATTCCATTGCAGGTTTTACTGACAATAAAGAGCCAACACCTTTACGGGAAGAAACCTGAATCTACATCTTCCTCAAATCCCCCCGTCCTCCGTCCCCACGTCCCCCCGTCCCCCCGATACCCTAAAGCATGTGCACTCTGCACACAATGAAGTTTTCATAATACGTCCTCTTTAATGTCATTTTTCGCCTATTGATCCCCCCCCCCCACCATTATGTTTGCTAAAGATAAACATTACCTGCCATAAACCACTAGTGCCACACAGACATGCCGGGCAATAAATAATAGATCACGGCCGGCGAGACTTTGATGAGCAAGCAAAGTCGCGAGACGCTCTCGGCGGGGAATCGTATGAAAACATAAATCATTCTTCATTTTTCAGACAACAATCCAAAATGGATTCCATCTCTGCACCTTGAAAGTCATTTGGCTCGTTATTTATAGTCCGAGCCCAAAGACAGACAGGGAGACGGGAGAGCGGAGTGTGGAGAGTCCCCCCCCCCTCTATCTCCTCCTCGCCCCAGTCAGCAGTTTCCTCTCCGTCCGTCCTCGGGATTTGTGGGTGGCGATGGAGAGCTGCGGAACATCGGCGGATGGAGGTGGGTTTTGGGGTTCGCGACCACCAGCCGCGAAATACCAATACCCCCCCCTCCCCTCCCCGCGAGGTTCTAAAATTTCTTTTTCTCCAGGGAGAACGTTTTCAGGCGCTGGGCAGATACCCCCAGGACAGGGCGCCAATCTTTTGCTGGACACACAAACAACACTCTTATAAGGGGCAATTTAGAGCATTCGCTTCACCTTAAATCCATTCTGAATTCTTTGACTGTGGGAGGAAACCGGAGAACGTGAACATGGGGAGATGGGGAGAACATGCAAATGCCACCCAGATCGGGATTCGAACCTGGATCCCCAGCGCTGAGAGGAGAACATGCTAATCACTACACCACCAGGCCACCCTCTCATTAAGACTCCATCCATCCATTATCTTCCGCTTGATCCTCTATTAGGGTCACAGGGGTTCCCCATGCCAATCCAGGGGAGAACGTTTCGGGCGCTGGGCAGATACACCCATAACAGGACGTTAATCTATCACTGGCCACACACTTACACACACTCTATATGGGGCAATTTGGAGAACTCAATTGCCCTTGATCTATGTTTTTGGACTGTGGGAGGAAACCGGAGAACCCGGAGGAAACCCAAGCGGACGCAGGGAGAACATGCAAACGCCATCCAGATGGGAATTCCAACCTGGATCCCCAGCGCCGAGAGGAGAACATGCTAATTACTACACCACCAGGCCACCCTCTTGTTAAGATTATTAATAGAATTTACACATACTGTCTGAGTGCACCTGACTGACAATCGACATCCCAATTCATCCGTCAGGATTACATTAGGTTAGGTTTGAGTGCGGTACGCTGGGAATTTCAGGTTGGAGTTTGCATGTCCTTCCCGTGTCCATGTTTACTCACAGTCCAAAAACATGGATTCAAGGTGAATTGAATGCTCTTATTGCCCCATATGGAGTGTTTTTGTGTGTGTGTTGCCAGTGATGGACTGGCGTCCTGACCTCTTAGGGTTTAGAACTGAGTCTCTGTAAAGGGTGAGTGTTCGGAACCCGGGGGTTTCGCCGTGTGAGAGATCGCTCTTGTAAAAAAATAAATAAAAATGTAATGATGGTCAGGTGCGCGCTATAATCACAGGATTACGAATAGAACCCATCCAAGCTACAGGCAGCCCGGGTCGGCCCGTGATGAATAGTTATATTAACGCGAGCGCAGAGTGCAGCCCGCGGTAACGGCCGGCGCGTTCTCGCCGTCTCGCGCCTCCATTAGCGGTAAGTGAGCGTTGGCTCTGCTGGGGGGGGGGGGGGGGGGCGTAATTGCTGCTCTCCGTCACTCTCGCGTTGGGAAAATGAACTTCATCGCAGTGATGACAATAAACCACGACGAGGCCAGTGGCACGTTTATTAAACCCGACGTTCCGATAGTACGGACTCACGAGCCGAGAGCGCCTAGGAAGAACCGAAGGTACGAGTCAGTAGGGGTGCAAGTCTCGTGCGATTCGATCCGATTTTTTTTGTGGTCACGATTCGATTCAGAATCGATATTTTCCGTTCAAATACTCTTTAAATTTAGTTTCAACGATGTGATTGACGAGATGAAACGACGATGCAAACAAATAGAACGTTTATTTAAAACAATACTTTCAGGTTCCATCCTGTATTAATCCATCCATTATCTTCCGCTTTATCCTCTATTAGGGTCGCGGGGGGGGTTCCCCATGCCCATCCAGGGGAGAACGTTTCGTGTTCTGGAGAGCGAGCGCTGTATATAGCACCCAGCGTCGAGGGGAGAACGAGACGCTGGGCAGATACACCCAGGACAGGACACCAATCTATCGCTGGACACACTCACTCACACTAATACACTCTATATGGGGCAATTTGGAGAATCCAACTGACCTTAATCCATGTTTTTGGACTGTGGGAGGAAACCGGAGAACCCGAAGGAAACCCACACGGACACGGGGAGAAGTTGGAAACTCCACCCAGATGAGGATTCGAACCGGGAATCCCAAGCGCTGAGGGGAGAACATGCTAAACCACTAAGCCACCGTGCCGCCCCTGTATCAAATCTTTCTGCTTCATTTTATATTTATATAAAAATAGGATTGGGCTAAATTAAAAAGAGCAGTGTTGGGTTCGCTTATCTGCCCGGCTTTTTATTACATAAATAAACATCCATCAATGAACAAATAATTATAAATATATTAATACCAAAGTTTCCCATGGTGCATTCACCTTTAATCCAAACTAATATACAGACTTTACAGTCAGAGTGACTTCTGCAAATCTTTAAAACTTAACATTAAAAAATAAAATCCATAATTCAGTCTATGTAACTATATTGCACCAACATTCACTACATTTTTAGAACTTAACTTTAAATAACAGAGGCTTAGTGGTTTGGCATGTTCTCCTTTCAGTGCTAGGGATTCCCGGTTCAAATCCCAATCTGGGTGGAGTTTCCATGTTCTCCCTGTGTCCGCGTGGGTTTCCTTCGGGTTTTCTGGTTTCCTCCCACAGTCCAAAAACATGGATCAAGGTCAATTGAATTCTCCAAATTGCCCCATATAGAGTGTGTCTGTGTGAGTGAGTGTGTGCCCAGCGACAGATTGGTGTCCTTTCCTGGGTGTATCTGCCCAGCGCCCCCCCCCCCCCCCCCCCGAACGTAGGAGAGGATAACCCTAACCCCCCAATTTTCAATATTTTAAATGAAGATCACTCGTACCACGGTCACTGCAGTACTGAAAATCATCCACCACCCTAATAAAACCATAATAACACCTGCTCTGTGGGGGTCCTGATCAATAGAGAACATACTAAAAAGGACTAACGAGTATTTGGAGGAAGTGCTGGACTACAGAATGGATCTGTAGAACTACAAACCCCACCTGTATGGTGGTGGAGTGAATACGGTGTGGCTGTTGCAGTTAGACGCTGGTGTCTACCACACGAGCCGACTTCAGACACGCTTTTAAAACCCAAACAATTAAACACAAGGTGCCTTTATATACATTCATTCATTCATTATCTCCCGCTTTATCCTCTATTAGGGTCGCGGTGGGGTTCCCCATGCCCATCCAGGGGAGAACGTCTCGGGCGCTGGGCAGATACACCCAGGACAGGGCGCCAATCCATCGCTGGGTACACACTTACACAATCAAACACACTCTATATGGGGCAATTTGGAGAACTCAATTGACTTGATCCATGTTTTTGGACTGTGGGAGGAACATGGAACATGGAAACTCCACCCAGATGGGGATTCGAACAGGGAATCCCTAGCGCTGAGAGGCGAACATGCTAATCACTAAAACACCATGCCGCCCACAAGGTGCCTTTAATCAGGAGCTAATCGCTCAGATGACGCGCTGTACGCCTCATTTAGGGCGTGCGCTGGGCGTGTCCCCGTTCTCATTCCTGACCGGAAAGAACGAAACCACGCTCGTCTGTGCAACCTTGACACAGAACCGTATAGGAACAGAAATAGTCCCGGTTCTGCATGTCCCCGTCTCACCAGCAGCCCGGAGCCCAGCTGGAACGGTGGCCCGGCGAGAACGCCTTCAAAAGTGGGCCAGAGATGCTCGTCCGTGCGCCATCGATCACAACGAGGACGTCGAGGTTGGTCTCCTTTCATGCTCCCCTTCCACACCGGGGAGGAGAACGGAGCACCATCCACCACCCTAATAATACCTGACCTGTCCAGGGTCCTGATCATTAGAGAACAGTGTATTCAGGAGAACCTACAAATCACATGTTCAGGGTAAGAAGGCGGTCAATGAAGTGTGTGTGTGTGGGAGGGGGGGTAGGATTACTAGTGACATGTTACAGAGTGTCATGATCACTAAACGACCAATCAGGATATTTGCACAGAGGGCTTGTAATGTACACTGCCTCGCTTATCCATCGGCCACTAGAGGTCACTGTGTAACTGAAGCCATGCTGGAGGAACTGCTTCAACAGTGAAATTCATCCATCCATTATCTTCCACCTCATCCTCAATTAGGGTCGCGGGGGGGGGGGGGGGGGGGGGTTGGGCAGATACACCCAGGACAGGGGGGCAATCTATCACTGGGCACACACTCACTCACACAGACGCACTCTATATGGGGCAATTTGGAGATTTCAGTTGACCTTGATCCATGTTTTTGGAATGTGGGAGGAAACGGGGACGCGGACACGGGGAGAACATGCAAACGCCACCCAGATCGGGAATCGAACCTGGATCCCCAGCATTGAGGAGAACATGCTAATCACTACACCACCAGGCCACCCTCTCGTTAAGATTATTAATTAAATTTACCGGAGATCGGAGAACCCGGAGGAAACCCACACGGACACGGGGAGGACATGCAAACTCCACCCAGATTGGGATTCGAACAGGAATCTCCAGCGCTGAGAGGAGAACATGCTAAACCACTAAGCCATCATGCCGTCCCACATTAAAATTAATTAATTAATTAAATCATTCATTCATTATCTTCTGCTTAATCCTCTACTAGGGTCGCGGTGTGGGGGGGGGGTTCCCCATGTCCATCCAGGGGAGAACGTTTTGGGATCTGGGCAGATACACCCAGAACAGGGGGGCAATCTTTTGCTGGACACACAAACACATTCAATATGGGGCAATTTATGGCATTCAATTCACCTTGAATCCATGTTTTTGGACTGTGGGAGGACACGGGGACACAGGGAGAACATGCAAACGCCACCCAGATCGGGAATCGAACTTGGATCAGCGTTGAGGAGAACATGCTAATCACTACACCACCAGGCCACCCTCTCGTTAAGATTATTAGTTAAATTTACACACACCTCAATGAATGTTTGCATGTTCTCCCCATGTACATGTGGGTTTACTCCAGGTTCTCCGGTTTCCTCTCACAGTCCAAAAACATGGATTCAAGGTGAAATGAATGCTCTTATTAAGATAAGATACCTTTTATTGTCATTGCACATGTGCAACGAAATGCCCCATATAGAGTATGTCTGTGTTGCCAGCGATAGACTGGCGTCCTGTCCTGGGTGTATCTGCCCAGCACCCCGAAATGTTCTCCCCTGGATGGGCATGGGGAACCCCCCCCACGCAACCCTAGTAGAGGATTAAGCGGAAGGGTGGCATAGTGGTTTAGCAGGTTCTCCTTTCAGTGCTAGTGATCCAGGTTCGAATTCCAATCTAGGTGGAGTTTGCATGTTCTCCCCGTGTCCGCGTAGGATTCCTGCAGGTTCTCCGGTTTCCTCCCACAGTCCAAAAACGTGGATTCAAGGTGAACTGAATGCTCTAAATTGCCCCATATAGTGAGTGTGTGATAGACTGGCGTCCTGTTCTGGGTGTATCCGCCCAGCACCCGAAATGTTCTCCCCTGGATGGGCATGGGGAACCCCCCCACACACACAATCCTAGTAGAGGATTAAGCGGAAGGGTGGCATAGTGGTTTTGCAGGTTCTCCTTTCAGTGCTGGTGATCCAGGTTCGAATTCCAATCTAGGTGGAGTTTGCAGGTTCTCCCCGTGTCCGCGTGGGATTCCTGCGGGTTCTCCGGTTTCCTCCCACAGTCCAAAAACGTGGATTCAAGGTGAACTGAATGCTCTAAATTGCCCCATATAGTGAGTGTGTGATAGACTGGCGTCCTGTTCTGGGTGTATCCGCCCAGCACCCGAAATGTTCTCCCCTGGATGGGCATGGGGAACCCCCCCCCCGCGACCCTAATAGAGGATAAAGCGGAAGATAATTGATGGATAGTTAATGGGGGGGTGTACGGACAACCGTTCCAAACCGACCCCGCACTCATTGCATTGATTTCTAACAGAACCACACCCGGATTACCGTGACGCCCTGGATAAACTACGGCGCATTGATGTCGAGGCTCGAAACAGAGTTTTTAAAAACTAGAAATTATAAATTAACAGCAAAATATGTGAATTTTAAACCCCGGACTCAGTGATCAGTCTTCCGGACAGTGGATGACGCGGGCGTTAGCGTTAGCATGCAGCGTAGTCGCCTCAGACAGCGCCGCGATTTCGCTCGATATTTTTAAAAATCTCTGTTGAAAATAAAATGTTAAAAGCGGACCACGAAACACCGTGTTCACCCAGACGCGGTTGCTCACCCGTTCCCAGGATTATAACATCGAACTCGGAGGGAAGACTGTCAGCAGCCATCCTGAGGCAACGGCCAGACCACGTGACACAACAAACCGTGACGTCGGCGCTGGTTTCGATAACGTGCCGCTCTTCTGTCATGTTTTGTTTTCGATCTTTATTTATGAACAAAACTATCAAAGCAGCATGTATGCATCATTATCAGTGAAATTACAGAATTAAAAACGATATGACAGAAGCCAAGCACAAAAGCCTGTCGAATAATGCACCCTTTTTAATTTTTGGGCATATATTAACATATTTGTGCTGGTAAGCAATTTATTGTAGGGCACATGTCAAATAATGCACCCTTTTTTAATTTTTGGGTTTTTATAAACAAATATTTGTGCTGGGATGGGATTTATGGTGATATACCTGTCAAATAATGCACCCCCTCTTAATTTGGGTTTTTTTTAAACCCAGATTTGTGCTGTTAAGCAATTTATGGTAGAACACCTGTCAAATAATGCACCCCCTCTTAATTTTTTTTTTTTTTTTAAATGGTAGGGCACCTGTCAAATAATGCACCCTTTTTAATTTTTGGGGATTTATTAACATATTTGTGCTGTTAAGCAATTTATTGTAGGGCACCTGTCAAATAATTCACCCCTTTTTTTTATTTTGGGGGTTTTATAAACACATATTTGTGTTGGAATGGGATTTATGGTAGAACACCTGTCAAATAATGCACCCCTTTTTAAATTTTTGGGTTTTTATGAACACATATTTGTGCTGGGATGGGATTTATGGTGATATACCTGTCAAATAATGCACCCCCTCTTAATTTTTTTTTTAAACCCAGATTTGTGCTGTTAAGCAATTTATGGTGAGACACCTGTCAGATAATGCACCCCTTTTAATTTCTGGGGTTTTATAAACACAGATTTGTGCTGGGAAACTAATCATTGTAGGGCACCTGTCAAATAATACACCCTTTTTAATTTTGGAGTTTTTTAAAACCCAGATTTGCGCTGTTAGGCAATTTATGGTAGAACACATGTCAAATAATGCACCCCCTCTTAATTTTTTTTTTAAATGGTAGGGCACCTGTCAAATAATGCACCCTTTTTAATTTTGGAGTTTTTTTTAAACCCAGATTTGTGCTGTTAAGCAATTTATGGTAGAACACATGTCAAATAATGCACCCCCTCTTAATTTCTTTTTTTTTTTTAAATGGTAGGGCACCTGTCAAATAATGCACCCTTTTTAATTTTGGAGTTTTTTTTAAACCCAGATTTGTGCTGTTAAGCAATTTATGGTAGAACACATGTCAAATAATGCACCCCCTCTTAATTTCTTTTTTTTTTTTAAATGGTAGGGCACCTGTCAAATAATGCACCCTTTTTAATTTTTGGGGATTTATTAACATATTTGTGCTGTTAAGCAATTTATTGTAGGGCACCTGTCAAATAATGCACCCCTTTTTTTTTAATTTTGGGGGTTTTATAAACAAATATTTGTGTTGGAATGGGATTTATGGTAGAACACCTGTCAAATAATTCATTGTATCTCACACACTCAAAGTGTTATTGTCCATGATGTCACGGCCGGACAGACGTCTCAGCCAATCAGATTTAAGGAGCGGATCTACCGTTTTTATAAATGTATAAATGTAAAGCCTCTTCGGATCGTCCGTGAACACCTTCTGTTTTCGGAGATCTTCAGCGTCCACATGTCTCGGCTTTGCTTTCAACACACAGAGGGTTTGGATGCCGGTTGCCAGACGTCGCTGCGTCCATCCCGAACACGGTGACCCGTGACCTCCGTCCGGTATTATTTTTTTTGTATTTTTCGGGTTCTTGGAATCGGCGCTGCATCTTGATCCTTAACACACGTCCCTGTTTCGTTTGTGGTTTAAAAAGCAAACGTTTAGAGAAGACAGATGGTTCCACGGCGAGCACGTCCCCGGTTCCCCGCTGTCTGTCCGCTTCTCTCGTATCTAACACGCCAGGGATGCTTTTTGACAAGAGAGTTTGCTCGGGCATTTGTGACGGCGGGTGTTTTATGTCCCTGGCTCGTCCTCTGAGGGACGGAGGGCCTTGCTGGAAAAATTGATCTGTGCAGAGATGTTCCTTACAGGGAGCATTCTGCCGCGGTTCTCCTTGGCTGGAGAGAGCGTTCCGCCGCGGTTCTCCTTGGCTGGACTGTAAAGATACCACAAGGCGACAAGCTCCACGCTTTTCTTTTCTTTTAAATTTTTTTTTTTTTCATATCAAGGTGTCTTTCAAGTGCTCGTACCTTCAGAAGGCGTCTTCTGTCAGCCCGTCCGACTGATCCATGGTTCTAAAGGACGGGGACTGCGCACTCATACCGACTTCCTCAGATCTGTTCTGTTCGGTTCTGTAAAGCTGCTACAACAGACCCACAAGACCTCAACTATTCCAATGAATTCCGCACATTTGGTCCTTTAGCGCGGCACGGTGGCTTAGTGGTTTAGCATGTTCTCCTCTCAGCACTAGGGATTCCCGGTTTGAATCCCCATCTGGGTGGAGTTTCCATGTTCTCCCCGTGTCTGCGTGGGTTTGCTCCGGGTTCTCCGGTTTCCTCCCACAGTCCAAAAACATGGATCAAGTCAATTGAGTTCTGGGTCTATCTGCCCAGCGCCTGAAACGTTCTCCCCTGGATGGGCATGGGGAACCCCACCGCGACCCTAATAGAGGATAAAGCGGGAGATAATGAATGAATGAATGAATGGTCCTTGAGCATGTTCCTCACCGCTGGCGATCCTGGCTGGAGTTTCCATGTTCTCCCCGTGTCCTCGTGGGTTTCCTCTGGGTTCTCCGGTTTCCTCCCACAGTCCATAAACATGGATTCAAGGTGAATTGGATGCTCCAAATTGCCCCATATAGAGTGTGCGTCTAAGCAAGCGATAGATCGGCGCCCTGTCCTGGGAAACCTTCTCCCCTGGATGGACATGGGGAACCCCCCCCTTCCCCTCCCCCACAACCCTTGTAGAGGACTAAGCGGAAGATAATGAATGAATAAATGAATCAATTGCCCCTATGGAAGCATGGTGGCTTAGCGGTTGGCATGTTCTCCTCTCAGTGCTGAGGATCTTGGTTCGAATCCCGATCTGGATGGAGTTTGCATGTTCTCCCCATGTCTGAAGGGTTTCCCCTGGGTTCTCCGGTTTCCTCCCACAGTCCAAAAGATATGGATTCAAGGTGAATTGGATGCTCTTGATGGCCCCATATATAGTGTGCGTCTAAGTAAGCGATAGATCGGTGCCCTGTCCTGGGAAACGTTCTCCCCTGGATGGACATGGGGAACCCCCCCCTTCCCCATGACCCTAGTGGAGGATTAAGCAAAGGATAATGAATTAATGAATAAATTGCCCCTATGGCAGCATGGTGGCTTAGTGGTTGGCATGTTCTCCTCACAGCGCTGGGGATCTAGGTTCGAATCTGATCTGGATGGAGTTTGCATGTTCTCCTTGTGTCCGCGTGGGTTTCCTCCGTGTTCTCCGGTCTCCTCCCACAGTCCAAAAACATGGATTCAAGGTGAATTGGATGCTCCTAATTGCCCCATATAGAGTGTGCGTCTAATTGAGTGATATATAGGCGTCCTGTCCTGGGTGTATCTGCCCAACGCCCGAAACGTTCTCCCCTGGATGGGCATGGGGAACCCCCTCCCTGTGACCCTAATAGAGGATTAAGCGGTATATTAAGATAATGAATTAATGAATAAATTGCCCAATGGCAGCATGATGGCTTCGTGTTTAGCATGTTCTCCTTCAGGTTTTTGACTCCCGATTTGGGTGTAGTTTGCGTGTTCTCCCGTGTCCATGTGGGTTTCCTCTGGGTTCTCCGGTTTCCTCCCACAGTCCGAAAACATGGATTCAAGGTGAATGAAATGTTCTAAATTGCCCCAAATAGAGTGTGTCTTTGTGTGTGAGTGTGTGCCCAGCTATAGACTGGGTGTATCTGCCCAACGTTCAGAACGTTCTCCCCTGGATGGGCATGGGGAACCCCCCCCCCCCCCCCCCGCAACCCTACTTAAGGATTAAAGGGAAGATAATGGATGGTCCTTTATCAGATGCCCACAGGTATGAGAGCACAGGGTTGATGCAGCGCCCCCTGGAGCAATGGAGGTTAAGGCTCTTGCACAAAACCCCGCATTGTTCAGTCAGTGGAGGTGGGATTTGAACCCGCAACCTTCAGATGGACAGCCCTACACCCTGACCGCTGAGTCGCGAGCTCCGGCCGGCGTGGTTTGTGATTGGCGGCGCCGTCAGGAGCCAGCGAAACTTGGAGGTGGAAGTCAAGGAGACTTCACAGCTCGTTTTGTTTTTCCCAATCAGCGAGCGCGGCCGTCGCGGGCGGGACGGGGCGAGCGGCGGCGGCGGCGGGGGCCCTGCGGAATGACACCATCTGTCTGGGGCCTCATAAACACTCGGAATGAAACATCCGCGAGGACATTACGGCGTTATAAATCTCCTCGTAAATGTAAATTAAATCTGAGATTAGTTATCCGAGCGGAACCCCGCCCGAACGCGCCGGGCCACTCGGGCCAGTAAATATATATCAACAGAGATAAACACGTTTACGGAGCCCGCGGTCAGCGCGGGCCGCGGGGGGGGGATGTGGGGTGGCGGGGGAGGGGGGGTGTGCTGGCAAGACCCGACGCCGATATCAATAATCCCACCTGACATTTTATTTCACAGACCGGAGGGATTAGGACGTATTCCGCTCCCCCGGATGCGTCCGGTCACCTTGAGCGCTGGCGGGGCTCTATATCTCTATAAGTGGGCCGATAATTTGGGGCTAAAAGCCCCAGGCAGGGGGCGCTCTCGAGCGTGCATGCGCACAAGGGTTTACCTCGGAGAGCATGTGGACCGTGAACCCTACCTTGCCCCTATGGCAGAAATTTGCCCCTATAGCTTAGTGCGTGGCATGTTCTCCTCCAGGTTTCGAGTCCCGATCTGGGTGGAGTTTGCATGTTCTACACGTGGGTTTCCTCCGGGTTCTGTGCTTTCCTCCCACAGTCCGAAAACATGGATTCAAGGTGAATGAAATGTTCTAAATTGCCCCATATAGTCCAGCGCCCGGAACGTTCTCCCCAGGATGGATAATGGAAACGTGCTCCAAATAGGTACAGCGCCCCCCCAGGTGGGGCAGACAGCGCAGTTAGGAAATAAATGGAAAATGATTGTAGTGGTCACCGTGCTTTCCTCTTAGCGCTGGGGATCCAGGTTCGAATCCCAATCTGGGTGTTGTTTCCATGTTTTCCCCCCCATGTCCACGTGGGTTTCCTTCGGGTTCTCCAAAAACAAAGATAAGGTAAACTGGCTGCTCTAATTTGCCCCTATATAGTCCATTCCATCCATTATTTTCCGCTTTATCCTCTATTAGGGTCGCGGGGGGTTCCCCATGCCCATCCAGGGGAGAACGTTTTGGGCGCTGGGCATATACACCCAGGACAGGGGGGCAATCTATCATTGGGTACACACTCATTCAAACATACACTCTATATGGGGCAATTTGGAGAATTCAATTCACCTTGAATCCATGTTTTTGGACTGTGGGAGGAAACCGGAGAACCCGGAGGAAACCCACGTGGACATGGGGAGAACATGGAAACTCCACCCAGATTGGAATTCAAACCGGGAATCCCCAGCGCTGAGAGGAGAACATGCTAAACCACTAAGCCACCCACCCCTATATAGTCTGTGTGTGAATTAATGAGTGTGTGCCCAGCGCACGAAACGTTCCCCTCTGGATTGGCATGGGGAACCCCCCCGCCCAACCCTAGCAAAGGATAAAGTGGTAAATAATGGATGGAATGGACTATATAGGGGCAAACTAGAGCAGCCAGTTTACCTTGTATCTATGTTTTTGGAAAACCCGAAGGAAACCCTCGCGTACATAGGGGAACACGGAAACACCACCAGATTGGGATTCGAACCTGGATCCCCAGCACTGAAAGGAGAGCACGGTAAGCCCCACCCCCACCGGCGACCCCATTAGAGGATTAAGCAGAAGATAATGAATGAATATAATTGGAGCACCTATAGGAGGCGCAATGTCCCAGCGCTGAAGCTCAGACAGGTCTTTTTGATTTTGAGTAGTGCTGCTCTTTGCCACCATAATGAGGCACATGTGCAGCCACGATTTGCCCCACCTGAAGCCAGCTTGCCCCATAGGCGGTGCATGTTTGGAGCGACTGGGGTGAGACACAGTGGGATGTTCAATAGGTTTAAACTCCGAAGAACAATAGATCACATTCCCTTCTATAACCCATCTCGGTTCTTGCGTCCTACTCCGAGACCTTCCCATAATGCAACCGAGGCTTTGATCGGACGCAGACCACGTGGTGGAACGTCCTGTAAAAGGGACATTGATTATACATTAATCACCGAAACAATTAAAAGGAGCCTCGCAGAACCACAAATGGTTCCAGGGGTCACTCTGTGGTCCATCCGTTCCATTAAAGGCTGCATCCCACACAGCGTCATCCTCCGGGGTTCCCATTCAGGTCACCCCCTGTTCGGCAGCCAGTGCGGGGAGAATGTTATTAAATCACATGCAGCAGATCTCTCTGAGGGCCGGAGCGCGCTCGGCGGCGGCGGCAGCGGCGGCCGGTCCCTTCTTAAGTAGAATTAAAGGGCGATATTTTACCATAAATTAAGAGGCCAACAGCGTTTCTGGCAGGTCCAAATGGATGGCCCGCTGGCCGGCCGATATGCTTTACGGTTTGCACACCGCACGTCCAGCCAGGGGAAGCGTGATGAATACGGACGGACGTGAACGTTTACTCAGAACGACGTCGCAATTAGACGGAAAATCAATCAGCGTCAGAGGGAATTTATTTTTATTATTGATCTGCGTTCCCGTCCGCAAACGCTAATGAAGAGATATTTAATCACAGCGCTGCGGCGTGGGAAGCCGAGGCACCGCGGCCTTACGTACGGTGAAGACGCTGGAGGATCACGCGCAACTGAATTCACCGATTCACCTTTAATGCGCCAGAATGTTGTGGCGATGACGAGGAATCGAACATTCATTAATCACAGAGTTAAGAACACATTCTTATATCCCCATGGTGCCATTTCCATTGGCGGGGGCAACCTGCCAAACCATATGCCCTATACAGAAATTGCACTGATTGTATAGAAAACTAGAGCAGCACGGTGGCTTGGTGGTTTAGCATGTTCTCCTTTCAGTGCTGGGGATTCCTTCAGGACAGGGGGGCAATCTATCACTGGGCACACACTCACACACACACACAAACACACACTCTATATGGGGCAATTTGGAAAATTCACTTGACCTTGATCCATGTTTTTAGACTGTGGGAAGAAACCGGAGATCCCGGAGGAACCCCACGTGGACACGGGGAGGACATGCAAACTCCACCCAGATTGGGATTTATATATATATATATATATATATATATATATATATATATATATATATATATATATTTTTTTTTTTTTTTTTTTCTTTTATATAATCTTTTTATTCATTAAACCATATATATACATAAACAAATAAAGATTAGAGGTACTATAATTACATAAAAAAATAAAAACAACACACAAGCTTATAATAACCAATAACATAAAATAATATACATCCATCCATTATCTTCCGCTTTATCCTCTATTAGGGTCGGGGGGGGGGGGGGGGGTTCCCCATGTCCATCCAGGGGAGAACGTCTCAGGTGCTGGGCAGGTAGACCCAGGTCAGGGCGCCAATCCATCGCTGGACACACACTCACTCACACACACACACTATATGGGGCAATTTGGAGAACTCAATTGACCTTCATCCATGTTTTTGGACTGTGGGAGGAAACCGGAGAACCCGGAGGAAACCCACGCATAATCGGGAATCCCCAGTGCTGAGAGGAGAACATGCCAAACCACTAAGCCACCGTGCCGTCAAAAAAATAAACAAAAAATGAAAAAAATAATAATAAAGTAATAAATAGAATATAGTAGACCAGTCATCTTTATAGTACAATACAAAGACTAGAGAGAAGTCACAATAAATAAGGTAAACAATAAAATGTCCTCTGAGTGGGAATTAATTATATAATTCTAATTATAAATTGAGGTGCGGCACGTTGGCTTAGTGGTTAGCACGTTCGCCACTCAGCGCTAGGGATTCCCGGTTCGAATCCCCATCTGGGTGAAGTTTCCATGTTCTCCTTGTGACCGCGTGGGTTTCCTCCGGGTTCTCTGGTTTCCTCCCACAGTCCAAAAACATGGATCAAGTCAATTGATTTCTCCAAATTGCCCCATGTAGAGTGTGTTTGTGTGTGTGTGTGTGTGAGTGTGTGCCCAGCGATAGATTGGTATGTGTGTGTGTGTATCTGCCCAGCGCCCGAAACGTTCTCCCCTGGATGGGCATGGGGAACCCCACCGCAACCCTAATAGAGGATAAAGCGGAAGATAATGAATGAATGAATTATAAATTGAGGGGCGGCACGGTGGCTTAGTGGTTTAGCACGTTCTTCTCTCAGCGCTAAGGATTCCTGGTTCGAATCCCCATCTGGGTGGAGTTTCCATGTTCTCCTCGTGTCCGCGTGGGTTTCCTCCGGGTTCTCCGGTTTGTCCAAAAACATGGATCAAGTCAATTGAGTTCTCCAAATTGCCCCATGTAGAGTATGTTTGTGTGTGTGTGTGTGTGTGAGTGTGTGCCCAGCGATAGATTGGTGCCCTGTCCTGGGTGTATCTGCCCAGCACCTGAAACGTTCTCCCCTGGATGGGCATGGAGAACCCCCCCGCGACCCTAGAGGATAAAGCAGAAGATAATGAATGAATGAATTATAAATTGAGGGGCAGCATGGTGGCTTAGTGGTTAGCAGGTTCTCCTCTCAGCGCTAGGGATTCCTGGTTCGAATCCCCATCTGGGTGGAGTATCCATGTTCTCCCCGTGTCCACGTGGGTTTTCTCCGGGTTCTCCGGTTTGTCCAAAAACATGGATCAAGTCAATTGAGTTCTCCAAATTGCCCCATGTAGAGTATGTTTGTGTGTGTGTGAGTGTGTGCCCAGCGATAGATTGGCGCCCTGTCCTGGGTGTATCTGCCCAGCGCCTGAGACGTTCTCCCCTGGATGGACATGGGGAACCCCACCGCGACCCTAATAGAGGATAAAGCGGGAGATAATGAATGAATGAATTATAAATTGAGGGGCAGCATGGTGGCTTAGTGGTTTAGCACGTTCGCCTCTCAGCGCTAGGGATTCCCGGTTCGAATCCCCATCTGGGTGGAGTATCCATGTTCTCCCCGTGTCCACGTGGGCTTCCTCCGGGTTCTCCGGTTTCCTCCCACAGTCCAAAAACATGGATCAAGTCAATTGAGTTCTCCAAATTGCCCCATGTAGAGTGTGTTTGTGTGTCTGTGTGAGTGAGTGTGTGCCCAGCGATGGATTGGCGCCCTGTCCTGGGTCTATCTGCCCAGCACCTGAAACGTTCTCCCCTGGATGGGCATGGGGAACCCCCCCGCGATGCTAATAGAGGATAAAGCGGGAGATAATGAATGAATGAATGAATGATTATAAATTGTGACCCCGTTGTGCTTAAACCTCCTTCATCTTTATAAACAATGAACATGAAGATCCCGAGACAACTCCGATGCCGTGAGGAATGACGTGCTTTTAATAAATATATGCATTAAAACCTCGGCGTGTGCATCAGGTGCGGCTGCAGGGGGCGGGGCCAGGAGCCGGTGCATATGTTTTCCCTGCAAATGCTAATCAAGAAGCAATTAAGAAGGAGCTCCTGACATGAGGTGGGCCCGGCCGCCGTTCAGAAAGAATGTCTCCTTATTCCCCAGATTGCCACGCAGCGTTTTTAATTTCTGCAGGTTGGCGGCAGGAGTTTGCGTGGCATTTAGCCGCTCATTAGAATATTAATCTTCCCAGAGGAGTTGCCGCAACCGAAAGGTTAAACATGATTGTTGTAATAATTTAATGGCAAACTTTTCTGACCCTGCGTGTAAAGCTCTCTCATCTGGGAGACACTGATTTGCCAGACTAAGTGAGGGGCCTAAATAACAACCCTGTGGTACTCATTAACTACAAAAACAGCAGTTCCCCTCCCCCTTCCACCGACAATGTACAGCAATGCAGGTGCGAAAAGAAATAAAACACTCATTCAGAAACATTAGATTAGGTAGATCAGAGCGTCGTGATACAGCACCCTCTGTGGCGACTGCTGGACTGTGGGTTTGAACCTCCGACCTCCAGATCAATAGCCGAACCTCTGAGACTCTATTGGTGTTGCGGGGGGGGGGGGGGGGGGGGGGGGGGGGGGGGGGCATCCAGGGGAGAATGTTTCGGGGCGCTGGGCAGACGCCAATCTACCACTGAGCACACACTCACCCACACATACAAACACACTCTATATGGGGCAATTTAGAGCATTCAATTTACCTTGAATCCATGTTTTTGGACTGGGGAGGAAACCCATGCGGACACAGGGAGAACATGGAAACTCCACCCAGATTGGGATTCAAACCGGAAATCCCTAGCGCTGAGAGGAGAACATGCTAAACCACCGTGCCGCCCTGCAGGGCCAACTCGTATTATTATAATTAATAATATGACTAAAGGGCGGCACGGTGGCTTAGTGGTTTAGCACGTTCTCCTCTCAGCACTAGGGATTCCCGGTTCGAATCCCCATCTGGGTGGAGTTTCCATGTTCTCCCCGTGTCTGTGTGGGTTACCCCCGGGTTCACACTGTATGCGTTCTGTGGTGTTCTGTATGTGTTCTATAGTGTTCTTTGGTGTTCTATAAGTGTTCTATACTGTTCTGTGGTGTTCTGCAGTGTTCTGTATGTGTTTTGTGGTGTTCTGTAGTGTTCTGTATGTGTTCTGTGGTGTTCTGTAGTGTTCTGTCGTGTTCTGTATGTGTTCTGCTGTGGTGTTCTGTGTGTGTTCAGCATTCTGTAGTTCTGTTGTTCTCTGTGGTGTTCTGTGTGTTCTGTATGTGTTCTGTGGTATTCTGTAGTGTTCTATAGTGTTCTGTATGTGTTCTTTAGTGTTCTATAGTGTTCTATATGTGTTCTGTATGTGTTCTTTGGTGTTCTATATTGTTTTATAGTGTTCTGTATGTGTTCTTTGGTGTTCTATATTGTTTTATAGTGTTCTGTATGTGTTCTATATGTGTTCTGTGGTGTTCTATAGTGTTCTATAGTGTTCTATATGTGTTCTATATGTGTTCTATATGTGTTCTGTGGTATTCAAGAGTGTTCTATAGTGTTCTGTATGTGTTCTGTGGTGTTCTATAGTGTTCTGTAGGGTTCTATAGTGTTCTGTATGTGTTCTGTAGTGTTCTGTTGTGTTCTATAGTGTTCTGTTGTGTTCTATAGTGTTCTGTGGTGTTCTATAGTGTTCTGTATGTGTTCTATATGTGTTCTGTGGTATTCAAGAGTGTTCTATACTGTTCTGTGGTGTTCTGCAGTGTTCTGTATGTGTTTTGTGGTGTTCTGTAGTGTTCTGTATGTGTTCTGTGGTGTTCTGTAGTGTTCTGTCGTGTTCTGTATGTGTTCTGTGGTGTTCTGTGTGTGTTCAGCATGTGTTCTGTGGTGTTCTGTATGTGTTCTGTGGTATTCTGTAGTGTTCTATAGTGTTCTGTATGTGTTCTTTGGTGTTCTATAGTGTTCTATATGTGTTCTGTATGTGTTCTGTGGTGTTCTATAATGTTCTGTATGTGTTCTTAGGTGTTCTGTATGTGTTCTTTGGTGTTCTATAGTGTTCTATATGTGTTCTGTGGTGTTCTATGGTGTTCTATAGTGTTCTATATGTGTTCTATATGTGTTCTATATGTGTTCTGTGGTGTTCTATGGTGTTCTATAGTGTTCTATATGTGTTCTATATGTGTTCTATATGTGTTCTGTGGTATTCAAGAGTGTTCTATAGTGTTCTGTATGTGTTCTGTGGTGTTCTATAGTGTTCTGTAGGGTTCTATAGTGTTCTGTATGTGTTCTGTAGTGTTCTGTTGTGTTCTATAGTGTTCTGTTGTGTTCTATAGTGTTCTGTGGTGTTCTATAGTGTTCTGTATGTGTTCTATATGTGTTCTGTGGTATTCAAGAGTGTTCTATAGTGTTCTGTATGTGTTCTGTATGTGTTCTGTGGTGTTCTATAGTGTTCTGTATGTGTTCTGTAGTGTTCTGTAGTGTGTTCTGTAGTGTTCTATAGTGTTCTATGGTGTTCTGTAGTGTTCTGTATGTGTTCTATATGTGTTCTGTGGTGTTCTGTGGTGTTCTGTAGTGTTCTGTGGTGTTCTGTAGTGTTCTGTGGTGTTCTGTGGTGTTCTGTGGTATTATTTAGTGTTCTATAGTGTTCTGTATGTGGTTTGTGGTGTTCTATAGTGTTCTGTATGTGTTCTATATGTGATCTATAGTGTTCTGTATGTGTTCTGTATGTGTTCTGTGGTGTTCTATAGTTTTCTGTATGTGTTCTGTATGTTTTCCATAGTGTTCTGTATGTGTTTTATAGTGTTCTGTATTTTTCTGTAGTGTTCTGTATGTTCTTTGGTGTTCTGTATGTTTTAGTGCAGTGTTCTGTGTGTGTTTTGTGGTGTTCTATAGTGTTCTGTAGGTGTTCTTTAGTGTTCTGTATGTGTTCTGTGGTGTTCTATAGTGTTCTGTATGTTTTCTGCAGTGTTCTGTGGTGTTCTGTTGTGTTCTATATGTTTTCTGCAGTGTTCTGTGTATGTGTTGTGGTGTTCTATAGTGTTCTGTAGGTGTTCTTTAGTGTTCTGTATGTTTTCTGCAGTGTTTTGTGTGTGTTCTGTAGGTGTTCTTTAGTGTTCTGTATGTGTTCTGCAGTTCTGCGCCGATGCTCCTGTTCCGCTACGCGCCGCTAAGAACTCAAGCTTGGCGGACTGCACCGCCGGGGGGTGGAGGGCGGGGCTGCGCTCGGCGCGGCGCGGCCGCTGATTGGCCAGCGTAGGTGTCACTCAGGCGGCGGTGGGCCAGGCTTAACGCGCGGTCCGGCCCGAGCGCGCTTCATTCTAAAGCGTCCCGCCGGCGAGGAGCGTCCTGGTTCTCCGGCCGCCGCGTGAAAGGCACCGCGTGAAGCGCAGGGGCAGAACCGAGGAACGGCGGGGCAGAACAGCGGGGCAGAACAGCGGGGCAGAGAGCGGGCAGCATGGCCGTGTCGGCAACTCCGCCGGTGCTTTCCCCGAGCTCCACGCCGGGCGCGGGTTCCCTCTTCCGACCCGACCCGCTGTACTCCAGCCCGGTCGACTCCCCGCGCCTGACGGGCAGCGTCATCAACGCCTTCCTGAGTGCCGGCGGCGTGGGGGGCAACGGCGTGGGGGGCAACGGCGCGCTCGGACCGTCCGGCGGCGTTGGAGGTGGCGGCTGCAGCGGCAACAACGAGTGCAAGATGGTCGACGTCCACGGGGTCAAGGTGGCCTCGTTCACGGTGGACGGCCACGAGCTGATCTGCCTGCCACAGGTGTTCGACCTGTTCCTGAAGCACCTGGTGGGCGGCCTGCACACCGTCTACACAAGCTGAAGCGCCTGGACATCTCGCCCGTGGTGTGCACCGTGGAGCAGGTGCGCGTCCTGCGTGGGCTCGGCGCCATCCAGCCCGGGGTCAACCGCTGCAAGCTGATCAGCCGCAAGGACTTCGAGGCGCTTTACAACGACTGCACCAACGCCAGGCGAGTACCGGCCGCGACGTGGACACATGCACACCCACGCACACGTAAACACACGCACACGCGAGTCTGGCAACTTCGCAGGGGGGTGGGTCTGTCTGAAAGTTTCGAACCGTGCGCACTGTGCGTGTGCGACTGCGTCCGTGGCGCTCGACATTCCCACGGAGCGCCTCCGCAGCCCCGTGGGGGCCAATCGCGCCAACTTGGCCGACGTGCCACGCGTGGGCTCTTTGTCTGCGCGCCTCGCCGATGTGCGCGCGAGCGCCGAGTTCAAAGCGTGGGCCGTCCGTGGGTGCGCTCGCGAATCTGCCCACCGTGTCCAAACCCAATAGAATCGGGTGGGGGGGGGGGGGGGGGGGGGTTCGATACAAACTGCTGCTGACGAACCGAGCCGAACCGAGCCACGGCCACGTGCTGCAAAGTTTAATATGTTAATGATGTTGGGCAAAAACACGCGCGCGTGCTCCGGGTTTAACACTCCGTGCTCCGTGAAGAGCATCAGTGTAAGTGAAACGGGACAGATCACCCCTCCTACCCCACCCCATTTTGCACCCCTCTCACACACACACACACACACACACACACACACACACACACTCACGCACGCCGCGTCGGGATGTTTATTCTCAGCTTGTTATCTTGACAGATGTATTAATGTTCCCACGCGTTCCACGAGGTGGCATTTTATCACATTCCAAACACTGTAGCTCGGGACGCGCCAGATGAAAGCCCACAGTGTTGGGGGAATTAAAATGAGTTTAATTAAAAATAAAAAAACTTTCAGTGACGTCACAACTTCGAACTCTCTTAGCCCCGTGCGCGCTTCACGCGACGGGCTTATATTTCCACGTGCTCATAACTTTATAATAATAATAATAATAATATCTATTTGCCTAAAACGGTGATTAATTTCTATATAGTCGTCTGTTATAATTAAAACCGTGCGATGGACTCTTATTGCTATAAAGAAAAGGTTGGCACTCAGATGAAGTATATATATATTTTTTTATTGGTCAGTGTGACGCTGAGATTTAGAACCGTGAAATAAATAAGTCAAGATAAAAGATTCCGTCCTGTAACGACGTTTTTAATTTCGTTTATCTTGCGTTTTGTTTAATTGGCTTCTACAGATTGATTGGCTGTTAAACACGCAGTTAGAGCGCAATCACCACGCGCAGGGAAAAAAACACGATTATGGCGCAAAGGATTAATTTTTTTTTTTTTTTGGGGGGGGGGGGGCTTTAATGCTGAGGAGAGTGCGTGAAGCCAAAGCAGAAGGAGCGCGTGGACGGGGCATCCAGATGGTCATCTTCGGTAATTAACCTTTAAGCATCGACCCTCCCTCTTGCACATTTTGCGCAGCGTCCGGGGATTTCTCTCTAATTAGAACTTTTTGCGTCAGAAGCGCGAAGGGGTCGTGTGACGTCAGAATGCGGTGATTTCGCCCAGATTGATTTACTTTATTTTTATTATTAGATATACATTTTTTTTATTGTTTTATTGTGACGCAGCGAGCCCCCCCCCCCCCCCCCCGTTTGCGTGACGCTTAAACCCGGCTTTTTTATAAAAGTGTCTGAATCAGCAGAGACGCGCCGCGCTCGTAACCGGCCGAGTTTTTACGAGTCCCCACCGCGCCATTGATCTGCAGCCTTCTTAAAATTGCATTCATTCATTATTTATCATTATTATTTTTTCTTAAATATTTTGCAAGCTAAACACGGGCCGTGGCGGGTCCGCACGCGGGGGGAACGGCACTCAGACGCGCGTCACGGAGCGACATCTGCGCCGTTTACGACCTCAGGTTCAGCGAAACGTTCCAGTTTAAATCATGAGGTTTGATTATCTGTCAGGCCTTTTCCTTTATTCTTATAATAAAAAATATTATTATTATAACGTCACGGGTTCGGGTATTTCAAATAATTGCAGGGCGGTAATTAACCCAGAATGCACCGCGTGATTTATTTATTATTATTATTATTATTATTATTATTTTTTTTTTACTTTTTCACAAATGAATCCTAACGAAATCACCTTCCAATAAAATGAAATGCGGCGGCTGTGATTTTGCGCACATGCCTGAACACTCTGGATGGCTTTCGGGTGGCCCACGCGTGGACACCGATCGGGCCCTTCGCCGGATCCACGGACAGGCCGCGTGGCGTGGACGGCCGTCGGACCGGTGACCAAGGCGCGCATGCGCATCGCCTCTCGGGACCCTCAGGATGCCCCCGTGGTGAGTGAGGTGAGGTGGCTGCCCTGCGCGACGGCGGCGGCGGGTCTGGAGCTGTGCCAGCGCGCCACGGCTGTCGCCTGTAATCTCTTCAGCGCGTCGTGCGCAGTCGCACCTTGAATGTCAGATATCAATTATACATCCACCTGCCGCTCCACTTTGATCCGATTACACATTCTGTCCCGTTGCAAATTTTTCGGGGGTGAATTATTTAAATTTGACCCTGAAGGCGGCGCACCGCATTACGCAGCAACCCGAACTCTCCCCAAACCTGAAGGATGCTGCGGGACAGGACCTCTCTCTCTGTCTCTCTCTCTCTCTCTCTCTCTCTTTTTGAGTTGCGGTTCCTTCTGCGTGTTTGTGCGTCTCCATCATTATTTAAAACGCACCTCCAGCATTAATAGCTCTGAGATAACACGGCTCCGGGCTCGAACCCGGGTTTTCAGTCGGGCCACATTAACCCGAAAGTCGTCGGCCCTTCCGCCAGTCACCGTCCCCCGAACCGGCGACCTTTCCGCGCGCCGGAATTTATGGCGCGCGCGCGTGGAAGCAAAGGTCGGAAGAGTTTGATATATTTTTTTGGGGGGAGGTGGGGACACCTTATTTCATCTCGAGTTCATCAGGAAATATAAAATAAAAATATATAAATATAAAAAAGGGGATTCGTGGTAAAGATGATCTGCGTGGGGGACACCCGGGACAGCTCTCAGAAACAAAAGAAAGAAATTTGATTGGATGGGAGAGCCTGCACACCTTCAGATAATCACACTTAATTATATTTATTCTGATTTAATTGTTTATTGGGCAAGTGGACCGAATGTAACCCCTCAGATGATCCTCCTGTGAGATGTGTACATTTACATACATGTTCCCTTGTATTCAGATAAGTGTGTGTGTGGTGTATAGTGTGTGTGTGTTGTGTATAGTGTGTGTGTGTGTGTGTGTATAGTGTGCGTGTTGTCAGAAATGTAACCCGGAGCAGGACACAGCAGGCAGAGTAATAAGGGACAGAGGAAATATTTGGGCCTCCACCCTCCGGTTGCTTAGTAAAAAAATAAATAAAAAAACAAATATAAATGATGTGCATGTTTTAAATTACACACTATTGTGTGTTTATAAAAAACACTGAATGGAATTATCATTTTTAATAATAATAATAATAATAATAGAAGGTGGTGTGAGGGGAAAAATTTAATAAGCTTGAGTTGCTGCTGGTAAGGACATGCTGCATTGTATATGAGTTTAGCACGTTCTCCCTGTGTTTCTGCATGCATTTCCTTTGGCAGCTCATTAGAAGGTTCTCTGCAGACACACACGTATGCAGTCGCGGCGGCTGCAGCGGAACGCCGGTCATGCCAGCGCAGATCTGTTGCTCGCCGTACACACCGTGGACACACTCGCTGGGCCTTGTGCTCCTCTGGGAAGGTGTTCTTCAAAGTTTTGGAGCGTGTCGGCAGGAGTCTTTGTTTAAGCTCGACGAAACGCTTTATATTAAAACAGAATCAGGTGGCTGGGATTATGCGCAAATGCTGTGACACTCTAAATGGCTTTCGGGTGGCCCACGCGGGGCCATCACGAACACCGCCGGCCTCGGTGAGGGACGCCGGGCACCGGTCGTCCCCTGCGCCGAATCCACGGACGGGCTTGAGTGTCTTTTTCTTCCAAATTTTGCCGTGTGTGTGGGAGTCTTGTCTTTTTATCCAGATGAGTGTTTGTGGGATCAGACACCGGTGTTGGGTAAGAGGAGCTGTCTCACAAGCCCTATTTCAGATCAACTCATGGGGTTTTGATGAGGGTTTGCCGAACCAGTGCAGATTCCTCTGAGTCTTTCTATGCCAAGTGCAGGCGGTCAGAGAAACAGGGCCTTCCCCAAACTGTTGGTCCAAAGACAGAAGCATGTACAGATGTACTGTGTGTGTGTTAGGGTGACCAGATGTCCCGCTTCGTGCAGGACAGTCACGCAATTTTGTTACTTTTCACATGTCCCTCAAATTGAGACGTTGTCCCGCATTGTTATTGAAAGCCAGACTCCAGTTTTTAAGCGTGTTTTATAATCCGACTTTGGACGGCTGTGTTGTCTGTTATCGGGGGAGAGGCGGGCTGTTTGAATGTATATAAATATATATATATAAGTATATGTGTATATGTGTAGAGGATGGATATATATATATATATATATATATATATATATATATATATATATATATATATATATATATATATATATATATCCATCTATACACATATGTGTGTGGGTATATATATGTGTGTGTATAGATGGATAGATAGGGTGGCTTAGTGGTTTAGCATGTTCTCCTCTCAGCGCTAGTGTTTCCCGGTTCAAATCCCAATCTGGGTGGAGTTTCCATGTTCTCCCCGTGTCCGCGTGGGTTTCCTTCGGGTTCTCCGGTTTCCTCCCACAGTCATGGATCAAGTCAATTGAGTTCTCCAAATTGCCCCATATAGAGTGTGTCTGTGTGAATGAGTGTCCAGTGATAGATTGCCCCCCTGTCCTGGGTCTATCTGCCCAGCGCCTAAAACGTTCTCCACTGGATGGGCGACCCTAATAGAGGATAAAGTGGAAGATAATGAATGAATATATATATATTTTATATTTTATATTATATTATATTATTCCCACACAAACATAGTCTTTGTCCCACATCTGGTGAATTGGAATCTGGTCACCGTAGTGTGTGTGTGTGTGTGTGTGTCTCGGTCCTTGAAACCGAGGAACCCGGACCGGATCAGGGTGCAGTGCCGCAGCCCACAGTCGGTGGCGTGAAGTCGGGAACGATTAGAACTCAACGCTGCCTTAATCCTGCGGCCCTCTCGGCGCGTTCAGCCCGCCACCGGGCGACTCCCGCTGCGCGGCGTCTGACGAGACGGGGGCAGGCGAGATAACAAATAACACTTCTGCCCCTGGCTGCAGGAAAAGTCTCGCAGAGCCGCCGGTGTCATTTCGACTTTGGCTTTCTGAAAAAGAAAGAAAGAAAAAAAAAAAGCGCGCCCTCTCCTTCCTGAGTTTAATGACACATCTGTACCCGGCCTATATTTATTACAGTCATGTAGAATAAAATTGATTGTCTTCTAAAATTAATTTTTGCTTGGCCTCTAGCGGTGCTTTAATGGAGGACAGTGGGCCCGGTGCAGGAGTGTGCTGTTTAATCACATTAATATCACCGCCCCCGGGACGCGCCAGATAATTGTACAAACGAACAGCCGAATATGCATCTCCAACTTTTTTTTATGATTGAATTATGCAAATGACTTATCTCGGGCCCTTCTGAGCACTAATCGTCTAATTAGCGCTGATGTTTTAAACGCTTGTTTCTTTTCCGGCGACGGCGTTGGGGGGGGCGGGGGGAGAATCGGGGAGCAGAAAATTGAAGATGACACCGGAATCAGTGTCGTGTCGGCGCGGGCGGGTGGAGGAGGGGGGAGGGGGGATGGAGGCCCCTGATTAAAAGACGTTTAAGGGACCGGAGATATAAGCTCTCTTTAATCTGCCGTGTTTTTTTTTTTTTTTTTTTTGCTTTGCTTCTGATAATCGCTGAGGTTTTGACACTAAGCTTTGATGAGTGTGATGGATGGAGGGTGGCGGGTGGAGGGGGGGGTACGATCCACTTGAGGGAGTATTAGCAGAGCGAGTTGGACCTGTTACGCACTTCGTGGATGCAGAACATCATGTGACACTCTACATTTTGCTGCATCGTCTTTTTTTTGTGGAATTGGCATGTTCTCCCTATACCTAAAGTATAAGTGTATCTTGCATTAATCTACAGGCTCGTTTGTGGGTTATGGACTGATACCAAGTTGCCCCCCTGATATTGTATAAGCGTGTGAATATGTTTCCCGTCCATGTGTCCGCCCCGGGATGTCCATGTCCATGAGTCCACTTCGTGGATGCAGAACATCATGTGACACTCTACATTTTGCTGCATCGTCTTTTTTTTGTGGAATGGTCATGTTCTCCCTATACCTAAAGTACAAGTGTATGTTCCATTAATCTATAGGCTTGTTTGAGGGTTATGGACTGATACCAAGTTGCCCCCTGATGTTGAATGAGCGTGTGAATAGGTTTCCCGTCCATGTGTCCGCCCCGGGATAGGGCCCCCCCCATGGGGGTGCAATCTACTTGAGGGAGTATTAGAAGCGAGTTGGACCTGTTACGCACTTCATGGATGCAGAACGTCATGTGACACTCGACATTTTGCCGCATCGTCTTTTTTTTTATGGAATTGGCATGTTCTCCCTATACCTAAAGTATAAGTGTATCTTCCATTAATCTACAGGCTCGTTTGTAGGTTATGGACTGATACCAAGTTGCCCCCCTGATATTGTATAAGCGTGTGAATGTTTCCCGTCCATGTGTCCGCCTCGGGATGTCCATGAGTCCACTTCGTGGATGCAGAACATCATGTGACACTCTACATTTTGCTGCATCGTCTTTTTTTTGTGGAATTGGCATGTTCTCCCTATACCTAAAGTATAAGTGTATCTTCCATTAATCTACAGGCTCGTTTGTGGGTTATGGACTGATACCAAGTTGCCCCCCTGATATTGTATAAGCGTGTGAATATGTCCGTGTCCGCCCCGGGATGTCCATGCCCCCCCCCCCAGTCTGCTTATTAAGACAACAAGATGATAAATGAAGAGAACCTGGCAACATGAGGCCGACTGTGAGGTTTGATATCAGTTACGCGGATGAATATTTAATGATCCCACCACTTTATAGTGACGCGTTCGCAGCAGCTGTCAGACGCCGACTCGAACCGCTGATGTCCACGCCGTGTCCCGGGTGAGCACGCCTCCTGAACACCGACGCTCGGTCCATCTCCACTAATCAGCGGGACTCATAATCCAGAACCTACAGTCTCTAGAAGCGCAGAACAGAATCCCTTAAAATCAGATTCAATTAAAATAAATCACGACGTTCTGATGATGAGTGAGATTAGAGCGAGTCCTCGTTCTGTTGATGGGACGGTGTGTTAGTATAGTGAGCTGGATTCTGCTGGACGGTTAACTGAGTGTGTGTGTGGGGGGGGTTTGCGTAACGAGGAACATATTCATTCAGTGTGTTGGGTTCAGTGTGAGGGCAGAGGGATCAAAGGTTAATGGAGGGACTGTTTATGGCGGTATTAGAAGTCAGTGTGTCGTTCCGTCGCATCGCTTAATATCAGTGTCAAGAGTTCAAACTGCGATTGTGGAGCGTCTCAGGTACGGAATCAGAGACGGCGGGGAGAAGGGGAAGATAAGACAAGTGTGTGTGTGTGTGTGTACATGTCTGGGATAAATCAAGACGTTCCCTGGGTATGTGATGACATCATGGTCACTCCTGGTGCTTTCTCTAGATCCAGAAAAATTTATGCTCCTGGTGCTGGCTCGGGGCAACCTGGGTCCAATTACACACACACACACACACACACACTCTCTCTCTCACACACACACGGCCTACCCGAATCTAAAAATATTTAAACATTTTACATTAAAATTGATTACTGATTAAATTACATTGTAAGGATATCAGCTTGTGGTTCACACATGCACACACACACATGTGCACACCCTACACTACAATTTTTTAAAATAAATATTTTACAATAAAATAGTGATTTAAGGATTGAATTACATTGTGATGGTGTCCACTTGTGGTTTGCACAGTGACATGCGCGCGCACACACACACACACACACGCGCACACACCCACACATACACGTGCACATACCCTACACAACATTTTTTTAAATAAATATTTTACAGTAAAATAGTGATTAAGGATTGAATTACATTGTTATGGTGTCCACTTGTGGTTTGCAGTGACATGCACACACACACACCCACACACACACACACGTGCACATACCCTACACAACAATTTTTTAAATAAATATTTTACAATAAAATAATGATTAAGGATTTAATTACATTGTGATGGTGTCCACTTGTGGTTTGCACAGTGACATGCACGCACACACACACACACCCTACGATGTGCACCCTACGATGATCTACAAATTTGTTATAAATATAAAATAAATAAATATTAAATTTTTTTTTTTTTTTTTTTTTACTTTTTACATGAAAATTGATTAGGGATTGAATTACATTGTGAGGATATCAGCTTATGGTTCATACACACACACACACACACGTACATGTGCACACACACACACACACACACCCTACCCAAAACTATTCTTTTAAAATCTTTTTAAACATTTTACATTAAAATTGATTACTGATTAAATTACATTCTAAGGATATCAGCTTCTGGTTCACACAGTGACATACACACACACACACGCACACACACACACACACACACACGTGCACCTTACAAGAAACTAAAAATTTGTTATAAATATAAAATAAATAAATATTTAAACATTTTACATTAAAATTGATTAGGGATTGAATTACATTGTGAGGATATCAGCTTGTGGTTCACACAAAGTAACACGCGCACCCACATGCACACATACCCTACACAAAACAATTTTTTTTTTATAAACATTTTACACACACACACACACACACACACACACACACACACAACCTACCCGAATATAAGTATTAAAAAAAAGAATTACGATTTTTTTTTAAAGAATTACGAAAAATTGATTTAGGGATTGAATTACATTGTGATGGTATCAGTCTGTGGTTCACACAAAGTAACACACACATGCGCGCACACACACACACACACACACACACACACACACACACACACACACACACACACACACACACGCACCCTACCCAAAACAAAAAATGTTCAAACGTTTTACATTCAAATTGATTAGTGATTAAATTACATTGTGAGGATATCAACTTGGTGTTCGCACAAAGTGACACACACACACACACACACACACACACACACACCTGTGTCTCGGTATCACTGACCATGTGATCCTCAGATGTCGTCTTCTTTTTGTTCTGCGCTGAAACTCGATCGCGGCCCTAATTTTAACAGATCAACAAGTTCTTCATGGGGACCCCGATGCTGAAGTGTGTGTGTGTGTGTGTGTGTGTGTGTGTGTGTGTGTGTGTGTAACATTAGACTCGGTTCCAGTGTTTAGAACGAACATTGTTCCTTTACATTCCGCGTCCTCCGCGTTATTAAAGACTGTGTGTAGGCTTCTGTTGAAGATGAAAGGAAACGAGCTCCCCTTTGATCTCGTCTGATCAGACTGATCCCAGTCCAGCGGTGGAGCGGAACCCGCTACGTCTGTGACATGTCCTCTACCGTTTTAACGAACATGTTCTTTATCCGTTATCCTAGTTTTACACCGCGCTCCTGAAATCGTTAAGATATTCAATTAATTAATTGATTGATTATCTCCCACTTGGGCTCGGTGGATTATTGTTTAGCATGTTCTCCTCTCAGCACTGGGAGAGAACTCCGGTTGTCCGGAGTGCTCCAAATTGCCCCATATAGAGTGTGTGTGAGTGAGTGTGTCCAGCGATATATTGGTTGCCCTGTCCTGGGTAAGACGTTCTCCTCCAGGGGAGAACATTTCGGACATTGGGCAGATACACCCGAGACAGGGTGGCAATTTATCGCTGGACTCACACACACTCTATAAGGGGCAATTCAGAGCATTCCCTTCACCTTGAATCCATGTTTTTTTGGACTGTGGGAAGAAACTGGAGCACGGGGAGAACATGCCAACTCCTCCCAGATCGGGATTCGGACCTGGATCCCCAACCGACGTGTTAAGCACTTCGTACCGCCCCCTACAGCACCGTCGTACCGCCCCCTACAGGATGACCCCCCACTAAATATGTTAAAACGCTGAGGACGTGGTCGTAACGAGACGTCTGCAGAGCGGTAATTGGTGCGGGTGGATTCTGAACACTGACGATCTATTAATTACGGTCCCGGATCGATGGAATGCTTCCTCTGCGTGTGTGTGTGTGTGTGTGTGTGTGTGTGTCTGTGTGTGTAAGCTCGTCCCAGGGGCCCGTGGGCTTTTCATCCCTCACTGTGTATTTAAAGGGGTGTTTAGGGAAGGACCGGGGCAGCTTAGGAGGGTAGACAGCCTCGCTAACCTTTTTACCAACCCCATCCATCTTCCGCACTGCGCCCTCCACCACCCACCCACCCATCCGCCCGCTCGCCCCCTCTCTCTCTCTCACCGTGCATTAACTCGACCATCGGCGGGAAATAAATTTGTCGGCGCGTACCTCCCGCTCACCCCGAAAAGCCTGGACTTTAAAGCTTCAGGTTTAGGGGATTAATCCGCCACCCGAACCCCCTGCCCCGCCCCCCCCCGCGCTGACAGAGTGCGTGCAGATGCGCCGGCCTCGTTTTCAGGACGAATGGGGATTCCGATGAGTCGATAAGGCCCGACCTGTCCTCCGTCTGTTTTTAATTACTCTGCAGGAATGCGGTTGCGCGGCCCGCTCGGTGGCTCGGTGAGCGGTGGCGCCGCCGTGTGGAACCGCACCTCCGCGCGCTCATCTTCGGGCTCCGTTTGAAGGAACCCCGTTGGGGGGGGGGTTCTCGTGTTGCGTGTTGATAACGAGGCCGACGCTCGTTAACGATATCCAGGAACCCAGCAGACTTCTCAAAAGAAAAAATGGTACACACTCGGTGCTGTCCAATCAGAGACCAGCATGGCACCACGCCCACGCGACGCCCTGCTTTATGGGAGGCGAGCGCCAGTGTGGGCGCACATGTGCCGGTGTTGTCGGCGGGTTCTTGGTTTGTTTGACGGAACGTTAGATGAAAAGTGACCCACCCTGTTACATCGGGGTGTGTGTGTTTATATAGACGTCAGTGATGTGTACATGTGCAGATGGACTGCATCTGTGTCTCCAGGCTGTATATACATCCGTGTCATCATGTGATCCCTCTAACCCCCCCACCCCCACCCGACAACCTAATGCGCCTAACCTCCAGACAACAGTTTGGGGAAGGCTTCTTTCCCAATATCACATATATAGATATACATATATATAGATGATGCACTGCCATGCCATTACAGATGCTGGCTTTTGCACCTTTTTTTTTTTTTTTTTTTTTTTTTGTGAAACCTCGAACACGGCGCACCTCCACCCAGATTTTAACGGTACGATATATTATTGTTTAAGGTAATATCACAATTATTATGCGGTCATTAGCTGCAGTAGGTGCCCGACTCAAGGGCACGTCGGGAATAGAACCGGGGAACCTTCAGGTTGCAAGGCTGGTTTCTTTAACCCCAAACCTACGACTGCCCGAGCGCCAGAAATCACGGGAACGGTGCCCGACGTCTTGCGTTGGCTATTTATTTAACATCACGTTTTATTATTAAAAAAGCACGAAGCAGGGATTTCAACTTAACATTAACAAAAATGATCAAAGTTAAAAAACAACATTCTCTTAACATACATTAATTATATCTATTTAAAAGAAACTAGTTTTATTATTATTATTATTATTATTAATAATAATAAATTATCATTATTTTCTTTAGTTTTTCTTAAAAAAGATCCTGCTTTAACTAAAAAAAAAAGCTGTTAATTATTATTTTTTATTTTATTATTATTTTTTAAACGTTGGAGTTCGTGGTTTTAAAGTCTGTACAGATTTGATTGACAGGTGCCCACACAGCGTATTGTGAGTCTGTATTTATAGTACGAGTGGAATTAAGTGAATTAGTGAAACGTGGGGGAGGGGGGCAGGGGGGCGAACGCGCCTCCCAGGAAGACGAGCCGGTGATTGATGGTGGACGTGACCTCTGCTCGACGCCGGGCTATTTATAATGAATGATTTCTTTAGGCTTTGATCTTTTTTTATAACGAGGTTTGATCGTAGATGAATTTATTTAATGTTATTAATTGCATGTATAGAACAATACAGATGCGTTCTGTCAGCATTCGAAAAGCTCAAAGTTCTCCACCTCTCGGCGTGTCTTTGGAAGGAGGTTCTCTGTAGAACGAACGGAGAACCCGTCGACGAATCTGGCACGTGTGCTGGATACACGCCTCCCATAAAACAGGGAGTAGTGTGGGCGTGGCGCCATGCTCTTCTCTGATTGGTCGACAGTGTGTGCCGTGAGGCACGTTGATTGAAACGTATTTTACGCCTGTGATTATGCGTCTCAGCATTTACCGTCAGGCGGTTCCGTTTGGAGTCCTCAGAGTCGCTGTTCCAGTTCATCCCAAAAGTGTTTAATGAGGTTGGGATGAGCGTGCGCTCCGTCACGTTCCAAAATGCGTACACAAAGACTCTGCGATTTTTAAAAATGGGTTTTAATCTCTCTCGAAGGTGGAACGAGTCGGTGTTCCGATACTTTTTTTGTTTGTTTGTTTGTTTTAGTGTAAATTCAGAAAGACGAAGGCGAGCGCGTGGCCTCGTCTGAAAGGTCAGGCCCTGCGTTCCATCCGATACACTGATTAATATTTCACGAGTGGTTCCACCCCGAAGAGGGCTGAGAACCGTGCAGCTGTCAGGTTCTAATAAGGCCTGCACGGCGGAGAAGTACCGCCGGTGGGTGGGGGTACCATCATGGATCACGGTACTCTGGGGGGGGGGGGGGGGGGACCGTGGAACCGTGAGCAGGCTCAGTCGCACGCAGAGCTCCGTTAACGTTTGGTTTCATAGTCCTCCGTGTAGAACGCGTTCTAATTATTAAAACTACAACTGTGTGATGATTCTATTGTGACGTTCTAATAGTCCTACCGATCGATGTGAACTCTTGAGCAGCTTTGAGTGGAGTAAAATCAGAGTCGGAGTTCCATTTCATACACTTCATGTCAGATTAGAATGATAACGAGCTGATGAACTGAATGCTTTAATTGCCCCATATAGTGTGTGTGTGTGTGTCCAGTGATAGATTGGACTGTTTTAGGTGTATCCCAATCTGGGTGGAGTTTGCATGTTCTCCCCATGTTCGTCCCGGTTTGCTCCCACAGTCCAAAAACATGGATTCAAGGTGAATTGAATGCTCCGAATTGCCCCATTTTACTGTGTGAGTGTGTGCCCAGTGATCGATTGGCGCACCGTCCTGGGTGTATGTCCAGAAGACCGGAATGTTCTCTCCTGGATAGGCATCCCCCCCCCCCCGTGTGATACTAGTAGAGGACTAAGTGGAAGGTAATGAATGAATGGGGTGGCATGGTGGTGTTGGCATGTTCTCCTCTCAGCCCTTGGGATCCAGGTTCGAATCCCAATCTTGGGGGGGGGGGGGGGGGGGGAGTTTCCATGTCCTCCCTGTGTTCTCCGGTTTGCACCCACAGTTCAAAAACGTGGATTCAAGGTGAATTGAGTGCTCCAAATTGCCCCATCCAGCACATCCAATAATTGTATTATTATTAATTAACGAACCCCGTTGCTGTATGAATTAACACTTACAAACTTTTGGTTCATTTAAGAAAAACAAATGAACAATCGGGCGTCATGGTGGCTAAGTGGTTTAGCATGTTCTCCTCTCAGCGCTAGAGAATCCCGGTTCGGATTCCAATCTGGTTCGGATTCCATGTCCTCCCTGTGTCCGCGTGGGTTTTCTCCCACAGCCCAAAAACATGGATTAAAGGTGAATTGAATTCTCCAAATTGCCCCATATGGAATGAGTGTGTGCACAGTGAAAGATTGCCCCCCCCCATGTCCTGGGTGTATCTGCCCAGCGCCCGAAACGTTCTCCACTGGATGGGCATGTGGAAACATCCCCACATCACCCATGAAGACAATGATGATGCACACAGTTTTAAGCGGCGTTCTTGTTCTGCGTGCGTCGCAGCTCGTGAGCCGCCATCGAGATTCCCTCCCATGATGCACTCTGTCTCCCCCTCTATCTGTGCCGAGGAATAATTCAAGGGCTGCGGTCTGTCCGCCTTCCCAAGGTGCCCGGCTGCGAGATTGGAGGGTGAGGGATGGCAGGCCGCTCGGCCCTCTCGCTTTTCGCCGGGGCTTGTGGGTAATGGATGGGTCAGAGGGCTTTTTTGATGTTTTATTGAAAGATCACCGCAGCCGTCCCGCCTTTCACCTGCCTGTAAATCAGCGCCCTCTGTGGAAGAGCAGAACATGCTTTATGTCAGATAGCAGCGGGAGGGGTCCGGCTATCCATCACGTTCTGCTACACACACACACACACACACACACACACACGCGCACACACACACAGCGAAACGAGCTTAAAGGCTGAGCTCAACCTGAAAACGTAGCTTTATATCACAAAAGACGAATAACTGGAGCTCTTTGCACATGTTGCAGACCGGGATGTTTGGTAGCTTCTCCCCGGTTAATGTCGACGGCTCGTCGTTTTCATGAATCTCGCCGACTCGGCGTCTTTGCCGCGCCTGCTGTCGGACCCGTCGTACGTCGTGAGGTGTGTTGGTCACGATGCGGATTTAGAGTTTGTGAGGAACAGTTTGGGGAAGGCCCTCTTTCTGTATGCAGAAACCGACTGGCTCTGATTCTACAACTGCACTGTGGAGGTGTGTGATGGAGTGTGCAGTGTACTGTGTTCAACACACACACACACACACACACACACACACACACTTCATTACTGAGAGGCATCCTCCACCTTAATGACACACACACACACACACACTCTCTCTGTCCATCAGGAAACACAGTAAAGTGAGCTGATGTAAACGTGGGTTTGTGTGTTTTTTTTTTTTTTTTTTTTTTTTTTTTTTTTTTGTTTGTGCATTTTTTTTGTGAGTGTGTATTTTTGTGAGTGCATGTTTGTTTCTTTGTGTGTTTTTTTTTTGTGTGTTTGTATTTTTGTTTGTGCATTTTTTTTGTGTTTGTGTATTTTTGTGAGTGCATGTTTATTTCTTTGTGTGTTTTTTGTGTTTGTGTGTGTTGAGTATTTTTGTGTGCTTTTCTGTGTTTGTGTCTTTGTGTGCTTCTGTGTGTACATTTTTTTTGTGTGTATTTTTGTGGGTCTGTGTGTTTGTATTTTTTTGTGTGTTTTTCTATGTGTCTGTATTTGTGTGTGTGTCTTTGTGTGCATGTGTTTGTATGTTTGTGTGTGTTTTTCTATGTGTCTGTATTTGTGTGTGTGTGTGTCTTTGTGTGCATGTGTTTGTATGTTTGTGTGTGTTTTTCTGTGTCTGTGTTTGTGTGTGTCTTTGTGTGCGTGTGTTTGTATGTTTGTGTGTGTTTTTGTATGTGTCTGTATTTGTGTGTGTGTGTTTTTGTGTGCTTGTTGTTTGTATTTGTGTGTGTTTTTCTATGTGTTTGTATTTTTTGTGTGTTTGTGTATGTGTTTCTGTGTGTTTTTTGTTTTGTGTGTGTTTTTTTTTTTTTTTTCAATGTGTTTGTATTTTGTGTTTGTGTATGTGTTTGTGTGTGTGAATCTTGTTTGTTGAATAAAGTCCTCTCAGTTTGTTGCAGCCAAACTGCTGAAGCAGCACAAACCTGCCCCCCCCACACTCTCACACATATACACACACACACACACACACACACACACGCAGGCGGCGGGTCCGTTAATGAGTGAGTCGATGTAGTTGAACATTTAGTTAATAAATATGTCAGACTTTTTAACCGCGCTCTTCCGCCTCATCCTCGCTCGCTTGCCCGCCCGCTCGCCCGCCCGCTCCCTCCCTCAGGCCGCGGTCTCGGCGGCGGCAGCGCGTTTCCTCGAGCTCGCGCACAAATCGCAATTAGTTTGAGATTTACGCTACAATGACAGACACTGGTATATAAATAGAGGTTAAACACACAATTTACATATTAATTTCATGATTCATTTAATCAATGATTTATGTGGATATGGATTGCTTTTAATCCCCCCCCCCCACACACACACACTCTCGCACACACACACTCTCGCACACTGCTGTTCACCGAGCATGACAGAATAAAGTGCTGTGTGAAAGCTCTCTTGCTCGCTCTCTCTCATTCTCTCTCTCGTTCTCGCTCGCTCTCTCTCGCTCGCTCTCTCTCTCTCGCTCGCTCTTTCTCTCTCGCTCTCTTGCTCTCTCTCTCTCGCTCTCTTGCTCTCTCTCTCTCGCTCTCTTGCTCTCTCTCTCTCGCTCTCTCTTGCTCTCTCTCGCTCTTTCTCTCTAGCTCTTTCTCTCTCTCGCGCTCTCCCTCTCTCTCTCGCGCTCTCCCTCTCTCTCTCGCGCTCGCTCGCTCGCTCCGTCAGCTGTTCAGCGGCTTGGAGAGCAATGCGAGCCAAACGGCACTTCTAATTGGTTTAATTTTTCAGTGCTTGCGCCCGTCCTGACACTCCCCGTTTACCGCGCACCACCATATCTCCTGCGCGCCCCGGCGATCGCTCAACCACCCGCCCCCCGCTGGCGCCCCCCCTGTGCTCCCTCCATTAATAACGGGGTGATAATCAGCCGGGTTAAAGGCACGGTAATGAGGGCAGGGGTAATGGTGATTGGTGGCACTGGTAACGGATCACTCGTACGAGGGTGCGTTGCTCAACCACGGCGCACCACCATGCTCCCCACCCCGTGGGAGACCCGTACACTCGGGGACTCGTGTAGGTTTGAACGATTTAAATACGGGCGCTCTGTGGGAGTGATCCTGATAAGGGGCTTTAAAGGGTTCCACCGTCAGGGGAACCATAACCTGCACAGATACCCTGTTACAGTGTGGGCATTCCTATTCGTGTCACCACACTGTTCTCTGATCAGGACCTTGCACAAAGCAGGTATTATTAGGGTTTTTAGGGTGGTGGATGATGCTCAGTACTGCAATGACACTGACATGGTGGTGGTGATGTTGCGGGAGTTTCCACCCAGTATCCACTCATTGTACACTCTATCGCCCCCTTGTGGATGTGGAGACCATAGGTCATCATGCCACGCTTTTTGTCTTCTCCATCCTCCAATCTTTCCGATCAAGGAGAACATACTAAAGGGCACTAAGAAGAGATTGGACTACAGAACAGAACCGTAGAACTACGAACCCCACCTCTTTCGGGTGGAGCGGTGTGCGTGGAAATGGCGCGTCTCTAATAAAGTGGCCGGTGGTTTGTGCTGGCCGCACGTAAATAATCGTTTTTTTTTTTTTTTTTTTTTAAAGCAGCGTTTTGTAAACGTCGTGAAATGAAGATTAACGAACGCCGACACGGAAACAACAATCAGAGATGATTTATTAGCGCCTCCATCAGTTCGTCTCCAGCTGGGGCGAGCGAGAGAGAGCGAGCGAGAGAGAGAGAGAGAGCGAGCGCTAAGGTGCAGAAGGTGCGAGATAGCTGCTCATCCAGCGGAAGGTAAATAATGGGCTTTAATTATTTGCCGGCGGAGCCGTTGAAAGCCCTGGCGCGATATTGTCACCGCGGCGCTGCAGCTGGCGTGACGTGTGGCTGCGAATGTTAAAGGTGATAATGGAGACGCGCGTTGGTGTGCGTGCGCGTCCGTGTTATCGGTGCCTGATAAAGACGCACGGCATAGCGGCGGGGGGCGGGCGGTTGGGGCCGTCCGTTTTAAAGTGGTCCATCACCTTCAGCGCCATCGATCGGGGGTTCCGGGTTCAGCGTGGAGGCCGCATGTCCTCCACGTACACGACCTCCTTAATGAGAACAGCCGCTGTACGCGGTTCTCACCGCGCCTCTTTAGAAGTCAGATGTTTGGGGTTCTGTCACCGTATTATCACCGGAACTTTAAGACGCCGCCTCGCTGAAGGTGTTAACCTGCCGTATACGCCCCACGGCGATGGGAGGCGGCACGCCGTCACGCTGGCGGGACCCCGAGGACGGGCGTTTGTGGGTCTCTAGCCTTAAAGCTCCTCCCTAAACTCCGCCCTCAGCCCACGGAACGTTCACCCAGCTCCAACTGATGAGAGAACACCGCCGTTCGGCTTCATTACATCTCTCCTTGTGTTGTTCTGCATGTGTGTGTGTGAGAGTGCGAGTGAGAGAGTGCGGGTGCGAGAGAGAGTGTGCGGGTGCGAGAGAGAGTGTGTGTGAGGGTGCGGGTGCGAGAGAGAGAGATTGTGTGTGAGGGTGCGGGTGCGAGAGAGAAAGATTGTGTGTGAGGGTGCGGGTGCGAGAGAGAAAGATTGTGTGTGAGGGTGCGGGTGCGAGAGAGAAAGATTGTGTGTGAGGGTGCGGGTGCGAGAGAGAAAGATTGTGTGTGAGGGTGCGGGTGCGGAGAGAAAGATTGCGAGAGAGAGAAAGTGCGAGAGAGAGAAAGATTGTGTGTGAGGGTGCGGGTGCGAGAGAGAAAGATTGTGTGTGAGGGTGCGAGAGAGAAAGATTGTGTGTGAGGGTGCGGGTGCGAGAGAGAAAGATTGTGTGTGAGGGTGCGGGTGCGAGAGAGAAAGATTGTGTGTGTGAGGGTGCAAGAGAGAGTCAGATCAACCACCCAGCACCACCACCCCTCAGATCAACCACCCAGCACCACCACCCCTCAGATTAACCACCCAACACCACCACCCCTCAGATCAACCACCCAGCACCACCACCCCTCAGATCAACCACCCAACACCACCACCCCTCAGATCAACCACCCAGCACCACCACCCCTCAGATCAACCACCCAACACCACCACCCCTCAGATCAACCACCCAGCACCACCACCCCTCAGATCAACCACCCAACATCATTACCCCTCAGATCAACCACCCAACATCATTACCCCTCAGATCAACCACCCAACATCATTACCCCTCAGATCAACCACCCAGCACCACCACCCCTCAGATCAACCACCCAGCACCACCACCCCTCAGATCAAAAACCCAACACCACCACCCCTCAAATCAACCGCTCGGCGTTTTACCGTTTCACTGTAATTAGGATCCACAGTGTAATGAGATTGTAGAACGTTAAAACCAGTCCATAAGTTTAATTCTGAGAAGGAGGTGGTGTCCTTTATTTATTTTATTTGTATTTTCCGCGATCCACGTTCCGTTAAATGCGTTGCGGTGAGGTCTTCTCCGTCGTCACGCCGCTCCCCTGCTCCCGGTTCTCCACCGCCGCTTTCAGGACGTGAGGCCGTAATTCCGAAGGACGTCGCCGCCGTAAACGCGTGCGTTTTGCGAGCACCCGGATGAAACCGGTGGGCCGAGGAAGGTGGTGAGGGTCGGCCGGTGCGCAAGGTCACGATTAAAACACACAGGGTTCCGGTGAGCGTAAATCTGACGGCGCGTACGGCCGCCCTCGGTGGCGCCTGATTTAACACCCGGACCCAGACCTTCCCTGTCAGGCCTGGCGTTCTTTATTACCGAAGCGCGGAAAGCCGTGTCACCCCCCTACCACCCGCCCCCATCGGCCGCGGATATAGAGTTCACCTCTGAAAAGACAAGCAGTAACTCTCCCCCCGCTCGCTCGTTCTCCCCCGCTGACAGGCTCGCGTTCTCCATCGCCCGTTGTCTTGGTCAGTGGTCCGATGCTTTCAGTGTGGGGGGGAGGTTCTCTGTCTACCACCTACCGTCATCCGTCGCGTGTAGCATCAATGAGTCGGTTCCATACACCTCATCCCTTTCATCCACTCCACGTTCCGTATGTCCTCCCCATGTTTCCCGCTCCGGGTTCTAGAGGAGCCCCTGTGAAAGCCGCACTGTTCCAATGGAGGCTTTCCTCGAGGTTCTGGAGCGGGCCTAGAACATGGATCAGTCCTACCCTCTCCCCAACATGCCTTTGTGGGCCTTCCCCATACTGTTCCCTTAACATTAGAAGTATAGGCCCGCCCGCCTGGAACATGGATCAGTCCTACCCCTTCACAACCCCTCTCCCCAACATGCCTTTGTGGTTCTTCCCCAAACTGTTCCCTCAACGTTAGAAGTATACAGGGCCTTACTGATGGAGACGTGCGTCCCGAAAATTTTTTGTCAAAGTTTTGAAGTTTAATTTCCTCCCCCCTCACCCCGGAGGGTCTTCCCCCCCCCCCACCCCCGTACCGTTCACGAGCCGTACGTTAAATATTGAAGCTCTCCGGAGGTTGGGTAGCTGCTCTTTTGTCACCAGTAATGGCACTGTATCCTTCATATCTCCGGGGCGGAGGGGCCTCGGGGGGCCCTCGAGGGGACAGTGCGGTACATCAGGGCCTGAAGTACCAAAATAGTTCCTTCGGAAACGGGTGATGTATGAGAGCGAGCGGCGTCAGGGGCCGGGGGGGTCGGTGGAAGATCGTTACAGAGACGTTTAGGATCGCTGAGCTGATGCGCAACGCGCTGGGTCCTCCAAGGGACGAGGGAACAAGGGAAATGAGTACACAGGGATCAGGGGGACAAGGTGTCATACGAATACAAACACAGGGGTCAGAGGAACAACACGTCATGGGGACACAAGGAAATAAGTACACGAGGGTCAGGGGACGGGGGGACAAGGGGTCCTGGACACAGGGAAACATGAACAGGGGTCAGAGGAACAAGGCGTCATGGGGACACAGGGAAATAAGTACCCAGAGATCAGGAGACAAGGCGTCACGGGGATCAGGGAACAGGGGGACCAGGGGTCAGAGGTACACGGCGTCATGGGGACACATGAAAATAAGTACACGAGGAACAAGGCCAGATGGGGACACAAGGAAAAGATGGGGTGACACAGCGTGAGCTCCCTTACTAAGTGGTCTCCTCTCAGGGGCCCTCGACGGGACACTGCTGTTCATCACGGCCTGAAATACCAAACTAGTGTTGTCCAAGGTATGGGGGCACAGGGACAAGGTGTCATGGGGACACAGGAAAATAAGTACACGGGGGATCAGAGGAATAAGGCCAGATGGGGACACAAGGACAAGATGGGGTGACACAGCGTGAGCTCCCTTACTAAGTGGTCTCCTTTCAGGGGCCCTCGAGGGGACACTGCTGTTCATCACGGCCTGAAATACCAATCTAGTGTTGTCCAAGGTATGGGGGCACAGGGACAAGGTGTCATAAGGACAGGGGACACATGGTGAGCTCCCTTATCAAGTAGTATCCTACATTCGAGAGTCAAGCGTCCTCACCCAGCATCGCTGTCAGACCAGGTTGTCCACATGTCCCACCCGCGGTCACGTTCCTCAGGTGCTGGATCCTCTCGACCTGGTTTGGGGTTCCAGAACCGACCCGGTCTTTTTGAAAGCCGCATTCGGGAACCCTGCGTGACGGACACCCACACAAAGGCCTTTAAGGAAATGAATCTGATAATCCTTTATCCAGGCTGACACCACTGTTGCCTAACAGCGCGGCGGCATGCGGCGCACGTCGTCCAATCGGGCGTCAGGATTAGTAGGCAAATAATCGCTCCTCATCACTTTGAGAACTATTGTGTAAATAGTTGTAAGAGGAAGAGCGAGGCTTAACAATGCGCTGAAGTCGGGTTTTAAGCGCAGAACGTGGCGGCGTGTGACAGGGGGGCCGGCGCCGGCCTGACAGGAATCTTCACGTGGCTCCTTTCAAGCGGCGCCGAACAAAAGCCCGCGCCGTCGAGGATCGCGCCGTCAAACCACTTCCGCGTTCTGTTCCTCCGCGCGAGTGGGCGGAGCGAGTGGGCTACCTGCCAATCAGTGGGCGGGCGCGTGGCGTGGGCCCCGGCGTTAATAATTAAGCTCTCCTGCGCGACGCCGGAGGACCTGCTGACAAGCGGCGGCGCGTTATGACAAGGTGGCCGAATTGTTTGCGATTCGTCGGCGAAGCTGCTATTAAGGCGCAGAACACACGCACGCACAAAAAGCACTTTGTGAGCGACGCTGCCGCCGCCTGACAGGAGCCTTTGTTTGGGATTGTGACGGGCACGTTGTGGGGGGGGGGTTTGTAAGGAGCTGCCAAACTTTAGGAGGGAACGTCCTGTCACCAAACTTTAAGACGCGAATGCGGCAGTCGGCGCAACAAAGGAATGCGTTTAATACCTTGGATAGAATAATGTGATTAAATTTGGGTGGAGGATCGCGCGCAGCCGCTCGCCGGCCACTTTATTAGATACACCTCCTGCTTCACTGACCGCAGAGATGGGGTTTGTAGTTCCATGGTTACGATATGTAGTTTAGGGCTGCAACAACGAATCGATAAAATCGATAAAAATCGATTATCCAAATTATCGATTGAATTGAATGAATGAATTGATTGAATGAATTTCCGTTATCGATTCGTTGGGTCGCGCGATTTCCGCGTTACTCGCAATGTCGTAAACGCCTACGTCACCTGCAGCGCTTCAATAACGCTGGAAAATAATAGCGGGTTGAACAGAACGAGGCGGAGTCTGCAAAACAAGTTGATAAATCGCACAAATGAAACACAGCCAACGCAGAAAAAAGCTCCGGTTTAATTCCAAACTGCGGGGAGATTCACCTGCACACAAATAAAGAACGTGGAACATGCAGCTCTGCGAACATGAACTGAAACTAAACATGCTGGAGCCACCGATGAGGATGAAGCTCAACAGCAGATAAATCACTACAACATCCCGAGATTCTTTAGTTCTGAGTAACACCATTACACCGGCAGAGCAGCGTCATGCATGTTTTGCTTGTTAACTGGATAATAACAGCGATAGAGAACGTGTCTTAACGTCCGTGTCTTAACGTCCGTTATACGAATACGTCCGTAATAAAGCGTCCCGGTTTATTTTTTAAAGTGAGGACATGTCCTGGTTTTTAGCGAATCAATAGAAGCACATCGCACAGGAGCGGGGGGATTGACGCGCAAATGCGCACGGCGTAAAAGTATGCGCCGAAGCGCAAGGGTCTGTTTACAAAAGAGTCCCCCCCCCCCTTCAGACCGGGAAGCAGCCACATATGTCCCCGTGTCCAATTGACATTTCACACAACGGGTATTTTTTTTTTTTTGTTAACTGGCTAATTTGTGAATTAAATTTTTTCAATAACTGACAGTTTTAATTCATTTGTTAATACATTTTTTCCAATAGGCTACAGAACAGATAATATTTAGTTCATTACTGAAGGCAACTGAGTATCATGTGTTATTTGGAGTTGTCTTTTGTTGTGAAGTGAGGGATGTTTAGATGATACCTTATTTCCTTTATTGTGCTTTTCATTAATTACAGGAAATGTTAACTTAAACATTTTGAATAAAATGACTATATATAATACTATACTATAGAATAATTTTACTGAAAAACATACATCTTTGAATAAAAGCGACTGCTAAATGAATAAATGTAAATGTAAAGACATGGAATTTTTTTTTCATTTATCCGATTCATCGATTAATCGAAAAAATAATCGACGATTAATCGATTATCAAAATAATCGTTAGTTGCAGCCCTAATGTAGTCCACAGAAATAGTAGCGTTTCGCTGTGTGCGTCTGCGGCGGGGTGCAGTGCATTGTGGGGACGGCGGGGCGCAGCGCGTTGCGGGGACGGTGGGGTGCAGCGCGTTGCAGGGGACAGAGGGGTGCAGTGCATTGTGGGATCAAGTGGAAATTTTCAAGTTTATTCCGTTTAACATTACAAACTTCATCTAAACTAACACTAACTATGCTAACTTCTTTCTCTTGCATGTGACCTTCACACTTTGGCTCCTCCCCCTCGATGCTCCGCCCCTTTGTGCTGATCAGGTAAGAGAAGCTCTTCTCTTTGGGTTCTAATTTCATGCTGGTGGTGATCACAGAAGAGCTCGAATGTTAACATGAAACAAGAAAACAGAGACGACACGAGACTTTTATTCAAAAAATCAACACAAACGATAAAAACCAGCAGTCTGTCCTTTTAGAGAACGTTTTAGTTTTCATTTAAAGATAAAACTAGGTTTTTCTCGTTAGGACGAATAACTGGGAGCGTGTGCACTGACACTACTTTTGTTCCATCTCTTGAATGTCGTCGTGATGTCGCGGCGCTCTGACAATGAATTAATCGTTACGTTTTGGATCGCGATTAATTTGGACGGATGATTAATCGTCTCATCTCCTGTTTTATAAACTCGTCTCTTGTGATTTCTTGTCGTGAGGTCGGATCTTGTAATACCACCACGTTCACCACCAGGCCGTGTGGAGGCCGCGGGGGCGTTTGAGCAGGTGGGGTGGCGCAGGTGTGATGGTTGGGTATCGACACGCTGATGATGTAACGCAGGGGTTCGAGTCTGATGATGATGATGATGATGATGATGATAATAAAGACCTAATTCCTTCCATAGAATAACTTTGATTATTAGATTAAATTTGGGTGGAGGATCACTGGCCACATTATTAGATACACTTTTGGATCGCGATGAATTGGACGGACGATTAATCGTCTCATCCCTCGTCTTTTGTGATTTGTTGTTGTTCGGTCGGATCTTGTAATACCCACGTTCACCACCAGGCTGTGTGGAGGCTGTGGGGTGTTTGAGCAGGTGGGGTGGCGCAGGTGTGATGGTTGGGCGTCGACACACTGATGTAACGCAGGGGTTCGAGTCTGACGACGATGATGATGATAAAGACCGACGCTGATGCACTTTTTTTTTTTTTTTTTTTTTTTTTTTTTTTTTTTTTTTTTAAATATCATAAGCTCACACGTTCACGCCCAGCGCCGTGTTCATGAGGATGTGCCGCACTGCGCTGCGCAGCGCCACCACCGCCGCCGCCGTCCTCCAGATAACGCACAGCCTGACATTTGGTCCTCCTTAATACACCTCTTTGTCACAATCGCCGCTGTAATTGTCTTCTGCAGAGTGCCGTGCTTTTAATTAAAGTGAGTGGTAGGCTATGACAGAAATGATTTATTTCGTGCACTCCGCCATCGGGTCACACACACACACACACACACACACACACACACACACACAGGGCAAATTAATTACAGCGAATCAAATTACACAGCAGCACCAAACCACGCTGTCTGTCTGCGTCCGCCGCCGCACCACCAACGAGAAGTTTATTAAAAGGAAAACAAACGGGGAGAGAGAGAGAACGAGAGAGACGGGGGGGACGGGAACCGATGAAGGGATGAAGCGCTGCCGTCGGACCTCGGAATTGTTAACGCCAACGGAACGCTTAAAGCTGCTGAAGTAACGAGTTTGTGGAGGAACCCACATAATCGGAGCAATTTTACTTAACCCCCTGCTGGGGGGGGGGGTAGGGGATGGGGTGGTTCCCCATGCCCATACCCATCCAGGGAGATTGTTTTGGGCACTGGGCAGGACACCCAGGACAGGACGCCAATCTATGACTGCGTGTGAGTGATTGAGTGAGTGTGCCCAAACACTGGGGGGCAATTTAGGGCAGCCAATTCACCTTGAATTCATGTTTTTGGACTGTGGGAAGAAACCAGAGAACATGGAGGAGAACATGGAAACTCCACCCAGGTCAGGGCGCCAATCCATTGCAGAATGCACTCGTTCACACAAACACATACCATATGGGGGCAATTTAGGGCAGCCAATTCACCTTGAATCCATGTTTTTGGACCGTGGGAGGAAACCGGAGAGCCTGGAGGAAATCCACAGGGAGGACATGGAAACTCCACCCAGGACAGGACACCAATCCATCACTGGGCACACACTTACACACTATATGGGGCAATTTAAAGCATCCAATTCACCTTGAATCCATGTTTTTGGACCGTGGGAGGAAACCGGAGAACCCGGAGGAAACCCACAGGGAGAATATCAAAACTCCACCCAGGACCGGATGCCGATCCATTACTGGGCACGCTCACTTATACACTATATGGGGCAATTTAAAGCATCCAATTCACCTTGAATCCATGTTTTTGGACTATGGGTGGAAACCCTAGAACCGTGATGAGACCTACAGGGAGAACATTGTAATTCCACCCAGGACAGGAAGCTAATCCATCGCTGGGCACACACTTACACATTATATGGGGGCAATTTAGGGCAGCCAGTTCACCTTGAACCCTTGTTTTTGGACTGTGGGAGGAAACCTGAGAACCCGGAGGAAACCCATGCGGACACGGGGAGCTCCACCCAGATCGGGATTCAAATCTGGATCCCCAGTGCTGAGAGGAGAACATGCCAATCACTAAGCTGCCGTACACACTGTTGGGGCAAATTGCCTCACACACACACACACACACACACACACACATCATAGCGGTGTCTTATTGGTTCATCGTAATAAGATTTAGGTCCAGATCCTGTCTCACACGTGCTCCACCTTCACAGAGGGGTGGCGCTGTTGTCGCTGCAGAGGTGGGGGGCAGACCATCTAAATTGTTAGGGGTCGGTGTCCCAATACTTTTTTTTGGACAATCGCAGCAGCATGTGGAGCGTGTGTTCGAGGTTCCGATTCGCCGAATAGTTTTAATGTCTGAGCCGACTTGGTGTCAGGGATAGGACCCAGATGCGAAGGCCTCAGCCAATCAGGACGCAGAGTTCGGGGAGGTTAAAGCTGCGGGTGCGGATGCGCTGGC
>JAFMOC010000668.1:27500-40000 GCA_019802505.1 Corydoras sp. C115 | reverse complement strand
GCGGACACCTTGACGGGCGTTCATTCGCTCGGACACACGCCGATCCGGCCCAGATCGACCAGACGGGGGGGAGGGGTCGGGAGGGGGAGGCAGCGGTTAAAGGAGGAGCAGTAGGCAGTATGAGGTCTGACCTCCTTTGGGCGAGCTGAGGAAGGGAGATTTGATTAAATGGGTGCGCGGGGTCGGGACCCTGTCTAAACACAGCGAGGCTTTAAGCATTAATCAAATAAAGCTTCAGAAATGTTGACCTGGCAACCCCCCCCCCCCCAAATTCATCCGCACACTCCCGCGCACTCCTCCACACGCCTGCGACCTCCCGACGGGGCGGTCTGGGCGGAATGAGGACTACCGGATCCGCACGCAGGTGGAGGGTTCCTGAACCACGTAGATTAAAAAAGGGCATTAAAGGGGCAGTATGTAACCTCAGGACTCTTGATTCGGGAGTCCTGATTCAGACTCTTTTTTTTGGGACTCTAGATTCGGACTCTAGATTCAAGACCTTTGATTCGGGACTCTTGATTCAGACTCTTGATTCGGGAGTCCCGATTCAGACTCTTTATTTGGGACTCTAGATACGGACTCTAGATTTAAGACCTTTGATTCGGGAGTCCTGATTCAGACTCTTGATTCGGGAGTCCCGATTCAGACTCTCGATTCGGGAGTCCCGATTCAGACTCTTTATTTGGGACTCTAGATACTGACTCTAGATTTAAGACCTTTGATTCGCGAGTCCTGATTCAGACTCTTTATTTGGGACTCTAGATTCGGACTCCAGATTCAAGACCTTTGATTCGGGACTCTTGATTCAGACTCTTGATTCGGGAGTCCCGATTCAGACTCTTTATTTGGGACCCTAGATACGGACTCTAGATTTAAGACCTTTGAGTCGGGAGTTCTGATTCAAACTCTTGATTCAGGAGTCCCGATTCGGACCTCTCGATTCGGGACTCTTGCCTCCCGAATCCAGAGTCCGATTCTTGACTCGCGACTCTTCAGATGGAACACCATCAGAACTCCCATAACCCCCCTTCTTTCCCGCCTGTTCTCCTACAGTTTTCCAGCATCTCATTTGCATACGAGGCCCCGCCCCTTTATTCTTATGAAACGGCTCTGAACGGAATGAACACAGCACTGAGGGGGTCATTTAAGGGCGGGGCTGTTTGGGGTGGGGTTATGAAGGTGGGCGGCGACGGAGGGCGGAGTCAGAACTACGGCGGAAAACACGAACCTGAAGGACGAGAGGGACGCCGCGAAGAATAACCTTTGATTCGGGACTCTTGATTCAGACTCTTGATCCGGGAGTCCCGATTCAGACTCTTTATTTGGGACTCTAGATACGGACTCTAGATTTAAGACCTTTGAGTCGGGAGTTCTGATTCAAACTCTTGATTCAGGACTCTAGAGTCAAGACCTTTGATTCAGGAGTCCCGATTCGGACCTCTCGATTCGGGACTCTTGCCTCCCGAATCCAGAGTCCGAATCAGGACTCGAGATTCGGGAATCTCGATTCGGTCGTCTTGATTCCGGGATTCTTGACTCGGGACTCTTCAGGTGGAACACCATCAGAACTCCCATAACCCCCCTTCTTTCCCACCTGTTCTCCTACAGATTTCCAGCATCTCATTTGCATATGAGGCCCCGCCCCTTTATTCTTATGAAACGGCTCTGAACGGAATGAACACAGCTACATCACACACTACACACATGCCGTGTATGCACTGAGGGGGTCATTTAAGGGTGGGGCTGTTTGGGGTGGGGTTATGAAGGTGGGCGGCGACGGAGGGCGGAGTCAGAACTACGACGGAACACACGAAACTGTGGGACGAGAGGGACGCCGCGAAGAATAACGGCCGACGCGACGGAAACGTCAGCCGCGCTAAACGGTTAAAGATTCACGAGTCGTGTGTGTAGGGTGGGGGGGGGGGTACAGAAACAGCCCCCTGGGTAATGGGAGCTCGGCGCTGGAACAACAAGGTTATTCCTCAGGACGTTATTATGACATCTGTGTGCGCGTTGAACAGCTTGCGGATTCGCTGATAAAACGCGGCCAGCTAATTTATGTCGGCCGTAAACGCGACTTCACCTTCAGTTATTATTTCTAAATATTTATGACGGATAGTTAAAGAAGGCCGAATGAAACGCTTTATGGCCGTTTATTTGCATCAGTAACGGCGGGCCGAGGCCCCGGCGCTTATTACCGCTCGGCTGTTTGTTAAAACCAAACTGGAATAATACAGATAAGGCGTCGGCGCGGGGGTGTGGGGGGCGGGTGGGGGGCGGGGGGGTGGGGAGGTGACATTTCTGCACTCATAAGTAAACAGTGATTGGCCGATCTGTCGCGTCTCACAGATATGGGCTCAGGAGGGGAGGCTCTGTGCACCGGCCGGGTCCTATCCCTGTCCCCGGACTGGACTCGGGTTGTCCTGGCTGCTGGGAGGTGTTCGTCAGGTGTCTCTCAAGCCGTGTGGGAACAGTTTGGGGAAGGCCCTTTTCTGCTCCGGGACTCGTCCTGGTCGCATGAGTTTGGAGGTTGTGGGAGGATCTTGGGTCCTGACCTCGACCTCATCCTGCACCGTTAAGATGAAGCGGGTGATTGCACCGGGTACGAGGGTAAGATGCCGCTCTGTGCATCACTGACTTCACCTTTAATCCTCCCTCTGAGACTGATGACTCTTTCTCTGAGTAATGAGCTGCATATTAATAATTTACCCATCTTTCCCCAGACTTTCTACAACAGGACTGAACAGGGCCATATAGAGCAGCCTATACATATAGACCCTATACAGATTCATCCAGACCCTATGCAGTGTCTATACAGAGACCCTATGTAGTGTCTATACAGACCCTATACAGATACATACATACCTTATGCAGTGTCTATACAGAGACCCTATGCAGATCCATACTGCCCCTATGCAGTGTATATACAGAGACCCTATGTAGTGTCTATACAGATTCATACATAACTTATGCAGTGTCTACAGAGACCCTATACAGATCCATACATACCTTATGCAGTGTCTATACAGAGACCCTATGCAGATCCATACAGTCCCTATACAGATCCATACTGCCCCTATGCAGTGTCTATACAGATCCATACATACCTTATGCAGTGTCTATACAGAGACAGATCCATACAGACCCTATGCAGTGTCTATACAGACCCTATACAGATCCATACATACCTTATGCAGTGTCTGTACAGACCCTATGCAGTGTCTATACAGAGACCCTAAGCCGATCCATACATACCTTATGCAGTGTCTATACAGATCCATACATACCTTATGCAGTGTCTATACAGATCCATACATACCTTATGCAGTGTCTATACAGACCCTATACAGATCCATACATACCTTATGCAGTGTCTGTACAGACCCTATGCAGTGTCTATACAGAGACCCTATGCAGATCCATACAGTCCCTATACAGATCCATTCTGCCCCTATGCAGTGTCTATATAGATCCATACATACCTTATGTAGTGTCTATACAGATCCATACAGACCCTATGCAGTGTCTATACAGAGACCCTATACAGATCCATACATACCTTATTCAGTGTCTATACAGATCCATACAGACTAATCAGAGGTTAGCAGGCCTATATAGAGGAGACTAACTTGGCCCTGTGGTGAGGTGATGACCCTGATTAGGATGTATGTTTTGTAGGTGCATCTGTGGAACATGGTCAGGTTCTAATACACACTGACATGGCGTCTGATCTCAGCACTTCAAAGTTCCCTTCCAATAAAACATTGTTATTTTAAACAGCACATCATTCAATCTTCATACGTTTACTCTGCGTGTGTGTGTGTGTGTGTGAGTTCACTCCGATGCCTATAAAGTGATCTAAAGGAGAAGTTGTTGCAGGAATCAGATGTGTGTGTGTGTGTGTGTGTGTGTGTGTGTGTGTGTGTGTACCTGTAATTCATCACGTCACCGTTATGAATACGTTTGATACCGACAGCGCCGGCTCCTCTGTCAGGACACCGCCACCTCCCTCCTCAAACTACCCCCACCCCAACCCCCACCTGTCTCTCCCTCGCTGTCAAGTCGCAGTACTTTACCAACATGACAAACTATCCCACATTAATATTTCCAAAGCTTCAGTTTCAGACTGTAAATAACACAAAGAGGAAGAATGGAGACAAGACAGCGTCTCTGTCTCTCTCTCTCTCTGTCTCTCTCTCCCTCTCTCTCTCTCTCTCTCTCTCTCTCTCTCTCTCTCTCTCTCAGTTGCCGTGGCATCTGTTTTTTTAACAGCATTAGAGCAGGATTGTAAAAACAATACCAGTCCCTCTCTCTCTGTCTCTCTCACTCCCCTCCTGGAACCCCATTCCGATTTCATGCTCTATCTGTCCACCCGCCTCGCCCCCAGCCCCCCCCCCCGTCCCGCTGGCTGAACTTTGTGTGTTAGTTTATTTATTTGATTAGCTCGGTGACCATCTGCCAAACCAAATAACAAGCGTTAATTCCATTTTCTGTCGTTCCGTCCCGTGGTCTTTTCCCCGCACGGACGTTTCCCGGGCGTCCAGCGGCGCAGGTACCACCGCCCCGCGGACCCGCCAGGCCGTGATTCGGACAGGGGGGATTGGCCGGGGGAGGGAGGAAAGACCCCAGGTCTGCTGTGTTATCCAAACAGCGGCGGCGTCCACACAAAGCCTGTTTGTGTAGCGGCCCGGCCGCCGCGTTCCCGTTCCCATGCCGACTCGCCGTCCGCCGCCAAAGAGTGGCCAAAGAGCGAGGACGCGGCGGAGGGAAGGATGGCTGTTGTTTTAATCACTCATCAGCTTTATGGAGCGACGCCATGGGATGGGGGACAGACGGCGTGTTCTATTAATGACCCGAGCGGACGTTTATAAGACTTCGTAAGTGTTCGTAATTGCCGTGGGCCGCCGTAAAGCCTTCTGCCGTGCAGGCCGAGCAAACAGTCGTAATTCTATTTGCGAACCTGGCTGCAGATTTTATGGACAGAACCTCTCTCTGCAGGCATTCCGCCGTTTCCAGCGTTAAATCCTCCACCTGAGCGCCCGCCTTCGCTCCCACCTACGTACGGCGCGGTGTTTACGGGCGTTGAGAAAGTGGTCGCTCGCCGCGGCCGTTGGACCGACCTGGCTGATGGGCGCGTCAATAATTCACCAAGCCACTCTGTCTGGTCCGGGGCTTTATGGCGGCGCGGCGGCCGAGCTGTTTTCCGCGACTCTACGATGTTCGCATGAATAATGCAGGTTGTGGTGTTTTACACGCAGCGTCGGGTTACAGAAAACTGCCTGGATAGGCCTGAAGAGGGTGGGACCCAGGTAGGGCCATGACTATGAGACCGGCGTGTGTGGAGTTGAAGGTCTTGGTTTTAAAAATTAGACTATTAAGCCACGTTTTAACCAAACTTCGTCATAATATTATGGAGGTATCAGTGTTTAAGGTATTGGTGTTTGAGGTATTGTTGATAAAGGTATTGGTGTTTGAGGTATCGGTCGTAATGGTATCTGTCTTTGAGGTATCGTTGGTAATGGTATCGGTGGTAAAGGTATTGATGTTTGAGGTATCATTGGTAAAGGTATCGTGTTTGAGGTATCGTTGGTAAAGATATCGGTGTTTGAGGTATCGTTGGTAAAGTTATCGTTGGTAAAGGTATCTTTGTTTGAGGTATCGTTGGTAAAGGTATTGGTGTTTGACGTATCGTTGGTAAAGGTATCGTTGGTAAAGGTATCGTTGGTAAAGGTATCTTTGTTTGAGGTATCGTTGGTAAAGGTATCGGTGTTTGAGGTATCAGTGCTGGGGGTATCGTTTTTATAGGTATTCTTGGTCATCATATGTGTTTGAGATATTGTTGCTGGAGGTATCGCTGTTTGAGGTATTTTTGGTAAAGGTATCGGTGTTTGAGGTATCATTGGTTATGGTATATGTGTTTGAAGTATCGTTGTTTGCAGTATCGGTGGTAAATGTACCGGTGCTGGATGTATCGTTGGTAAATGTATCGGTGCTGGAGGTATCGTTGGTAAATGTATCGGTGCTGGAGGTATCGTTGGTATCTCCTGTTGTCCTGAGTGTTCTTCGGGATTGGACGGCTAGCTGACTGTGTGAGTGATCAGGTGATCGTATGGAACCTCCTGTAGCATCCTGTCACGGTCAGCAGGTGGACCTCCCGCCCACTCAAGCCCCCCCTCCCCCCCCTCCCTGCTGCAGTGCCCCTCCCTCCACGTCCTGACCTCCTCACAACCTCCTTTCATTACTGACATTCCATCAACCTATTTGTTTAAAAAGGAATCAATTACTTTCAAATCTCTTTAAAAGCGGGGCTCTGTTAGGAAAACACGGCCGCCCGGGTTCTGCGCTCCCCCTGCATCGGTTCTCCGCCCCTCATCCTCATTTACAGCCTTCTCCATCATTCCCAGCATCCATATTTTAATCGGTGTCATGACGCCACGCCGGTTAACGTCATTTCTCTAAAACACAGAGACGACGGATCGGCGGTGACGCCACTTTTGGTTCTCCAGCCGGACGGTGACCTCCGGCTCATCCTGACCGCGTAATCCACCACCTGAACTTATAAACAGAATCCTAAATGTTAGCCCTCTGGCTCTCGGGGTCCTGGAGATAGATAAATAAGAGAGACTGGAGGCTGGGTTTCCATTTTATTATTTTTTTGGTTCCAGTCTCACTCCTTTCACCTCGGGAGAAACATGTCCAGGGATTTTGCGAGTGAAACTTGTGTGTATACATATCATTGTGAAAGTTATCGGTGCTGGAAGTATCGTTGTTGGAGGTATCGTTAGTATAGTTGGTATTGATAATATTGTGACAGGTATTGTTGGTATAGTTGGTGGAGGTATCATTGGTTTCAGTGTTGGAGGTATCTTTGTTATTGAAGGTATCATTGGTGGAGGTATCATTGGTACCGGTGTTGCAGGTATTGTTGGTATCGTTGGTGGAGGTATCATTGGTTTCAGTGTTGGAGGTATTATTGGTTTCAGTGTTGGAGGTATCATTGTCATTGATGGTATCGTTGGTGGAGGTATCATTGGTACCGGTGTATATGGAGGTTTCAGTCATCTCTGTTATTGATGGTATCGTTGGTGGAGGTATCATTGGTACCAGTATTGGAGGTATCGTTGGTGGAGGTATCGTTGGTACCGGTATTGAAGGTATCATTGGTACCGGTATTGGAGGTATCGTTGGTACCGGTATTGGATGTATTGTTGGTGGAGGTATCATTGGTATCGGTGTTGCAGGTATCGTTGGTATTGATGGTACCGTTGGTGGAGGTATCGTTGGTATTGATGGTACCGTTGGTGGAGGTACCGTTGGTGGAGGTATCGTTGGTATTGATGGTACCGTTGGTGGAGGTATCATTAAGGTATCTCGTTCCTCTGGCCGTGTGAGGAACTTGTGCGGTAAGTTTGTGAGAGGAACCTTGTGTGTAAACTTAACTGAAGGTCAGCAGACGTTCAGGGGACCTCAGAGAACCGAGATGGAAGCCCCGCCCTCAAAGCTGTGATGGTCGTGAACTGATACAGATCCTGCATACATGATGATGATGATGTTCCCACCTTCATCTCGGCAGCCCAGCTGTGAGTGTGGCTGTAATGCAGACTGCGAGTGTGTGTGTGTGTGTGTGTATGTTAATTGATTTTCTATTTAAGGGACGCGGCGTGTACTATTTATAAAGCATCCTCAGTTTAAAGACGAGGAGAACATGCTGAGACCTGCTGGAGGACTCCGTCCATCTGAGGTTCACACTGTGTCAACCTCGGAGTGTGTGTGTGTGTGTGTGTGTGTGTCAAAACATCATATTAAAGGTTATGATGTGATCGTAACATTCTGTTTTTTATTTAAATGTACAAACCATCTGTATTTGTGTATGTTTGTCTGTGTTTTTGTGTTTGTCTCTGTGTGTGTCTGTTTGTCTGTGTCTGTCTGTGTCCGTTTGTCTGTGTCTGTTTGTCTGTGTCTGTGTCTGTCTGTGTCTGTTTGTCTGTGTCTGTTTGTCTGTGTCTGTTTGTGTGTGTGTGTGTGTGTCTGTTTGTGTTTGTCTGTCTGTCTGTCTGTGTGTGTCTGTTTGTGTGTCTGTCTGTCTGTCTGTCTGTCTGTCTGTCTGTCTGTCTGTCTCTGTTTCTGTGTGTCTCTCTCTGTTTGTGTGTGTCTCTCTGTGTTTGTGTGTGTCTCTCTGTCTGTGTGTGTGTCTCTGTCTGTGTGTGTGTGTGTGTGTGTGTGTGTGTGTGTGTCTGTGTCTGTGTCTGTGTGTGTGTCTCTGTGTCTGTGTGTGTGTCTCTGTGTCTGTGTGTGTCTGTGTTTGTGTTTGTGTGTATGTTTGTTTTTGTGTGTGTGTTTGTGTGTTTGTGTGTGTTTGCTTATTAATACATCATAGTGAAGGTTCTGATGTGATCGTAACGTTCTGTTTTTTATTTAAATGTAAGAACTTTATCAGCACTACACGTGTGTGTGTGTGTGTGTGTTTTGTGTGTGTGTTGGGGGGGGGGTCAGTGAATGACAGTGATGGGGGTATGAAGCATAAAATGTAATTTATATGGAAAATGGTAATTGATTTGCAGTGTAAGGGGGGCAGAGGGCAGGAGCAGCACTCGATACACTCCAGCTCATCCTGCACTGCGCTAACACACACACACACACACACACACACACACACACACACACAATAGAGCCGCCATTACAGAGAGTGTGTGTTGTGTACTCTGATGAGTTGTCTTTAATTTTTGCTGCGTCATCGTTTTGTTTGACGGTGCAGTGGGGATCAGTATGGGGTGGGGGGGTGAGCTGGGTTTTAAGGATAACATCATCCTGATGGAGCCATCCGTGGTGGAGGTGATGGTTTTGGGGAATCCGGTGTTGGTGAAGGTATCGGTGCTGGAGGACTTTGGCATGGAGGCAATAGTGCTGGGGGTATTGGTGCTCTAGGTCTTAGTGATGGAGGTATCAGGCCTAGAGGTCTTGGTAATGGAGGTCTTAGTGATGGAGGCAGTAGTCCTGGAGGTTTTGGTGATGGAGGCATCAGTCCTGGTGTTCTTAGTGATGGAGTATCAGTCCTGGTGTTCTTAGTGATGGAGGTATCAGTTCTGGAGGTCTTGATGTAAGCAATAATACTTGAGGTCTTAGCGATGGAGGCAGTAATCCTGGAGATCTTGGTGTTGGAGATCTTGGTGTTTGAGGCAGTAGTTCTGGAGGTCTTGGTGTTGGAGGTCTTGGTGTTGGAGGTCTTTGTGTTGGAGGCAGTAGTCCTGGAGGTCTTGGTGTTGGAGGTCTTGGTGTTGGAGGTCTTGGTGTTGGAGGTCTTGGTGTTGGAGGCAGTAGTCCTGGAGGTCTTGGTGTTGGAGGTCTTGGTGTTTGAGGCAGTAGTCCTGGAGGTCTTGGTGTTGGAGGTCTTGGTGTTGGAGGCAGTAGTCCTGGAGGTCTTGGTGTTGGAGGTCTTGGTGTTGGAGGTCTTGGTGTTGGAGGCAGTAGTCCTGGAGGTCTTGGTGTTGGAGATCTTGGTGTTGGAGGCAGTAGTCCTGGAGGTCTTGGTGTTGGAGGCAGTAGTCCTGGAGGTCTTGGTGTTGGAGGTTTTGGTGACTGAGAATTGAACCTCCACCTCTCCTACCTCAATCCATCTCTGACTCTCCTGTTCTACGTCTAGAACCTTGTGGTGTTGAATAATCTCCCATCAGCCCTCGGTCTGAACTGCTCTCCATCACATGCACCATGTGTTTACACAACCTCCACCCCCCCCACCAGGCCACACCCCCTCCACCTGTATGAAACCCCTGAATTCAATGTGGAATTTGCATGTTCTCCCCATATTCACATACACACTGATAGGTGGTGCATCAATAATTGGAATTGACTCGTGTGTGTGTGTGTGTGTGAGTGAGAGTGTGTGTGTGTGTGTGTGTGTGTCTTCCACTCTGTGCGCTGGGATAGGCTCCACTTTTTATTTTGTCCTTGAACTCTTACCCTCTGAAATCTTTTTATCCCATCTCTGTGTGCACCGTTTAGTGTGTGTGTGTGTGTGTGTGTGTGTGTGTGTCGCCCTTATGGAGGTGGCAGTGGTGTGTGTTGGATCGATGATGTCAGACCTTCACATCTGCATCACGTGGCGGTGTTAACTACAGATCAGCTGATCGATCGCCTGAATTCGCGGGGGTGGAGGGGGTGGAGGGGGTGGGGTTGTCACATGGTCAGCGGCAGAAACGCACGCTCGGCAGAATCCCAGAACCTCGAGGCCTTCACAGAACGAAGAGAACGAGGGTCTGAGAGGTGAACCATCAGACCGAGGGTGGTGCGGGTGGAGGTGGTGGAGGTGCAGGGGAGGTGGGGGGGTTAGTATTCTGGTTACTCCACCCACCCTCATCTCCCTCTATCTCCACCCTTCACCTTCACCCTCTTCCTCCTCTACCTTACACCTCCACCTTCACTCACCTCCACCTTCACCCTCTTCCTCCACCCTACTCCACCTTCACTCTCCTCTTCCTCCATCTCCACCCCTCACCTTCAGCCTCTTCCCCCTACACCTCCACCTTCCTCCACCTCCATCTCCACCCTCCTCCATCTTCACCCTCCTCCTCTTCCACCACCTTCACCCTCCTCCTCTTCTTTCACCTCCACCCACCTCCTTCACCTTCACCCTCCTCCTCCTGGTACAGGGGGGTGGGTTAGTATTCTAGCTACTCCATTCTCCTCCTCCTTCACCCTCATCTCCCTCCATCTCCACCCTTTACCCTCTTTCTCTTCCTCCTCTACCCTACACCTCCACCTTCACCCTCCTCTTTCACCTTCACCCTTTTCCTCCACCTTCCTCCTCCATCTCACCCCTTCTCCATCTTCACTCTCATCCTCCTCCATCTCACCCCTTCTCCATCTTCACTCTCATCCTCCTCCATCTCACCCCTTCTCCATTTTCACTCTCCTCTTCCTCCATCTCCACCCGTCACCTTCACCTTCTTCCTCCTACACCTCCACCCTCCTCCATCTTCACCCTCCTCCTCTTCCACCACCTTCACTCTCCTCCTCTTCTTTCACCTCCACCCACCTTCTTCACCTTCACCCTCCTCCTCCTGGTGCAGGGGGGGTGGGTTAGTATACTAGCTACTCCATCCTCCTCCTCCTTCACCCTCATCTCCCTCCATCTACAACCTTCACCCTCTTTCTCGTCCTCCTCTACCCTACACCTCCACCTTCACCCTTTTCCTCCACCTTCCTTCTCCATCCTCACTCTCCTCTTCCTCCATCTCCACCCATCACCTTCACCCTCTTCCTCCTACATGTCCACCTTCCTCCATCTTCACCCTCCTCCTCTACCACTACTTTCACTCACCTCCTCTTCTGTCACCTCCACCCACCTCCTTCACCCTCCTCCTCCACCCTCCTCCTCCTGGCGCGGGGGGGTGTGTGTGTGTGTGTGTGTAATGAGTCCTCTATAGTGTGATGTTTGTGTTAAAAGAGCTTCTGAGAGAGAAAGCTGTGGTGTCTGGAGGGTGTGTGTTGTGTGGCCTGTTGGAAGAAAGCGCACACACACACACACACACGCACACACACACACACACACACACACACACACACACACACACACACACACACACACACGTCCTGTGATCTTGCGTCTTAACGAGACCCGGATTCTCATTGTGTGTTACTTTTGCCCGCAGGCTGGCTGAGCGCGTTGCCCCCTCGCACCCCCCGCACCACCACCCACACCACCACCATCCACCCGCACCCCCCCTCCATCCATAGGGCGCATTCCGCGCCTCGTTTCCTGATATTGCACATTGTTTGGCGACTTCAAAGGGCTGTGCTGTGAACATGTGTCTGTTTAATGCTGAAGCGGGCCGCGGCGCCTCCGTCTGGTCCGCATTACGCCGCCGCCGCCGCGCTTAAGCGATGGCATGTGCGCGCCGCCTAATAGGAACATACAGCCCCGCGCGGTGCACGCCGCGCCGACACGTGGCTGCGAGGGATGCGCCCGCGCTCACCAGAGGGCCTTCCATGGGGCGGAAATGGGCGGGGCTTCAGGGCTTCAGGGCTTCAGGGCGGCGGCATCCTGACGAGCTTTTAACGTCCAAGACGCACGATGGAGGGGCGTCGCCCGTACGCGGGCGGGTCACGTGACGACGAAAATACACCCAATAAGGTGTAGGTGCACGTCGTCATGGATGGTGACTTCAGAGCTGGACGTATGAGTTTCACACGAAAGTCAAAGTCGGAGTTCTAATTCGTCTCAAAAGCGTCCACCACCTTCCCTGCACCACCTCAGCTCCACCTCCACCTCCCCTGCACCACCACCCCCCTGCACCACCACCCCAGCACCCACCACCTCCCCTACCCCTCAGACATGCTGCTTAACCCGGGGGGGGGGGGAATCGGCGTGATGTCATAATGGGGGCGGGATTTCGGCAGAAGATCGACCTCGAGATGCTGATGCCCGGGGTTGTGCTCATGAGGGAGGTGGAGGTGAGCTACACCGAACCAGAACGGAACCCATCCACCCGCGTCTGCACGGA
>JAFMOC010000668.1:0-17500 GCA_019802505.1 Corydoras sp. C115 | reverse complement strand
ACACACACATACACTAACATATACTCTGACACACACATACACTAACATATATACACACACATGCACACATACATATATACACATACACTAATATATACACTAACACACACATACACTAACATATACACACACATGCACACATACATATATACACATACACTAATATATACACTAACACACACATACACTAACATATACACTAAAACACACATACATATATACACATACACTAATATATACACTAACACACACATACACTAACATATACACTAAAACACACATACATATATACACATACACTAATATATACACTAACACACACATACACTAACATATACACACACATGCACACATACATATATACACATACACTAATATATACACTAACACACACATACACTAACATATACACTAAAACACACATACATATATACACATACACTAATATATACACACCCATATACACTAACATTCACACAAACACACATACACATTAACACAGACATACACACATGCATATACTACCATATACATACACTAACACATACATGCACACTAACATACATACATACACACTAACGTACATACATGCATACTAACACACATACACTAATACACACAAACACATATACCCACATACACACTAACACATACACACACGTACACTAATACACACACACACGGCCAAAAGTTTGTCCTTCATTTTTGGAACGGGCCTCGTGGTTCCTGTGGAGGGGGACGATGGGAACCCTGTGCATCCAACACGGAGACGACAGTTTGGGGAAGGCTCTCTGTTCATCATGTGATTAAATCAAAGTCATTAGGAGTGAAGGGACTAACGGAGGTGATGACTCTTCTCTCTGCACCTGCAGAACCGCGAGAGCGTCTGCGCATGCGTCCCTCCCCCCCATGCACCGAGAGGATGCGCTCGCTCGCTCGCTCGCTCGTCAGGCCTTGATTGAGGGCGAAAGATGATGTCTGGTAAACAAACGGACCCCCCCCCCCCCCCCATCACCCTCCCACTCCCCCCACAAACCACCCCTCATCCCTCCATAAATAGTCCCCCTCTCGCGTGCGCACGGCGGGAGAACGACTTTTGACATTTATTCGATGGCGTCGGTGGTTCTGCAGTGACACCCCGCAGTGGAATTATGAGCATCGGCTACTTAAGATAAAAGCAACGTGGTGGCTGTGCGCGGCCGAGCACTTACATACCCAAGATTCCTCTTTGGGAGATATGAGAGTGCACGCCCTCTCTCTCTCTCTCTCTCTCTCTCTATCTCTCTCTCTCTCTCTCTCTATCTCAGCCTTATTGCCCCATGTCATGATTAGATCTGATGCCAAAACATTAACAGTGATGATGCTATTAAAGGTAATAATAATAATTAACTTAATAAAACCAAAGTCATTTTGCGGGGAATTCTCCTGTATGTTCTCCTCAGCATCAGCAGCTGTGTGTGTGTGTGGGTGTGTGTGTGTGTGTGTGTGTCCACCCCTCCCCCATAATTCAATAAATCAATACGGTGCGAGAGGGCGTGGCCTTATTCTGAATAAAGCCCATAAAGAGGTGTTATCAGTCCCGGCGTGTAGTGGAGTACAGCTCCACCTCTTTACGTGATTTATTCACAATAATACACAACCTCCAGTGTCTGATTGCTTTAATAAAACACTTACAAACACACTATAATAAAAAACACCAAAGTTTGCGCCAGAAATGCGTTAATTGAAAGCAAAATGGTTAATATTCTGATCTTCCGCGACGTCATCTAGTCCGTTTTATTTCAATCTGTAATAATTAAACGCTGCCCTCTAGTGGCTAAAGTACAGAACGCAGGGTAACAGGTTTAGTTCTGATCGGGAATCGGCTCGCTGTTTATATTAATCTGTATTATATGATTTAAAATAATCCGATTTAAGAAATTAATTTACACGTTTTATAAAGAGTCAATAAACTATGAAAGGACGTGGCTTTAATTCTGAATAAAGCCCATAAAGAGGTGTTATGAGTCCCGGCGTGTAGTGGAGTACAGTTCCACCTATTTACATGATTTATTCACAATAATACACAACCTCCAGTGTCTGATTGCTTTAATAAAACACTTACAAACACACTATAATAAAAAACACCAAAGTTTGCGCCAGAAATGCGTTAATTGAAAGCAAAATGGTTAATATTCTGATCTTCCGCGACGTCATCTAGTCCGTTTTATTTCAATCTGTAATAATTAAACGCTGCCCTCTAGTGGCTAAAGTACAGAACGCAGGGTAACAGGTTTAGTTCTGATCGGGAATCGGCTCGCTGTTTATATTAATCTGTATTATATGATTTAAAATAATCCGATTTAAGAAATTAATTTACACGTTTTATAAAGAGTCAATAAACTATGAAAGGACGTGGCTTTAATTCTGAATAAAGCCCATAAAGAGGTGTTATGAGTCCCGGCGTGTAGTGGAGTACAGTTCCACCTATTTACATGATTTATTTACAATAATACACAACCTCGAGTGTCTGATTGCTTTAATAAAACACTTACAAACACACTATAATAAGAAATGTGTTTATTTAAAGTAAAATCATTAATAATTATGTCTTCCGCAACATAATCTAGTCCGTGTTTTCAAAGTGAACAGGATTCCGGTTTCTCTAGCAAACGCTGCCCTCTAGTGGGCGAATTACAGAACACAGTTTATAAAAAACAGTGTAACCGGTTTAGTGCTAATCTCTGTTTCTATTAATCTGTATTTTATGATTTAATTTAATTTATTGTACAGTATATCACACACTCAGAGGGGTGTGTTATTGTTAATGATGTCACGGCTGGACAAACGGCTCAGCCAATCAGATTTAAGGAGCCTGGTTACCCGGTTTTTAATAAAGCTTAAGGGTGTGCTGAAGATTCCTCCAATCTCACCTGATCACCGCTGGGTCCTTGTGAGCCACGCCTCCTTCGTTACTCTCATATAATGTAACACAGATCAATAGGTCATTAGTAAAGCCTCGCACCATGTGCTCGGACCTCAGTGTGTGTGTGTGTGTGTGTGTGTGTGTGGTGTGGGGGGGGGGGGGTTGGTGTGTGTTAGTGTGTTCTGCGCATCCCATGATGCACTGGGTGATTGGATACTTTTACCTCGTCTCTCTCTAAGGTCAGAACTTTTCAAATTCTGTGTGTGTGTGTGTGTGTGTGTGTGTGTGTGCGCACTGTAACACACTTTTTAATAAAGTCCAAAGGAATTCTTAGTTAATAACGCTGAACAAGAGAACGATTGTGCTGCTGAGGTTGAGGTCTGGGCAGAGTGTGTGTGTGTGTGTGAGAGAGAGAGAGACCGAGCGAGCGAGCATGATACCACGTCGCCGAAACTCGGACACTCGGTCTTTTACTCTTGACAGCGCTGTCTGTGCGCAACAGCCAATCACAGCTCAGTGGGCGTGACCTCACCTTTAAACCTCGCGACCTGCAGCGCCGCATCTCTTTGAAGTCCAGCATCTGTCCTTTCTGTAGAACTTTCATCTAATCTAAATTCATTTAGAGAACACAGGAACCCTGTGTATGTGTGTGTGTGTGTGTGTGTGTCTCGCATGTGGACGACTCTCGGCGTTCTCCTCGGCCGTCGCCATGGCAGGTTCCGTCGCCGCCGCCGAACCACGGAAACCCACGCCCTCCGTTCCACCTCTTTATGTGATTTATTCAAAATAATACACAACCTCGAGTGTCTGATTGCTTTAATAAAAAAAAAAAAAATAAAACACTTACAAACACACTATAATAAAAAAACAACAAAGTTTGCGTCAGAAATGCGTTAATTGAAAACAAAATCGTTAATAATCTGCGACGTTATCTAGTCCGCTTTATTTCAGTCTGTAACAATTAAACGCTGCCTTCTAGTGGCCAAAGTACAGAACGCAGTGTAACAGGTTTAGTGCTGATCGGGAATCGGCTCGCTGTTTATATTAATCTGTATTTTATGATTTTAAAATAATCCGATTTAAGAAATTAATTTACAAGTTTTATAAAGAGTCAATAAACTATGAGGGGGCGTGGCTTTAATTCTGAATAAAGCCCGTGTACAGCTCCACCTCTTTACGTGATTTATTCACAATAATACACAACCTCGAGAGTCTGATTGCTTTAATAAAACACAAACACACTATAATAAACTTTCATCTAATCTAAATTCATTTAGAGAACATAAGGAACCCGTTTGTGTGTGTGGGTGACTCTCGGTGTTCTCCTCGGCCGTCGTCATGGCAGGTTCCGTCGAACCACGGAAACCCATGCCCTCCGTTCGGACGGGTGTGTTCCGCGCGATGGAAGGCGAGGGTCGGGCGGTTGACAGCGCGGCGGGCGGTGCGAATTCCTCTCGTCTCCTCGGTTCCGTCGTGGCCCGTCAGCTCGCTGCACGTTCTCCGTAACAATGGGCCTCATCAGTCAGGCACCAATCAGGATAATGGAACCCGGCGTGCGCGCTGGCGCGGCCAAAGCTCCTGATCCGAGTCGGAGCGCCAGGAGAACCGCTCTAATCCGCACCGTATTGGATTGCTTTTAGGACCGACCGAGGCGGAGAACCGACGGAGCGGCAGGCGTGACCTTGCCCGTGCCATCCGCCGTGCGCAAGGTTCTGCGCTCCGTGGTTCCGCCGTTACCGCGTCCCGTTGACCCTGTAATCGCCCCCTCGGTGCTAGAACGTGAACCCGTTCCGTTATGGGACCTGTGAGTCACAGAACCGGTTCGGTTGGAGGTTCGGGGTTAAGGACGGCGACCTAAAGGTCCTTGGATCGATTCCCAGTCCCATGTTGGATGGTGAGCCAGGCAGTCGGAAGTCCGGGGGTTAAGGACGGCGACCTAAAGGTCCTTGGATCGATTCCCAGTCCCGTGTTGGATACCGAGCCAGGCAGTTGGAGGTTCGGGGGTTAAGGACGGCGACCTGAAGGTCCTTGGATCGATTCCCAGTCCTGTGTTGGATGGCCAGCCAGGCAGTCGGAGGTTCGGGGTTAAGGACGGCGACCTAAAGGTCCTTGGTTCGAAGCCGGATTGCTCTCCCGGCGCCCTCTACAGTGTGAGTGTGTCACTACATTGCTGGGTTACTCATCTCGGTGTCCGACCTCAACACTCTCCTGGATAAATAGACCGAAAGGCGCCCCTCTGCAGTCCCCCCCAAGATCCTCCAGAAGAGGGACGCCGTAGGTGACGTCAAGACGGGACCCGAGCGAGGTGCCGGAGGAGGCCGAGACACCGCACGTGAGAGCGAGACGCGCGAGAAAGCCGGAGAAATGAGGAGAGGGTTTTCTGCGGTGTCGCTGGAACACATGGACATATGGAGGCTGACTTCTCCTGGGCATCAGTGGGCACCAGAAGCACCCCCTCCACCACCACCACCAGCGCTCTCTCTCTCTCGCTCGCTCGCTCTCTCGGCTGGCACATGCTGGCAGTCCCCTCTCTCTGGGATACTCAAGCCTTTCAAACATGAGTAATTGATGAATTGTATGCAATATGCAAATGTGAATGCATAAATCTCCTGACTGACAGCTTAATTTATGTGAGCCTTTGAGAATGCGGGATTAGATTTTAATTAAATATCTTCAAAGGCACCCTGACTTGTACATTTCTCTCAACCCCCCCAACCACCCAACCCCACCCCTCCCCCCGTCTCACCCGCCGTCATGGTTATTGTTTAAACCGCTTCCAGTAAACTTCCAGATCGGGGGGGTTCGGTTCTCACGCCGCCGTCCGGACTGGAGAACGTCGCGCGGTACGTGGTGCCCTGTATACTAATTAACGGCCCCTGGGGAGGAAGCTCCGCCCATGGACTTCGGGCCACGCCCTTTTTTATTTATATGAGTGACAGCAGGTGTGGTCACATACTACAGTCCCTCTCTCTCTTTCACTTGCTTTCTCGCTCGCTCTCTCGCGCTGCCGCCGCATTGTTTTTTTGTTTTTTTTTGTCGTCGTCCCCCCGCCCCCGCCGCCCCCCCGTCCAGACGAGCAGGTGTCGCCGGGGCATGAATATTGAACGAGGCCGTTTAAGAGATGACAAGGGCACATTTGTGAGTCTGCGAGGGAATAGAAAAGTGCTTAGTAACCCACTTTTCGCGGGTCCCCAGCAGAGGCGCGCCGGGGATTTGCTGCGACGTGATTGGCTGTGACGAGCCCACTGACAGGGCTTTTCTTTTTTTTTCTTTTTTTTGCGCCTCCGCGCTGGCGAATGGAACGTGCGGCAACGTGTGAATGACTTTTCTCAGCCATCTGTTCATCCCGTCCAGTGGGACCGCGAGAGCGCCGTGTGTGTGTGTGTGTGTGTGTGTGTGAGAGACTCCTAACTGCGAGCTAGACTGCAGCACTCAACACATTATGCTTTTGAGAGGGCACAAAGGGGAGCGTTCTCTAAATGCAGGAATGTGTGGTCGCTGTAAAACGGCCCGCGGCCCTCTGAGTCCCGTAAACCGGTTCCCCTGCGAGAACCCTCTGCGTGGAACTGAAGCCGTAACCGTCAGACCTGCAGAACGCCGAGGATCTGAAGCTCGCAATTTAAACCGACGGTCTGTGTGAACGCTGCCGGCACCGGCGGTCCGAACGGAGGAACCGACGGAACACTGGTACTGAGACAGAGGGTAGTTCCACACTGCGGTGTACCACGGACACGACCGCACCAGGACCAGGACTGAGCTTTGGGTTCTTCCCAAAACTAGTGGGGTTAGACTGATGGATGCAGGCTGGGTTTGGGGGGTAGGTTGGTGGATGGGTTGGGGTAGGTTGGTTGGTTAGGTTTGGGTTTGTGGATGGGGGTGGGTTGCTAGATGGTGGTGGATCTGTGGGGTTGGTTGGTGAATGCGAGGTCGATGACGGGTATGTTGGGGGATGGGGTTTAGGTTAGTGGATGGTGGTGGATGCAGGGTGGATGTGTGGCATAGGCTGGGGATGGGGTTTAGGTTGGTGAATGTGTGGGGTAGGTTGGGGGATGGGGTTTAGGTTGGTGGATGGTGGTGGATGTGTGGGGTAGGTTGGTGGATGTGGGGTAGGTTGGGGGATGGGGTTTAGGTTGGTGGATGTGTGGGGTAGGTTGGTAGATGGGGTAGATGTGGGGTAGGTTGGGGGATGGGGTTTAGGTTGGTGGATGGTGGTGGATGTGTGGGGTAGGTTGGTAGATGGGGTAGATGTGGGGTAGGTTGGGGGATGGGGTTTAGGTTGGTGGATGGTGGTGGATGTGTGGGGTAGGTTGGTGGATGGGGTGGATGTGGGGTAGGTTGGGGGATGGGGTTTAGGTTGGTGGATGGTGGTGGATGTGTGGGGTTTAGGTTGGTGGATGTGTGGGGTAGGTTGATTGATGGGGTGGATGTGGGGTAGGTTGGTGGATGTGGGGTAGATTGTTGGATGAAGGGTGGATGGATGTGTGGGGTAGGTTGGTGGATGGGGTGCATGTGGGGTAGGTTGGGGGAAGGGGTGTAGGTTGGTGGATGGGGTGCATGTGTGGGGTAGGTTGGAGGATGCAGGGTGGATGTGGGGTAGGTTGGGGATGGGGTTTAGTTTGGTGGATGCAGGGTGAATGTATGGGGTAGGTTGGTAGATGGTGGTGGATGTGTGCGGTAGGTTGGTGGATGTCTGCGGTAGGTTGGTGGATGTGTGCGGTAGGTTGGTGGATGTGTGGGGTAGGTTGGGGGATGTATGGGGTATGGTGGTGGATGTATGCGGTAGGTTGGTGGATGTGTGCGGTAGGTTGGTGGATGTGTGCGGTAGGTTGGTGGATGTGTGCGGTAGGTTGGTGGATGTGTGGGGTAGGTTGGTGGATGTGTGGGGTAGGTTGGTAGATGGTGGTGGATGTGTGCGGTAGGTTGGTGGATGTGTGGGGTAGGTTGGGGGATGTATGGGGTATGGTGGTGGATGTATGCGGTAGGTTGGTGGATGTGTGCGGTAGGTTGGTGGATGTGTGCGGTAGGTTGGTGGATGTGTGGGGTAGGTTGGGGGATGTGTGGGGTATGGTGGTGGATGTGTGCGGTAGGTTGGTGGATGTGTGCGGTAGGTTGGTGGATGTGTGGGGTAGGTTGGTGGATGTGTGGGGTAGGTTGGTAGATGGTGGTGGATGTATGGGGTATGGTGGTGGATGTGTGGGGTAGGTTGGTAGATGGTGACCGCGGTGACCCCGCCTGTGACCCTGTCTGGTTAAGGAGATGGAGGTTCCTGTATGTTCTGATGTGGAACGTTGGTGAGGGTTCCTGGACCTCGAGGGGAAGCACCTGTCCTGCACTGAGCTCACACACAAACAATACTCAGATCAGGTCCCCTGGGGCCCGCAATGTCCCCACACAGAGGACCACGGTCTGAAGGAGTGTGTGAGTGTGTGTTTGTTAGTTTGTGTGTGTGTGTGTGTGTGTGTGTGTGTGTGTGTGTGTGTAGCTACATTCTTTATGGAGCTGTGTAATACACTGAGAGAGGTGCAGCAGGCTCCAGAGGAAGTCCTCCTCGTCCTCCTCGTCCTCTGAACACAGCAGAGGAAATGTCTCTGAACGGCTGTCTGATGATAACACAACACAGACAAAAGTATGAGGACGTCTCTCCATCCAGGAGGTGATCTGTCCTCTCCACCTCAGAACTCTGACTCTGCTTTCCTCAAGGATGTGGAGTGTGTGGGTGGGAGGGTGGGGTGGAACCCTGCCTGATGATTCAGAAGAGGGCAAAGGTCAGAGGCCGATGGTGGATGTTGGGCAATGGATGTTGGGTGATGGTGATGGATGGGGGTTGAATGATGGGTGATGGGTGGTGGATGTGGGGTGATGATGTTTATTTCTGGGTGAGGGGTGATAGGTGGTGGATGGTGGGTGAGTGATGAGTGGTGGATGTGGGATGAGGGGTGTTGAATGTTGGGTGAGGGGTGGTGGATGTGGGGTGATGGTGTTCAATTTTGGGTGGTGGATGGTGGGGTGATGGATGAGGGGTGTTGAATGTTGGGTGGTGGATGTGGGGTGATGGTGTTTATTTCTGGGTGAGGGGTGTTGGGTGATGGGTGGTGGATGTGGGGTGATGGTGTTTATTTCTGGGTGAGGGGTGATGGGTGATGGGTGGTGGGTAATGGGTGGTGAATTATGGGTGATGTTCATTTTTGGGTGAGGGGTGGTGGATGTGGGGTGACGGTGTTTATTTCTGGGTGAGGGGTGATGGGTGGTAAGTGGTGGGTGATGGGTGGTGAATGTGGGGTGATGGTGTTTATTTCTGGGTGAGGGGTGATGGGTGATGGGTGGTGGATGTGGGGTGATGGTGTTCAATTTTGGGTGGTGGATGGTAGGGTGATGGATGAGGGGTGTTGAATGTTGGGTGGTGGATGTGGGGTGATGGTGTTTATTTCTGGGTGAGGGGTGTTGGGTGATGGGTGGTGGATGTGGGGTGATGGTGTTTATTTCTGGGTGAGGGGTGATGGGTGGTGGGTAATGGGTGGTGAATTATGGGTGATGTTCATTTTTGGGTAAGGGGTGGTGGATGTGGGGTGATGTTTATTTCTGGGTGAGGGGTGATGGGTGGTAAGTGGTGGGTGATGGGTGGTGAATGTGGGGTGATGTTTATTTCTGGGTGAGGGGTGATGGGTGGTAAGTGGTGGGTGATGGGTGGTGAATGTGGGGTGATGGTGTTTATTTCTGGGTGAGGGGTGATGGGTGATGGGTGGTGGATGTGGGGTGATGGGTAATGGGTGGTGAATTATTGGTGATGTTCATTTTTGGGTGAGGGGTGGTGGATGTGGGGTGATGGATGAGGGGTGTTGAATGTTGGGTGATGGGTGGTGGATGTGGGGTAATGGGTGGTGGATGTGGGGTGATGGTGTTTATTTCTGGGTGAGGGGTGTTGGGTGATGGGTGGTAAGTGGTGGGTGAGGGGTGGTGGATGAGGGGTGTTGAATGTTGGTGGATGTGGGGTGGTGGGTGGGTGGTGTTGAATGTTGGTGGATGTGGGGTGGTGGGTGGGTGGTGTTGAATGTTGGTGGATGTGGGTGGGTGGTGTTGAATGTTGGTGGATGTGGGGTGGTGGGTGGGTGGTGTTGAATGTTGGTGGATGTGGGGTGATGGGTGGGTGGTGGTGTTCAAATGCTTCTCATTGTTCACTTTTCTATCCTTCATGACACCCCCCCCCATACAGATGGGGTTTGTAGTTCTACGGTTCCATTCTGTAGTCCTCTTCGTGCTCTGTAAGATTGGTATGTTCTCCACACGTTACATTGCGACCGTCTGATCGTTGTGTTCTGTCTGCAGTTCTCGTCCGGGACGTCCACCGAAGCGTTCTCTGGGGATGTCCCTGCAGGACGGGTCCAGGCTCCTCCCCCACAGCGTGCACGGCCTCCTGTCTCCGGGCCTGCTCTCTCCAACAGGTACCACCACTCTGCATTCTCACAGCGCTTCTCTCACTTATCACCAGCTCTCGCACGGCTCACTTATGTATTTGTCTGCTCTACAGCAGCTCTCGCACTGCCAACTCGGTCATCTATAATAGTGGCGCTCTCGCACTTCCCACTCGGTCATCTGTAATAAGGGAGCTCTCGCACTGCCCATTCGGTCATCTGTAATAGTGGAGCTCTCGCACTTCCCACTCGGTCATATGTAATAAGGGAGCTCTCGCACTGCCCACTCGGTCATCTGTAATAGTGGAGCTCTCGCACTGCCCATCGGTCATCTGTAATAGTGGAGCTCTCGCACTACCCACTCGGTCATCTGTAATAGTGGAGCTCTCGCACTACCCACTCGGTCATCTGTAATAGTGGAGCTCTCGCACTGCCCACTCGGTCATCTGTAATAGTGGAGCTCTCGCACTGCCCACTCGGTCATCTGTAATAGTGGAGCTCTCGCACTGCCCACTCGGTCATCTGTAATACTGGAGCTCTCGCACTTCCCACTCGGTCATCTGTAATAGTGGAGCTCTCGCACTGCCCACTCGGTCATCTGTAATAGTGGAGCTCTCGCACTGCCAACTCGGTCATCTGTAATAGTGGAGCTCTCGCACTTTCCACTCGGTCATCTGTAATAGTGGAGCTTTCGCACTTTCCACTCGGCCATCTGTAATAGTGGAGCTCTCGCACTGCCCACTCGGTCATCTGTAATAGTGGAGCTCTCGCACTTCCCACTCGGTAATCTGTAATAGTGGAGCTCTCGCGCTGCCCACTCGGCCATCTGTAATAGTGGAGCTCTCGCACTGCCCACTCGGTCATCTGTAATAGTGGAGCTCTCGCACTGCCCACTCGGTCATCTGTAATAGTGGAGCTCTCGCACTGCCCACTCGGTCATCTGTAATAGTGGAGCTCTCGCGCTTCCCACTCGGTCATCTGTAATAGTGGAGCTCTCGCACTGCCCACTCGGTCATCTGTAATAGTGGAGCTTTCGCACTTCCCACTCGGTCATCTGTAATAGTGGAGCTCTCGCGCTGCCCACATCGGCCATCTATAATAGTGGAGCTCTCGCACTGCCCACTCGGTCATCTGTAATAGTGGAGCTCTCGCACTGCTCATATACATATTTGTCTACTGTAAAGCGGCTCTCGCACAGCTCTTGTACTGTTCTACAGCAGCTCTCGCACCGCTTACCAACCCATTTAACTTCTATAGTGCAGCCTTCACATCTCTTCACCCTTGTCCAGCTCTCTCACCTTCCTCTCCCCCATCCTTCCTCCCTGATGTGGCTCTCGCACTGCCCTCCATGTCCTCTCTTACTGCTGCGAAGGTTTAATTTTTTTATTTCTCGCAGTTCTCGCACCACCGTCCCATCCGAGCGTCGTTGCCTTCACACCGCTCTCGCGCTGTCACTCATCCTCTTTGTTTTGAGAATCTGTTTTCTCTCACGCTTCACTCTCACTTAATCCTCTTGCTCCCGTTAAACTCTCGCGTCGTTTATTTTCCACCGATCTCAGCTCTCGCGGCGCTCTCTCACTCCCCACTCTTAGGTCTTTCGCATCACATGAGTCACATGGTCAGGTGTTCTTAAACTCAGCTGGTGTATTCAAACGGTTTGGGGAAGGCCGTCAACATAAGAGATGAATTAGAACGGAGATCATGAGTCCGGCTCTCGCGGCGCTCTTCGTCTCCCCCCTTCCCCCCCCCCTCGTCAGAGAACCTGCAAGTGCTTTAAACGAGTCTATTGAATTAAAGCAGAAAGGCCGCCGGTGTTGGCTCGGATCCGCGGGTCGCCGTCTGCCTAATGATTTTACCTTTTCTTCTCTCTCTCGCGCTCTCTCTCTCTCTCCTCTGTCGTTCGTCCCACATTCTCTTCTGCTGATCAGCTCGTATCGATTTCTCCGCTCTGTCCTTCACCGGCCGCCGCTGCATCTCAAACACCGCTTCAGCTATTGGATTTCTGTGGCTCTTTTTTTCTCTCTCTCTCTCTCTCTCACGTATGCATTTGCTTCACGCCCCTCTCTCTCTCTCTTGTTTATCTCTTCGCTCTGTTTGATTCGTACCTGAAGTTGCTCCATGCTCTTGCTTCGTCTTTGACCAACATGCCTGCGCTCTCTCTCTCTCTCTCTCTCTCTCTCTCTCTCTCTCTGTTTATCTCTTCGCTCTGTTTGATTCGTACCTGAAGTTGCTCCATGCTCTTGCTTCGTCTTTGACCAACATGCCTGCGCTCTCTCTCTCTCTCTCTCGCTCTCTCTCTCTCTCCCTCTCTCCCTCTCTCTTCACCTTTCTGAATTGTTTATCTCTCTTTTCTAGTTGCTTCCATGCTCTCGCTGCTTTTTTTGACCAACATACCAGCTACCTTTCTCTCTTTCTCGCTCTCTCTCTCTCTCTCTCTCACCTTTCTGAATTGTTTATCTCTCTTTTCTAGTTGCTCCACGCTCTTGCTTCGTCTTTGACCAACGCACCTGCGCTCACTCTCTCTCTCTCTCTCTCTCTCTCTCTCTCTTCGCTCTGTTTGATTCGAACCTGAAGTTGCTCCATGCTCTTGCTTCGTCTTTGACTTTACCTTTGCCAAATTGTTTCTCTCTCTTTTCTAGTCTGCCTCCCAACGCACCTGCGCTCACTCTCTCTCTCTCTCTTGTTTATGCTCTTGCTTGCTCTTGCTTCGTCTTTTACCAACGCACCTGCGCTCTCTCTCTCTCTCTCTCTCTCTCTCTCTCTCTCTCTCTCATCCCTCTCTCTCTCTTCACCTTTCTGAATTGTTTATTTCTCTTTTCTAGTTGCCTCCATGCTCTCGCTGCTTTTTTTGACCAACATACCAGCTACCTTTCTCTCTCTCTCTCTCTCTCTCTCTCTCTCTCTCTCTCTCTCTCTCTCTCTCCTCGTTTATCTCTTCGCTCTGTTTGATTCGAAACCTGAAGTTGCTTCCATGCTCTCGCTTCATCTTTGACCAACATACCTGCGCTCTCTCTCTCTCTCTCTCTCTCTCTATCGTTCTCTCTCTCGCTCTCTCTCTCTCTCTCTCTCTCGCTCTCTATCGCTCTGTCTTTACCTTTCGGAATTGTTTATCTCTCTTTTCTAGTTGCTCCATGCTCTTGCTTCATCTTTGACCAACATACCTGCGCTCTCTCTCTCTCTCTCTCTCTCGCTCTCTCTCTCTCTCTCTCTCTCTCTCGCTCTCTATCGCTCTGTCTTTACCTTTCGGAATTGTTTATCTCTCTTTTCTAGTTGCTCCATGCTCTTGCTTCATCTTTGACCAACATCCTCGCTCTCTCTCTCTCTCTCTCTCTCTCTCTCCCTCTCTCTCTATCGTTCTCTCTCTCGCTCTCTCTCTCTCTCTCTCTCTCGCTCTCTATCGCTCTGTCTTTACCTTTCGGAATTGTTTATCTCTCTTTTCTAGTTGCTCCATGCTCTTGCTTCATCTTTGACCAACATACCTGCGCGCTCTCTCTCTCTCTCTCTCTCTCTCTCTCTCTCTCTCGCTCGTTCTCTCGTTCTAAACCGCTGACAGCAGCAGTAATTTGGCTGAACAATGGCGGGCGGTGCATCGATCGTCTCGGTGTGAGTAGCCGGTGCAGTCAGTTAGCCGGCCCCGCTGATTGATTTCAGATGACGCCTGTTATTATTTCTGCTGGCCGGGGACCGCGGACCGGGGGACCGGGGGGGGGGGGGGGGGGGGGGGTAACTATACTATAGATACTATTTAAAATGTACATCCACATTCCCCTCCATCCCGTACGGACGAGGTGGGGCGGAGGGGTCTTTACTACGGAACGGCCTCTACAGGACGACCTGCGATGCTCGCTCATGGCCATTGGAACCACGACCCCTCCCGGGAGCTTTTAAGGATTTCCGTGCCTGAAATGCGACAGACCCCCTGTTCTGTTTGTTCCATTATTAATTATTCATGAGCGACGTTCCCGTTTTGGCGTTTGCGGGCTGCGGTTTCAAACCTTTTGGCCGGAGCCGCAGGCGGTGCTCAGACGTTTCGGTGTCGATGATGGTTGGGGTTCCTGGTCTGAAAAGTTTGGAAACCACTCACCGTGTTTCAACCATGTTCCGGGTTCCAGAGCGCAAGTTCAAGTCATTTATTTAAAGTGCTTTACAGAGTTATACACCTTTAAACTCCAAAGAACAAAGTGAAGAGATGGCGGCAAGACAAAACTCCCTGTTATGTTGTTATCTTAAGGAACAAACCTTGTGAGGACCGAGACTCAGTGGGGGGGACTCATCCTCCTTCAGCAGGGGGGTGTAGGACAGCCGTGTGCAGATTGTGTGGTGATCATGTGACCTGTATTTAACAATTAAAACACTATAGAAGTCCACTGAGAACGTCCTGCAGGACCGCCGGTCCAATAGAACTCCAGGTTCCATCCCGTAACCGTCGTAGAACCATGATGAAGATCTGACCACGCCTCCAGGAAATGAGGCCACACCTCAAAAGAACAAACAAGAGAACATTCATTTATTCATTATCTCCCGCTTTATCCTCTATTAGGGTCGCGGTGGGATTCCCCATGCCCATCCAGGGGAGAACGTCTCGGGCGCTGGGCAGATACACCCAGGACAGGGCGCCAATCCATCACTGGGCACACACTCACTCATACAGACACTCTCTATTTGTAGAAATTTTGAGAATTCAATTGACCTTGACCCATGTTTTTGGACTGTGGGAGGAAACCGGAGAACCCGGAGGAAACCCATGCAGACACGGGGAGAACATGGAAACTCCACCCAGATAGGGATTCGAACCTGGAATCCATAGTGCTGAGAGGCGAATGTCCTAACCACTAAGCCACCGTGCCGCCCAAACAAGAGAACAGTTAGAGCTAATTAAGCACCATAATTAATTAATAACCAGAGTTTGACACGGTGTATCATGTGACTCCGGCATCACCGACTAGAGCAGCAGAACTAAAAGGGGCAGATTCTGCAGGGTACTTAGTCGAGAGGGCTCTCTGGAACAGCCTCATTTCAGAGCCACGCCCTCTTCTAATGATGAGCTGACTGATCCCAGATCAAACACCCAGCACCACCACTCCCTCAGATCAAACACCCAGCACCACCACTCCCTCAGATCAAACACCCAGCACCACCACCCCTCAGATCAACCACCCAGCACCAACGCCCCTCAGATCAACCACCCAGCACCACCACCCCTCAGATCAACCACCCAGCACCAACGCCCCTCAGACCTTACCACCCAGCACCAACACCTCTCAGACCAACCACCCAGCACCACCACCCCTCAGACCAACCACCCAGCACCACCACCCCTCAGACCAACCACCCAGCACCACCACCCCTCAGACCAACCACCCAGCACCACCACTCCTCAGATCAACCACCCAGCACCAACACCCCTCAGACCAACCACCCAGCACCAACACCTCTCAGACCAACCACCCAGCACCACCACCCCTCAGACCAACCACCCAGCACCACCACCCCTCAGATCGACCACCCAGCACCACCACCACCCCTCAGATCGACCACCCAGCACCACCACCACCCCTCAGATCGACCACCCAGCATCATCATCCCTCAGATCGACCACCCAGCACCATCACCCCTCAGATCGACCACCCAGCACCATCACCCCTCAGATCGACCACCCAGCACCATCACCCCTCAGATCGACCACCCAGCACCATCAGCCCTCAGATCGACCACCCAGCACCATCAGCCCTCAGATCGACCACCCAGCACCATCAGCCCTCAGATCGACCACCCAGCACCATCAGCCCTCAGATCGACCACCCAGCACCATCAGCCCTCAGATCGACCATCCAGCACCATCAGCCCTCAGATCGACCATCCAGCACCATCACCCCTCAGATCGACCATCCAGCACCATCACCCCTCAGATCGACCATCCAGCACCATCACCCCTTAGATCGACCACCCAGCACCACCACCCCTTAGATCTACACCTTTAAATGCAGCTCCTGTATGCAATGAGCGGCGGTTCGAACCCCCGACCTTCAGATTATCAGCCACGAGCCACCACGCCCTACCAACCCCACTGTGTTAGGATCAAAAGGGGCGTGGTCACTTTCAGCCCTGATGTGCAGGGGGCGTTTAGGAGGAGGAGCAGGAGCGCTGAGAACATGGCACCACCACCAACCCCCACCGACCCCCATCAATCCCCACAAAGGAGGGCTTATGAAAATCGATTCGGTATCGATATCATATCATGTGGCTAACGGGAGACGATACACACACACACACACACACACACACACACACACACCCACACACAGACACACACACACACACCCTGCGCATTCTCACACTGTGGGTGATTTTTAAGCCTGGATGACGACTTTGATGAATGATGTCTGCCACTGGGGACCGGTCACCTCCATCTGCTTATCTCCATCACTTACCCTCCCAACATTCTTCTGCCACACACACACACACACACACACACACACACACACACACACACACACACACACACTGGCGTGTTAAACCTTTGTTGTGTCTGAAGGGGTTAAGAGTCCGGTCTTCGTAACGAGAGCCGAGATAAATAAAACATGGAGATCTGCAGGTGACATATGGAGCACTCCGCGACCTTCCCAGCATACTGATGAGGGTTCTGACGTTCCGTACGGTGGCGGTTCTGACCTGCTGGACCGTCGGAACCTGGGAAACCCCAGGGGTTAGGGAGAACAGCCAAAAACTAAGCTCCATAGAGGGAATTTATTAATTAATTCCTACATCATTTCCCCTTAAATCTCTACTTTGGGGCCTGGGGTGGGGGGGTTTCCCCCCATGCACATCCAGGGAAGAACGTTTTTTGGGCCTGGGCGATACATCCGGAAAAGGGGGGGATCTATCACTGGGCACACAAACCCCACACTCAAACCCCACACACTCTAAGGGGGAATTTTTGGAACATTCCCTTTACCTTAATCCATGTTTTTGGGCATGGGAGGAAAACCCGGAGAACCCCCGGGGGAAAAACCCCCAAGGAAAAAGCGGGGAAAACTGGAAAATCCACCCGATGGGGATTCGAACCAGGAATCCCTACACTAGGGATGGGGCCCCCCCGATGGGCCCCCCCCGGGGCCTGGGGGGGGGCCCCCCCATGGCGGCCCACCCGCCCAGGGAAAGCCCCCCCCATGTTTTGGGTTAAAAA
>JAFMOC010000667.1:117500-144582 GCA_019802505.1 Corydoras sp. C115 | reverse complement strand
CTCGGGTTCAGATAAGAGAGGCCGTTCCTCCCAATCACACCTCTCCAGGTCTCACTGTCATTGCCCACGTGAGCGTTGAAGTCCCCTAGTAAGACTACAGAGTCTCCAGGGGGAGCATTTTCCAGTACCCCCCCCACAGACTCCAAGAAGGCTGGGTACTCTGAACTGCCGTTCGGCGCATAAGCGCAGACAACAGTCAGTACCCGTTCCCCAACCCGAAGGCGTAGGGAAGCTACCCTCTCGTCCACCGGAGAAAACTCCAACATGCACGCGTCAAGCCGGGGGGCCACGAGAAAGCCCACACCTGCCCGACGCCTCTCACCATGGGCAACTCCAGAAAAGAACAGAGTCCAGCCCCTCTCAAGGAGATTGGACCCAGAACCCAAGCTGTGCGTTGAGGTGAGCCCGACTATATCTAGCCGGTATCTCTCAACCTCCCGCACCAGCTCAGGCTCCTTCCCTGCCAGTGAAGTGACGTTCCAAGTTCCGAAAGCCAATTTCAGCAACCGAGGATCGCGACGCCCAGGCCCACGCCTCCGACCACCGCCCGATCCACACTGCACCGAACCCCTATTACTAACCCCCCCACAGGTGGTGAGCCCATTTGAGGGGGAACCCATGTAACTCTTTCGGGCTGGGCGGGGTCTTCTCCATCAAAACTGTCAGTTTCAGAGGATTTACCTGCACCAATTTTAAATAAAGTCATGTTGCAGTTACACTGTCTTTAGGCGAATTATACATATATGGAATACACTGATTGAATATCAATTTCTCAAAAATTTCCCATAATGCCTAAACCATTTCACTTCCACATAATAGGTTGGGGTCTTCTCCATCAAAACTGTCAGTTTCAGAGGATTTACCTGCACCAATTTTAAATAAAGTCATGTTGCAGTTACACTGTCTTTAGGCGAATTATACATATATGGAATACACTGATTGAATATCAATTTCTCAAAAATTTCCCATAATGCCTAAACCATTTCACTTCCACATAATAGGTTGGGGTCTTCTCCATCAAAACTGTCAGTTTCAGAGGATTTACCTGCACCAATTTTAAATAAAGTCATGTTGCAGTTACACTGTCTTTAGGCGAATTATACATATATGGAATACACTGATTGAATATCAATTTCTCAAAAATTTCCCATAATGCCTAAACCATTTCACTTCCACATAATAGGTTGGGGTCTTCTCCATCAAAACTGTCAGTTTCAGAGGATTTACCTGCACCAATTTTAAATAAAGTCATGTTGCAGTTACACTGTCTTTAGGCGAATTATACATATATGAAATACACTGATTGAATATTTGAATATCAATTTCTCAAAAATTTCCCATAATGCCTAAACCATTTCACTTCCACATAATAGGTTGGGGTCTTCTCCATCAAAACTGTCAGTTTCAGAGGATTTCACTGCACCAATTTTAAATAAAGTCATGTTGCAGTTACACTGTCTTTAGGCGAATTATACATATATGGAATACACTGATTGAATATCAATTTCTCAAAAATTTCCCATAATGCCTAAACCATTTCACTTCCACATAATAGGTTGGGGTCTTCTCCATCAAAACTGTCAGTTTCAGAGGATTTACCTGCACCAATTTTAAATAAAGTCATGTTGCAGTTACACTGTCTTTAGGCGAATTATACATATATGGAATACACTGATTGAATATCAATTTCTCAAAAATTTCCCATAATGCCTAAACCATTTCACTTCCACATAATAGGTTGGGGTCTTCTCCATCAAAAAAACTGTCAGTTTCAGAGGATTTACCTGCACCAATTTTAAATAAAGTCATGTTGCAGTTACACTGTCTTTAGGCGAATTATACATATATGGAATACACTGATTGAATATCAATTTCTCAAAAAATTTCCCATAATGCCTAAACCATTTCACTTCCACATAATAGGTTGGGGTCTTCTCCATCAAAAGGTTGGGGTCTGTCAAAAACTCAGAGGAGGATTTACCTGCACCAATTTTTAAAAAGTCATGTTGCAGTTACACTGTCTTTAGGCGAATTATACATATATGGGATACACTGATTGAATATCAATTTCTCAAAAAATTTCCCATAATGCCTAAACCATTTCACTTCCACATAATAGGTTGGGGTCTTCTCCATCAAAACTGTCAGTTTCAGAGGATTTACCTGCACCAATTTTAAATAAAGTCATGTTGCAGTTACACTGTCTTTAGGTGTCGAATTGGGCATACATATATGGGCTACACTGATAGAATATCAATTTCTCAAAAATGTCCCCATCTGCCTAAACCATTTCACTTCCACTGGGCAAAGGTTGGGTCTGGGCATCAAGTGTCAGGGTCTGGGCAGAGTGATTTCAGGGTCTGGGCAAAGTTTTAATAAAGTCATGGGCAGTTACACTGTCTAGGGTCTGGGCAATTATACATAGGGTATGGGCATACACTGATCTAGGGTGGGCAAATGTCTCAAAATCTGGGCAAAGTGTCTAGGGTCTGGGCAATAATGTCTAGGTCTGTAAGGGTCTGGGCAAAGTGTCAGGGTCTGGGCAAAGTGTCATAGGTCTGGGCAAAGTGTCTACTGGGTTTGCAGTGGGCAAAGTGTCTATAGTCTGGGCAAAAGTGTCTAAACCATGTCTGGGCTAATAGTGTGGGGTCTGGGCATAAGTGTCTAGGGTCTGGGCTAAGTGTCTAGGGTCTGGGCTAAGTAAAGTCTAGGGTCTGGGCAAAGTGTCTAGGGTCTGGGCTAAAGTGTCATAGGGTCTGGGGGCTAAGTGTGTAGGGTCTGGGCAAAAGTGTGTAGGGTCTGGGCAAAGTGTGTAGGGTCTGGGCTAAGTGTGTAGGGGTCTGGCTAAAGTGTCTAGGTCTGGGCAAAGTGTCTGTCAGGGTTGTTTTATAAGTTTCTAGTTCTGGGCAAACTGTTAAAAGAGTCTGGGCAAAGTGTCATTTGAGAAACGTGTCAAGGAAACAACTGGGCAAATGTCCATTTGTTGCTGGGCAAAGGTTTCAAGTGTCTGGGCCTATCAACTGTCAGTAGTCTGGGCAAAATAATAGGGTCTGGGCAAGTGTTTAAGTGTGTAGGGTTTGGGCAAAGTTTAGATCTGGGTTAAGTTAACCTTTAAGACAGATAATAGGGTCTGGGCAAATGTACCTATAACAAAGTTGCACAACAACCATCACACTCATTACTCATTCTACATCATTATGGTTAGTTAAGCAAACAAATATCAAATAAAGGTCTACACAAGATCAGTATCATATCACATTTTCAGTCAAAGTGTCAACTTCTAATTATACAAAACAATATAAAGTGTGTCATTGTTTCATGGCCAAAGTGTCTAGGGGGGCTAAAGTTGGTTCTCTTGTCTGTGTCAGTGAGGATTTACCTGTCACTGTTTAAATAAAGTGTGTTGTAGTCTGGGCAAGTGTCTTCTAGGGTCTGGGCAAAGTGTGTAGAGTCTGGGCAAAGTGTGTAGGGTCTGGGCAAAGTGTCTAGGGTCTGGGCAAAGTGTCTAGGGTCTGGGCAAAGTGTCTAGGGTCTGGGCAAAGTGTGTAGGGTCTGGGCAAAGTGTCTAGGGTCTGGGCAAAGTGTCTAGGGTCTGGGCAAAGTGTCTAGGGTCTGGGCAAAGTGTCTAGGGTCTGGGCAAAGTGTCTAGGGTCTGGGCAAAGTGTCTAGGTCTAGGGGGCAAAAGTGTCTAGGGTCTGGTCAAAGTGTCTAGGGTCTGGGCAAAGTGTCTAGGGTCTGGGCAAGTGTCTAGGGTCTGGGCAAAGTGTCTAGGGTCTGGGCAAAGTGTCTAGGGTCTGGGCAAAGTGTCTAGGGTCTGGGCAAAGTGTCTAGGGTCTGGGCAAAGTGTCTAGGGTCTGGGCAAAGTGTCTAGGGTCTGGGCAAAGTGTCTAGAGTCTGGGCCAAGTGTCTAGAGTCTGGGCCAAGTGTCTAGAGTCTGGGCCAAGTGTCTAGAGTCTGGGCCAAGTGTCTAGAGTCTGGGCCAAGTGTCTAGAGTCTGGGCCAAGTGTCTAGAGTCTGGGCCAAGTGTCTAGAGTCTGGGCCAAGTGTCTAGGGTCTGGGCAAAGTGTCTAGGGTCTGGGTCTGTCTAGGGGGCAAAGTCTAGGGTCTGGGCAAAGTGTCTAGGTCTGGGCAAAGTGTCTAGGGTCTGGGCAAAGTGTCTAGGGTCTGGGCAAAGTGTCTAGGGTCTGGGCAAAAGTGTCTAGGGTCTGGGCAAAGTGTCTAGTCAAGTCTGGGCAAAGTGTCTAGGGTCTGGGCAAAAGTGTCTAGGGTCTGGGCAAAGTGTCTAGGGTCTGGGCAAGTGTCTGGGTCTGGGCAAAGTGGGTCTAGGTGTGTCTGGGGTCTGTGGCAAAGTGTCTAGGGCAAAGTGTCTAGGGTCTGGGCAAAGTGTCTAGGGTCTGGGCAAAGTGTCTAGGGTCTGGGCAAAGTGTCTAGGGTCTGGGCAAAGTGTCTAGGGTCTGGGCAAAGTGTCTAGGGTCTGTCTGGGCAAAGTGTCTAGGGTCTCTCTGGTACAAAGTGTCTAGGGTCTGGGCAAAGTGTCTAGGGTCTGGGCAAAGTGTCTAGGGTCTGGGCTAAAAGTCTAGGGTCTGGGCAAAGTGTCTAGGGTCTGGGCAAAGTGTCTAGGGTCTCTGGGTCAAAAGTGTCTAGGTCCTGGGCTAAGTGTGTCTAGGGTCTGGGCTAAAAGTGTCTAGGGTCTGGGCAAAGTGTCTAGGGTCTGGGCAAAGTGTCTAAAGTCTGGGGTCTGGGCAAAGTGTCTAGGGTCTGGGCAAAAATGTCTAGGGTCTGGGCAAAGTGTCTAGGGTCTGGGCAAAGTGTGTCTAGGGTCTGGGCAAAGTGTCCATGTCTAGGTCTGTCAAAGTTTAGAGGATTTACTGGGCCAAAGTGTAAAGGTCATGTTGGCAGTTACACTGTCTTTAGGCGAATTATACATATATGGAATACACTGATTGAATATCAATTTCTCAAAAATTTCTAGGGTCTGGGCCAAGTGTCCTAGGGTCTGGGCAAAATGTCTAGGGGTCTGGGCAAAGTCAAAACTGGGCAAAGTTCAGGGTTTCTGGGCCAAGTGTCTAGGTCTGGGCAAAGTGTCAGGGTCTACAAAGTCTTAGTGTCTGGGCATAGTGTCTAGGGTCTGGGCAAAGTGTCTAGGGTCTGGGCAAGTGTGTAGGGGTGGGCAAAGTGTCTAGGTCTGGGGGCAAATGTCTAGGGTCTGGGCAAAGTGTCTAGGGTCTGGGCAAAGTGTCTAGGTGTCTGGGCAAAGTGTCTAGGGTCTGGGCAAAAGTGTCTAGGGTCTGGGCAAAGTGTCTAGGGTCTGGGCAAAGTGTCTAGGGTCTGGGCAAAAGTGTCTAGGGTCTGTGCTAAAGTGTCTAGGGTCTGGGCAAAGTGTCTAGGGTCTGGGCAAAAGGTCTAGGAGTCTGGGTCTGGGGGCAAAGTGTCTAGGGTCTGGGCAAAAATGTCCCATAAGGGTCTGGGCAAAGTGTCTAGGTCTGGGGGCAAAGTGTCTAGGGTCTGGGCAAAGTGTCTAAGGTTCAGTGGGGGCTAAGTGTCTAGGGGTCTGGGCAAAGTGTGTAAAAGTCTGGGCAAAGTGTCTAGGGTCTGGGCAAAGTGTCTAGGGTCTGGGCAAAAAACAGCAAAGTGTCTAGGGTCTGGGCAAAGTGTCTAGGTCTGGGCAAAGTGTCTAGGGTCTGGGCAAAGTGTCTAGGGTCTGGGCAAAGTGTCTAGGGTCTGGGCAAGTGTCTAGGGTCTGGGCAAAGTGTCTAGGGTCTGGGCAAAGTGTCTAGGGTCTGGGCAAAGTGTCTAGGGTCTGGGCAAAGTGTCTAGGGTCTGGGCTAAAAGTCTAGGGTCTGGCAAAGTGTCTAGTCTCAAAGTGTCTCTGGGCAAGTGTGTGTCTAGGGTCTGGGCAAAGTGTCTAGGGTCTGGGCAAAGTGTCTAGGGTCTGGGCAAAGTGTCTAGGGTCTGGGCAAAGTGTCTAGGGTCTGCGCAAAGTGTCTAGGGTCTGGGCAAAGTGTCTAGGGTCTGGGCAAAGTGTCTAGGCAAAGTGTCTGGGTCTGGGTCTGTAAAGTGTCTAGGGTCTGGGCAAGTGTGTCTAGGGTCTGGGCAAAGTGTCTAGGGTCTGGGCAAAGTGTCTAGGGTCTGGGCAAAGTGTCTAGGGTCTGGGCTAAGTGTCTAGGGTCTGGGCAAAGTGTCTAGGGTCTGGGCAAAGTGTCTAGTGTCTGGGCAAAGTGTCTAGGGTCTGGGCAAAGTGTCTAGGGTCTGGGCAAAGTGTCTAGGGTCTGGGCAAAGTGTCTAGGGTCTGGGCAAGTGTCTAGGGTCTGGGCAAAGTGTCTAGGGTCTGGGCAAAGTGTCTAGGGTCTGGGCAAAGTGTCTAGGGTCTGGGCAAAGTGTCTAGGGTCTGGGCAAAGTGTCTAGGGTCTGGGCAAAGTGTCTAGGGTCTGGGCAAAGGTCTAGGGTCTGGGCAAAGTGTCTAGGGTCTGGGCAAGTGTCTAGGGTCTGGGCAAAGTGTCTAGGGTCTGGGCAAAGTCTAGGGTCTGGGTGTCAAGTGTGTCTATTATGAGTCTGGGCAAGTGTCTAGGGTCTGGGCAAAGTGTGTAGGGTCTGGGCAAAGTGTCAAGGGTCTGGGCAAAGTGTCTAGGGTCTGGGCAAAGTGTCTAGGGTCTGGGCAAAGTGTCTAGGGTCTGGGCAAAGTGTCTAGGGTCTGGGCAAAGTGAGTGGGGTCTGGGCAAAGTGTCTAGGGTCTGGGCAAAGTGTCTAGGGTCTGGGCAAAGTGTCTAGGGTCTGGGCAAAGTGTCTAGGGTCTGGGCAAAGTGTGTAGGGTCTGGGCAAAGTGTCTAGGGTCTGGGCAAAGTGTCTAGGGTCTGGGCAAAGTGTCTAGGGTCTGGGCAAAGTGTGTAGGGTCTGGGCAAAGTGTGTAGGGTCTGGGCAAAGTGTCTAGGTCTGGGCAAAGTGTCTAGGGTCTGGGCAAAGTGTCTAGGGTCTGGGCAAAGTGTCTAGGGTCTGGGCAAAGTGTCTAGTGTCTGGGCAAAGTGTCTAGGGTCTGTCAAGTGCAGGGTAAAGGTCTCTGGGCAGTGTCTAGGGTGGGCAAAGTGTCTAGGGTCTGGGCAAAGTGTCTGGTCTGGGCAAAGTGTCTAGGGTCTGGGCAAAGTGTCTCTGGGCAAAGTGTCTAGGGTCTGGGGGTCAAAGTGTCTAGGGTCTGGGCAAAGTGTGTAGGGTCTGGGTGTAGTGGGCAAGTGTCTAGTCTGGGCTAAGTGTCTAGAGTCTGGGCCAAGTGTCTAGAGTCTGGGCAAAGTGTCTAGGGTCTGGGCAAAGTGTCTAGGGTGTGGGCAAAGTGTCTAGGGTCTGGGCAAAGTGTCTAGGGTCTGGGCAAAGTGTCTAGGGTCTGGGCAAAGTGTCTAGGGTCTGGGCAAAGTGTCTAGGGTCTGGGCAAAGTGTAGGGTCTGGGCAAAGTGTCTAGGGTGGGCAAAAGTGTCTAGGGTCTGGGCAAAGTGTCTAGGGTCTGGGCAAAGTGTCTAGGGGTCTGGGCAAAGTGTCAAAGTGTCTAGGGTCTGGGCTAGGGTCTGGGCAAAGTGTCTAGGGTCTGGGCAAAGTGTCTAGGGTCTGGGCAAAGTGTCTAGGGTCTGGGCAAAGTGTCTAGGGTCTGGGCAAAGTGTCTAGGGTCTGGGCAAAGTGTCTAAGTCTAGGGTCTGGGCAAAGTGTCTAGGGTCTGGGCAAAGTGTCTAGGGGTCTGGGCAAAGTGTCTGGGCAAAGTGTCTAGGGTCTGGGCAAGTGTAGGGTCTGGGCAAAGTGTCTAGGGTCTGGGCAAAGTGTCTAGGGTCTGGGCAAAGTGTCTAGGGTCTGGGCAAAGTGTCTAGGGTCTGGGCAAAGTGTCTAGGGTCTGGGCAAAGTGTCTAGGGTCTGGGCAAAGTGTCTAGGGTCTGGGCAAGTGTCTAGGGTCTGGGCAAAGTGTCTAGGGTCTGGGCAAAGTGTCTAGGGGTGGGGCAAAGTGTCTAGGGTCTGGGCTAAAAGTCTAGGGTCTGGGCAAAGTGTCTAGGGTCTGGGCAAAGTGTCTAGGGTCTGGGCAAAGTGTCTAGGGTCTGGGCAAAGTGTCTAGGGTCTGGGCAAAGTGTCTAGGGTCTGGGCAAAGTGTAGGGTCTGGGCAAAGTGTCTAGGGTCTGGGCAAAGTGTCTAGGGTCTGGGCAAAGTGTCTAGGGTCTGGGCAAAGTGTGTAGGGTCTGGGCAAAGTCTAGGGTTGTCTAAGGTCTGGGCAAAGGTGGGTCTGGGCAAGTGTCTAGGGTCTGGGCAAAGTGTCTAGGGTCTGGGCAAAGTGTCTAGGGTCTGGGCAAAGTGTCTAGGGTCTGGGCAAAGTGTCTAGGGTCTGGGCAAAGTGTCTAGGGTCTGGGCAAAGTGTGTCTAGGGTCTGGGCAAAGTGTCTAGGGTCTGGGCAAAGTGTCTAGGGTCTGGGCAAAGTGTGTAGTAGGTCTGGGCAAAAGTGTCTAGGGTCTGGGGTGTCTAGGGTCTGGGCAAAGTGTCTAGGGTCTGGGCAAAGTGTCTAGGGTCTGGGCAAAGTGTCTAGGTCTGGGCAAAGTGTCTAGGGTCTGGGCAAAGTGTCTAGGGTCTGGGCAAAGTGTCTGTAGGGTCTGGGCAAAGTGTCTAGGGTCTGGGCAAAGTGTCTAGGGTCTGGGCAAAGTGTCTAGGGTCTGGGCAAGTGTCTAGGGTCTGGGCAAAGTGTCTAGGGTCTGGGCAAAGTGTGTAGGGTCTGGGCAAAGTTTCAAGGGTCTGGGCAAAGTGTGTAGGGTCTGGGCAAAGTGTGAAGGGTCTTGGCAAAGTGGCTATAGTCTGGGCTAAGTGTCTAAAGTCTGGGCTAAGTGGCTATAGTCTGGGCCAAGTGGCAAAGTGTCTAGGGTCTATAGGCAAAGTGTCTAGGGTCTGGCCAAAGTGTCTAGGGTCTGGGCTAAGTTTCGAGGGTCTGGGCAAAGTGTCGAGGGTCTGGGCAAAGTGTCGAGGGTCTGGGCAAAGTGTCAAGGGTCTGGGCAAAGTGTCTAGGGTCTGGGCAAAGTGTCTAGGGTCTGGGCAAAGTGTCTAGGGTCTGGGCAAAGTGTCTAGGGTCTGGGCAAAGTGTCTAGGGTCTGGGCAAAGTGTCTAGGGTCTGGGCAAAGTTTCGAGGGTCTGGGCAAAGTGTCTAGGGTCTGGGCAAAGTGTCAAGGGTCTGGGCAAAGTGTCAAGGGTCTGGGCAAAGTGTCAAGGGTCTGGGCAAAGTGTCAAGGGTCTGGGCAAAGTGTCAGGGTCTGGGCAAAGTGTCTAGGGTCTGGGCAAAGTGTCTGGGGTCTGGGCAAAGTGTCTGGGGTCTGGGCAAAGTGTCTGGGGTCTGGGCAAAGTGTCTAGGGTCTGGGCAAAGTGTCTAGGGTCTGGGCAAAGTGTCTAGGGTCTGGGCAAAGTGTAGGGTCTGGGCAAAGTGTCAAGGGTCTGGGCAAAGTGTCAAGGGTCTGGGCAAAGTGTCAAGGGTCTGGGCAAAGTGAGAAGGGTCTGGGCAAAGTGTTGGGGTCTGGGTACAAAGTGTCTGTGGACACTTGAGGCCCAGTGTACCTCTGGGCAAAGTGATGGGGGACTGGATCAAAGTGTGCCTGGGGTCCCTGGGCAAAGTGAGTGGGGTCTGGGCAAAGTGCCAAAGTCCGACAGGGGTCTGGGCAAAGTGTCACGGGTCTGGGCAAAGTGTCCACTTGCAAAGTGTCAGGGTCTGGGCTGTCTTCAGGGTCACAAAGATGATGTATTCCTCTGGGGTAGGAAGACCTGCTGCGTCTGGGCTTTAAAGGTCAGGGTCTGGGCTAAGTGTTTAGAAGTCGGGCAAAGTGTGTGAGGGTCTGGGCAAAGTGTGTAATCCGGTCTGGAAAACAATCCACAAGTGAGAGAAATAACTCTGACGTGCTAACTGTTTAGAGTCGGGATGCAAAGTGTCTGTCAAGTTGTTTTACTTTTTCTCAGTTCCCGCTCAAACTAGAGATTAGTCATTTGAGAAACGCAAGGAAACAACTCAGATCTCCATTTGTTGCTGTTTATTAAGGTTTCAAGTGTTTGTTAATCAACTGATCAGTAGACAGCAAGTAAATAATGAAGTTTTAAGGTGAATCAGCTTTGATCAGTTTAGATCAGGTTATTAGCCTTTAAGACAGATAAAAAAACAGCATTACCTATAACAATTTGCACAACAACCATCACACCCATTACTACATCATTATGGTTAGTTAAGCAAACAAATATTAAATCTACACAAGATCAGTATCATATCACATTTTCAGTCAAACAAACAACTTATACACAAACAATATAAAGTGTGTCATTGTTTCATGTCCATCCTCCTACCAGTTGCGTCTTGACTGTGAACTGAGAAGTAATCACTGTTTAAGCTGTTTGCTAAAACCTTCCTGCACATCTCTTCTCTAGTTCTACTCTCTAATCGTCCATCTGCCCCCTGCAGGTCTGGAGTTTTTTTTTTTTTTTTTTTTTTTTTTAATACATTGGTTGTATTTAAAGTTGACGCAACAGTGTCTAGGGTCTAAGGTGTGTATGGCGATGCCAGCGTGTTGCTCCACACAATCAGTGGTCCGATCAATGTGCCACCCAGCAATCCGCGATGTGTGCCGCAGCTGCGACGCCAGCACGACGCTCGGAGCGATCAGAAATTGCCCCGTGAGCTGCTGCGCTTTGCGGGCAATCAGCTGTGTGCCAGCGCGCCCCGTGCGATCAGAAATTGCCCCGTGAGCGGCTGCGCTATGCGAGGGCAAAATCAGCTCAGCTGTGCCAGCGCGCTGCGATCAGAAATTGCCCCGTGAGCGGCTGCGCTTTGAGGGCAATCAGCTGTGTGCCAGCGCGCTGCGATCAGAAATTGCCCCGTGAGCGCTGCGCTTTGCGGGCAATCAGCTGTGTGCCAGCGCGCTGCGATCAGAAATTGCCCCGTGAGCGGCTGCGCTTTGAGGGCAATCAGCTGTGTGCCAGCGCGCTGCGACGCCAGCATGACGCTCCGCGATCAGAAATTGCCCCGTGAGCGGCTGCGCTCTGCGGGCAATCAGCTGTGTGCCAGAGCGCTGCGATCAGAAATTGCCCCGTGAGCGGCTGCGCTTTGAGGGCAATCAGCTGTGTGCCAGCGCGCTGCCCCGAGCTCGCGATCAGAAATTGCCCCGTGAGCGGCTGCGCTTTGCGGGCAATCAGCTGTGTGCCCGCGCGCTGCGATCAGAAATTGCCCCGTGAGCGGCTGCGCTTTGAGGGCAATCAGCTGTGTGCCAGCGCGCTGCGACGCCAGCATGAAGCTGCGATCGATCAGAAATTGCCCCGTGAGCGGCTGCGCTTTGAGGGCAATCAGCTGTGTGCCAGCGCGCTGCGACGCCAGCGATCAGAAATTGCCCCGTGAGCGGCTGCGCTTTGAGGGCAATCAGCTGTGTGCCCGCGCGCTGCGATCAGAAATTGCCCCGTGAGCGGCTGCGCTTTGAGGGCAATCAGCTGTGTGCCCGCGCGCTGCGACGCCAGCATGACGCTCGGCGATCAGAAATTGCCCCGTGAGCGGCTGCGCTTTGAGGGCAATCAGCTGTGTGCCCGCGCGCTGCGATCAGAAATTGCCCCGTGAGCGGCTGCGCTTTGAGGGCAATCAGCTGTGTGCCCGCGCGCTGCGATCAGAAATTGCCCCGTGAGCGGCTGCGCTTTGAGGGCAATCAGCTGTGTGCCCGCGCGCGCTGCGATCAGAAAAATTGCCCCGTGAGCGGCTGCGCTTTGAGGGCAATCAGCTGTGTGCCCGCGCGCTGCGATCAGAAATTGCCCCGTGAGCGGCTGCGCTCAGAGGGCAATCAGCTGTGTGCCCGTGAGCGCTGCGCGAATCAGCTGTGAAATTGCCCGCGCGCGATCAGAAATTGCCCCGTGAGCGGCTGCGCTTTGAGGGCAATCAGCTGTGTGCCAGCGCGCTGCGATCAGAAATTGCCCCGTGAGCGGCTGCGCTTTGAGGGCAATCAGCTGTGTGCCCGCGCGCTGCGATCAGAAATTGCCCCGTGAGCGGCTGCGCTTTGAGGGCAATCAGCTGTGTGCCCGCGCGCTGCGATCAGAAATTGCCCCGTGAGCGGCTGCGCTTTGAGGGCAATCAGCTGTGTGCCCGCGCGCTGCGATCAGAAATTGCCCCGTGAGCGGCTGCGCTTTGAGGGCAATCAGCTGTGTGCCCGCGCGCTGCGATCAGAAATTGCCCCGTGAGCGGCTGCGCTTTGAGGGCAATCAGCTGTGTGCCCGCGCGCTGCGATCAGAAATTGCCCCGTGAGCGGCTGCGCTTTGAGGGCAATCAGCTGTGTGCCCGCGCGCTGCGATCAGAAATTGAAATTGCCCCCAGTGAGCGGCTGCGCTTTGAGGGCAATCAGCTGTGTGCCCGCGCGCTGCGATCAGAAATTGCCCCGTGAGCGGCTGCGCTTTGCGCTGGGGCAATCAGCTGTGTGCCCGCGCGCTGCGATCAGAAATTGCCCCGTGAGCGGCTGCGCTTGAGGGCAATCAGCTGTGTGCCCGCGCGCTGCGATCAGAAATTGCCCCGAAATTGCCCCGTGAGCGGCTGCGCTTTGAGGGCAATCAGCTGTGTGCCCGCGCGCTGCGATCAGAAATTGCCCCGTGAGCGGCTGCGCTTTGAGGGCAATCAGCTGTGTGCCCGCGCGCTGCGATCAGAAATTGCCCCGTGAGCGGCTGCGCTTTGAGGGCAATCAGCTGTGTGCCCGCGCGCTGCGATCAGAAATTGCCCCGTGAGCGGCTGCGCTTTGAGGGCAATCAGCTGTGTGCCCGCGCGCTGCGATCAGAAAAATTGCCCCGTGAGCGGCTGCGCTTTGAGGGCAATCAGCTGTGTGCCCGCGCGCTGCGATCAGAAATTGCCCCGTGAGCGGCTGCGCTTTGAGGGCAATCAGCTGTGTGCCCGCGCGCTGCGCGATCAGAAAAATTGCCCCGTGAGCGGCTGCGCTTTGAGGGCAATCAGCTGTGTGCCCGCGCGCTGCGATCATCAGAAATTGCCCCGTGAGCGGCTGCGCTTTGAGGGCAATCAGCTGTGTGCCCGCGCGCGCTGCGATCAGAAATTGCCCCGTGAGCGGCTGCGCTTTGAGGGCAATCAGCTGTGTGCCCGCGCGCTGCGATCAGAAATTGCCCCGTGAGCGGCTGCGCTTTGAGGGCAATCAGCTGTGTGCCCGCGCGCTGCGATCATCAGAAATTGCCCCGTGAGCGGCTGCGCTTTGAGGGCAATCAGCTGTGTGCCCGCGCGCTGCGATCAGAAAATTGCCCCGTGAGCGGCTGCGCTTTGAGGGCAATCAGCTGTGTGCCCGCGCGCTGCGATCAGAAATTGCCCCGTGAGCGGCTGCGCTTTGAGGGCAATCAGCTGTGTGCCCGCGCGCTGCGATCAGAAATTGCCCCGTGAGCGGCTGCGCTTTGAGGGCAATCAGCTGTGTGCCAGCGCGCTGCGCGATCAGAAATTGCCCCGTGAGCGGCTGCGCTTTGAGGGCAATCAGCTGTGTGCCCGCGCTGCGATCAGAAATTGCCCCGTGAGCGGCTGCGCTTTGAGGGCAATCAGCTGTGTGCCCGCGCGCGACGCGATCAGAAAGAAATTGCCCCGTGAGCGGCTGCGCTTTGAGGGCAATCAGCTGTGTGCCCGCGCGCGCGCGCTGCGATCAGAAATTGCCCCGTGAGCGGCTGCGCTTTGAGGGCAATCAGCTGTGTGCCAGCGCGCTGCGATCAGAAATTGCCCCGTGAGCGGCTGCGCTTTGAGGGCAATCAGCTGTGTGCCCGCGCGCTGCGACGCCAGCGATCAGAAATTGCCCCGTGAGCGGCTGCGCTTTGAGGGCAATCAGCTGTGTGCCCGCGCGCTGCGATCAGAAATTGCCCCGTGAGCGGCTGCGCTTTGAGGGCAATCAGCTGTGTGCCCGCGCGCGCTGCGATCAGAAATTGCCCCGTGAGCGGCTGCGCTTTGAGGGCAATCAGCTGTGTGCCCGCGCGCTGCGATCAGAAATTGCCCCGTGAGCGGCTGCGCTTTGAGGGCAATCAGCTGTGTGCCCGCGCGCGCTGCGATCAGAAATTGCCCCGTGAGCGCCCCGCTGCTGCGCTTTGAGGGCAATCAGCTGTGTGCCCGCGCGCTGCGATCAGAAATTGCCCCGTGAGCGGCTGCGCTTTGAGGGCAATCAGCTGTGTGCCCGCGCGCTGCGATCAGAAATTGCCCCGTGAGCGGCTGCGCTTTGAGGGCAATCAGCTGTGTGCCCGCGCGCTGCGATCAGAAATTGCCCCGTGAGCGGCTGCGCTTTTTGAGGGCAATCAGCTGTGTGCCCGCGCGCTGCGATCAGAAATTGCCCCGTGAGCGGCTGCGCTTTGAGGGCAATCAGCTGTGTGCCCGCGCGCTGCGATCAGAAATTGCCCCGTGAGCGGCTGCGCTTTGAGGGCAATCAGCTGTGTGCCCGCGCGCTGCGATCAGAAATTGCCCCGTGAGCGGCTGCGCTTTGAGGGCAATCAGCTGTGTGCCCGCGCGCTGCGATCAGAAATTGCCCCGTGAGCGGCTGCGCTTTGAGGGCAATCAGCTGTGTGCCCGCGCGCTGCGATCAGAAATTGCCCCGTGAGCGGCTGCGCTTTGAGGGCAATCAGCTGTGTGCCCGCGCGCTGCGATCAGAAATTGCCCCGTGAGCGGCTGCGCTTTGAGGGCAATCAGCTGTGTGCCCGCGCTGCGATCAGAAATTGCCCCGTGAGCGGCTGCGCTTTGAGGGCAATCAGCTGTGTGCCCGCGCGCTGCGATCAGAAATTGCCCCGTGAGCGGCTGCGCTTTGAGGGCAATCAGCTGTGTGCCCGCGCGCTGCGATCAGAAATTGCCCCGTGAGCGGCTGCGCTTTGAGGGCAATCAGCTGTGTGCCCGCGCGCTGCGATCAGAAATTGCCCCGTGAGCGGCTGCGCTTTGAGGGCAATCAGCTGTGTGCCCGCGCGCTGCGATCAGAAATTGCCCCGTGAGCGGCTGCGCTTTGAGGGCAATCAGCTGTGTGCCCGCGCGAAATTGCCCCGTGAGCTGCTGATCGATCAGAAATTGCCCCGTGAGCGGCTGCGCTTTGAGGGCAATCAGCTGTGTGCCCGCGCGCTGCGATCAGAAATTGCCCCGTGAGCGGCTGCGCTTTGAGGGCAATCAGCTGTGTGCCCGCGCGCTGCGATCAGAAATTGCCCCGTGAGCGGCTGCGCTTTGAGGGCAATCAGCTGTGTGCCAGAGCGCTGCGATCAGAAATTGCCCCGTGAGCGGCTGCGCTTTGAGGGCAATCAGCTGTGTGCCCGCGCGCTGCGATCAGAAATTGCCCCGTGAGCGGCTGCGCTTTGAGGGCAATCAGCTGTGTGCCCCGCGCGCTGCGATCAGAAATTGCCCCGTGAGCGGCTGCGCTTTGAGGGCAATCAGCTGTGTGCCCGCGCGCTGCGATCAGAAATTGCCCCGTGAGCGGCTGCGCTTTGAGGGCAATCAGCTGTGTGCCCGCGCGCTGCGACGCCAGCGATCAGAAATTGCCCCGTGAGCGGCTGCGCTTTGAGGGCAATCAGCTGTGTGCCCGCGCGCTGCGATCAGAAATTGCCCCGTGAGCGGCTGCGCTTTGAGGGCAATCAGCTGTGTGCCCGCGCGCTGCGATCAGAAATTGCCCCGTGAGCGGCTGCGCTTTGAGGGCAATCAGCTGTGTGCCCGCGCGCTGCGATCAGAAATTGCCCCGTGAGCGGCTGCGCTTTGAGGGCAATCAGCTGTGTGCCCGCGCGCTGCGATCAGAAATTGCCCCGTGAGCGGCTGCGCTTTGAGGGCAATCAGCTGTGTGCCCGCGCGCTGCGATCAGAAATTGCCCCGTGAGCGGCTGCGCTTTGAGGGCAATCAGCTGTGTGCCCGCGCGCGCTGCGATCAGAAATTGCCCCGTGAGCGGCTGCGCTTTGAGGGCAATCAGCTGTGTGCCCGCGCGCTGCGATCAGAAATTGCCCCGTGAGCGGCTGCGCTTTGAGGGCAATCAGCTGTGTGCCCGCGCGCTGCGATCAGAAATTGCCCCGTGAGCGGCTGCGCTTTGAGGGCAATCAGCTGTGTGCCCGCGCGCTGCGATCAGAAATTGCCCCGTGAGCGGCTGCGCTTTGAGGGCAATCAGCTGTGTGCCCGCGCGCTGCGATCAGAAATTGCCCCGTGAGCGGCTGCGCTTTGAGGGCAATCAGCTGTGTGCCCGCGCGCTGCGATCAGAAATTGCCCCGTGAGCGGCTGCGCTTTGAGGGCAATCAGCTGTGTGCCCGCGCGCTGCGATCAGAAATTGCCCCGTGAGCGGCTGCGCTTTGAGGGCAATCAGCTGTGTGCCCGCGCGCTGCGATCAGAAATTGCCCCGTGAGCGGCGCGCTTTGAGGGCAATCAGCTGTGTGCCCGATCAGAAATTGCCCCGTGAGCGGCTGCGCTTTGAGGGCAATCAGCTGTGTGCCCGCGCGCTGCGATCAGAAATTGCCCCGTGAGCGGCTGCGCTTTGCGCTTGAGGGCAATCAGCTGTGTGCCCGCGCGCTGCGATCAGAAATTGCCCCGTGAGCGGCTGCGCTTTGAGGGCAATCAGCTGTGTGCCCGCGCGCTGCGATCAGAAATTGCCCCGTGAGCGGCTGCGCTTTGAGGGCAATCAGCTGTGTGCCCGCGCGCTGCGATCAGAAATTGCCCCGTGAGCGGCTGCGCTTTGAGGGCAATCAGCTGTGTGCCCGCGCGCTGCGATCAGAAATTGCCCCGTGAGCGGCTGCGCTTTGAGGGCAATCAGCTGTGTGCCCGCGCGCTGCGATCAGAAATTGCCCCGTGAGCGGCTGCGCTTTGAGGGCAATCAGCTGTGTGCCCGCGCGCTGCGATCAGAAATTGCCCCGTGAGCGGCTGCGCTTTGAGGGCAATCAGCTGTGTGTGCCCGCGCGCTGCGATCAGAAATTGCCCCGTGAGCGGCTGCGCTTTGAGGGCAATCAGCTGTGTGCCCGCGCGCTGCGATCAGAAATTGCCCCGTGAGCGGCTGCGCTTTGAGGGCAATCAGCTGTGTGCCCGCGCGCTGCGATCAGAAATTGCCCCGTGAGCGGCTGCGCTTTGAGGGCAATCAGCTGTGTGCCCGCGCGCTGCGATCAGAAATTGCCCCGTGAGCGGCTGCGCTTTGAGGGCAATCAGCTGTGTGCCCGCGCGCTGCGATCAGAAAAATTGCCCCGTGAGCGGCTGCGCTTTGAGGGCAATCAGCTGTGTGCCCGCGAGCTGCTGCGATCAGAAATTGCCCCGTGAGCGGCTGCGCTTTGAGGGCAATCAGCTGTGTGCCCGCGCGCTGCGATCAGAAATTGCCCCGTGAGCGGCTGCGCTTTGAGGGCAATCAGCTGTGTGCCCGCGCGCTGCGATCAGAAATTGCCCCGTGAGCGGCTGCGCTTTGAGGGCAATCAGCTGTGTGCCCGCGCGCTGCGATCAGAAATTGCCCCGTGAGCGGCTGCGCTTTGAGGGCAATCAGCTGTGTGCCCGCGCGCTGCGATCAGAAATTGCCCCGTGAGCGGCTGCGCTTTGAGGGCAATCAGCTGTGTGCCCGCGCGCTGCGATCAGAAATTGCCCCGTGAGCGGCTGCGCTTTGAGGGCAATCAGCTGTGTGCCCGCGCGCTGCGATCAGAAATTGCCCCGTGAGCGGCTGCGCTTTGAGGGCAATCAGCTGTGTGCCCGCGCGCTGCGATCGATCAGAAATTGCCCCGTGAGCGGCTGCGCTTTGAGGGCAATCAGCTGTGTGCCCGCGCGCTGCGATCAGAAATTGCCCCGTGAGCGGCTGCGCTTTGAGGGCAATCAGCTGTGTGCCCGCGCGCTGCGATCAGAAATTGCCCCGTGAGCGGCTGCGCTTTGAGGGCAATCAGCTGTGTGCCCGCGCGCTGCGATCAGAAATTGCCCCGTGAGCGGCTGCGCTTTGAGGGCAATCAGCTGTGTGCCCGCGCGCTGCGATCAGAAATTGCCCCGTGAGCGGCTGCGCTTTGAGGGCAATCAGCTGTGTGCCCGCGCGCTGCGATCAGAAATTGCCCCGTGAGCGGCTGCGCTTTGAGGGCAATCAGCTGTGTGCCCGCGCGCTGCGATCAGAAATTGCCCCGTGAGCGGCTGCGCTTTGAGGGCAATCAGCTGTGTGCCCGCGCGCTGCGATCAGAAATTGCCCCGTGAGCGGCTGCGCTTTGAGGGCAATCAGCTGTGTGCCAGCGCGCGCTGCGATCAGAAATTGCCCCGTGAGCGGCTGCGCTTTGAGGGCAATCAGCTGTGTGCCCGCGCGCTGCGATCAGAAATTGCCCCGTGAGCGGCTGCGCTTTGAGGGCAATCAGCTGTGTGCCCGCGCGCTGCGATCAGAAATTGCCCCGTGAGCGGCTGCGCTTTGAGGGCAATCAGCTGTGTGCCCGCGCGCTGCGATCAGAAATTGCCCCGTGAGCGGCTGCGCTTTGAGGGCAATCAGCTGTGTGCCCGCGCGCTGCGATCAGAAATTGCCCCGTGAGCGGCTGCGCTTTGAGGGCAATCAGCTGTGTGCCCGCGCGCTGCGATCAGAAATTGCCCCGTGAGCGGCTGCGCTTTGAGGGCAATCAGCTGTGTGCCCGCGCGCTGCGATCAGAAATTGCCCCGTGAGCGGCTGCGCTTTGAGGGCAATCAGCTGTGTGCCCGCGCGCTGCGATCAGAAATTGCCCCGTGAGCGGCTGCGCTTTGAGGGCAATCAGCTGTGTGCCCGCGCGCTGCGATCAGAAATTGCCCCGTGAGCGGCTGCGCTTTGAGGGCAATCAGCTGTGTGCCCGCGCGCTGCGATCAGAAATTGCCCCGTGAGCGGCTGCGCTTTGAGGGCAATCAGCTGTGTGCCCGCGCGCTGCGATCAGAAATTGCCCCGTGAGCGGCTGCGCTTTGAGGGCAATCAGCTGTGTGCCCGCGCGCTGCGATCAGAAATTGCCCCGTGAGCGGCTGCGCTTTGAGGGCAATCAGCTGTGTGCCCGCGCGCTGCGATCAGAAATTGCCCCGTGAGCGGCTGCGCTTTGAGGGCAATCAGCTGTGTGCCCGCGCGCTGCGATCAGAAATTGCCCCGTGAGCGGCTGCGCTTTGAGGGCAATCAGCTGTGTGCCCGCGCGCTGCGATCAGAAATTGCCCCGTGAGCGGCTGCGCTTTGAGGGCAATCAGCTGTGTGCCCGCGCGCTGCGATCAGAAATTGCCCCGTGAGCGGCTGCGCTTTGAGGGCAATCAGCTGTGTGCCCGCGCGCTGCGATCAGAAATTGCCCCGTGAGCGGCTGCGCTTTGAGGGCAATCAGCTGTGTGCCCGCGCGCTGCGATCAGAAATTGCCCCGTGAGCGGCTGCGCTTTGAGGGCAATCAGCTGTGTGCCCGCGCGCTGCGATCAGAAATTGCCCCGTGAGCGGCTGCGCTTTGAGGGCAATCAGCTGTGTGCCCGCGCGCTGCGATCAGAAATTGCCCCGTGAGCGGCTGCGCTTTGAGGGCAATCAGCTGTGTGCCCGCGCGCTGCGATCAGAAATTGCCCCGTGAGCGGCTGCGCTTTGAGGGCAATCAGCTGTGTGCCCGCGCGCTGCGATCAGAAATTGCCCCGTGAGCGGCTGCGCTTTGAGGGCAATCAGCTGTGTGCCCGCGCGCGCTGCGATCAGAAATTGCCCCGTGAGCGGCTGCGCTTTGAGGGCAATCAGCTGTGTGCCCGCGCGCTGCGATCAGAAATTGCCCCGTGAGCGGCTGCGCTTTGAGGGCAATCAGCTGTGTGCCAGCGCGCTGCGATCAGAAATTGCCCCGTGAGCGGCTGCGCTTTGAGGGCAATCAGCTGTGTGCCCGAGCGCTGCGATCAGAAATTGCCCCGTGAGCGGCTGCGCTTTGAGGGCAATCAGCTGTGTGCCCGCGCGCTGCGATCAGAAATTGCCCCGTGAGCGGCTGCGCTTTGAGGGCAATCAGCTGTGTGCCCGCGCGCTGCGATCAGAAATTGCCCCGTGAGCGGCTGCGCTTTGAGGGCAATCAGCTGTGTGCCCGCGCGCTGCGATCAGAAATTGCCCCGTGAGCGGCTGCGCTTTGAGGGCAATCAGCTGTGTGCCCGCGCGCTGCGATCAGAAATTGCCCCGTGAGCGGCTGCGCTTTGAGGGCAATCAGCTGTGTGCCCGCGCGCTGCGATCAGAAATTGCCCCGTGAGCGGCTGCGCTTTGAGGGCAATCAGCTGTGTGCCCGCGCGCGCTGCGATCAGAAATTGCCCCGTGAGCGGCTGCGCTTTGAGGGCAATCAGCTGTGTGCCCGCGCGCTGCGATCAGAAATTGCCCCGTGAGCGGCTGCGCTTTGAGGGCAATCAGCTGTGTGCCCGCGCGCTGCGATCAGAAATTGCCCCGTGAGCGGCTGCGCTTTGAGGGCAATCAGCTGTGTGCCCGCGCGCTGCGATCAGAAATTGCCCCGTGAGCGGCTGCGCTTTGAGGGCAATCAGCTGTGTGCCCGCGCGCTGCGATCAGAAATTGCCCCGTGAGCGGCTGCGCTTTGAGGGCAATCAGCTGTGTGCCCGCGCGCTGCGATCAGAAATTGCCCCGTGAGCGGCTGCGCTTTGAGGGCAATCAGCTGTGTGCCCGCGCGCTGCGATCAGAAATTGCCCCGTGAGCGGCTGCGCTTTGAGGGCAATCAGCTGTGTGCCCGCGCGCTGCGATCAGAAATTGCCCCGTGAGCGGCTGCGCTTTGAGGGCAATCAGCGCTTTGAGGGCAATCAGCTGTGTGCCCGCGCGCTGCGATCAGAAATTGCCCCGTGAGCGGCTGCGCTTTGAGGGCAATCAGCTGTGTGCCCGCGCGCTGCGATCAGAAATTGCCCCGTGAGCGGCTGCGCTTTGAGGGCAATCAGCTGTGTGCCCGCGCGCTGCGATCAGAAATTGCCCCGTGAGCGGCTGCGCTTTGAGGGCAATCAGCTGTGTGCCCGCGCGCTGCGATCAGAAATTGCCCCGTGAGCGGCTGCGCTTTGAGGGCAATCAGCTGTGTGCCCGCGCGCTGCGATCAGAAATTGCCCCGTGAGCGGCTGCGCTTTGAGGGCAATCAGCTGTGTGCCAGCGCGCTGCGATCAGAAATTGCCCCGTGAGCGGCTGCGCTTTGAGGGCAATCAGCTGTGTGCCCGCGCGCTGCGATCAGAAATTGCCCCGTGAGCGGCTGCGCTTTGAGGGCAATCAGCTGTGTGCCCGCGCGCTGCGATCAGAAATTGCCCCGTGAGCGGCTGCGCTTTGAGGGCAATCAGCTGTGTGCCCGCGCGCTGCGATCAGAAATTGCCCCGTGAGCGGCTGCGCTTTGAGGGCAATCAGCTGTGTGCCAGCGCGCTGCGATCAGAAATTGCCCCGTGAGCGGCTGCGCTTTGAGGGCAATCAGCTGTGTGCCCGCGCGCTGCGATCAGAAATTGCCCCGTGAGCGGCTGCGCTTTGAGGGCAATCAGCTGTGTGCCCGCGCGCTGCGATCAGAAATTGCCCCGTGAGCGGCTGCGCTTTGAGGGCAATCAGCTGTGTGCCCGCGCGCTGCGATCAGAAATTGCCCCGTGAGCGGCTGCGCTTTGAGGGCAATCAGCTGTGTGCCCGCGCGCTGCGATCAGAAATTGCCCCGTGAGCGGCTGCGCTTTGAGGGCAATCAGCTGTGTGCCCGCGCGCTGCGATCAGAAATTGCCCCGTGAGCGGCTGCGCTTTGAGGGCAATCAGCTGTGTGCCCGCGCGCGCTGCGATCAGAAATTGCCCCGTGAGCGGCTGCGCTTTGAGGGCAATCAGCTGTGTGCCCGCGCGCTGCGATCAGAAATTGCCCCGTGAGCGGCTGCGCTTTGAGGGCAATCAGCTGTGTGCCCGCGCGCTGCGATCAGAAATTGCCCCGTGAGCGGCTGCGCTTTTGAGGGCAATCAGCTGTGTGCCCGCGCGCGCTGCGCGATCAGAAATTGCCCCGTGAGCGGCTGCGCTTTGAGGGCAATCAGCTGTGTGCCCGCGCGCTGCGATCAGAAATTGCCCCGTGAGCGGCTGCGCTTTGAGGGCAATCAGCTGTGTGCCAGCGCGCTGCGATCAGAAATTGCCCCGTGAGCGGCTGCGCTTTGAGGGCAATCAGCTGTGTGCCCGCGCGCTGCGATCAGAAATTGCCCCGTGAGCGGCTGCGCTTTGAGGGCAATCAGCTGTGTGCCCGCGCGCTGCGATCAGAAATTGCCCCGTGAGCGGCTGCGCTTTGAGGGCAATCAGCTGTGTGCCAGCGCGCTGCGATCAGAAATTGCCCCGTGAGCGGCTGCGCTTTGAGGGCAATCAGCTGTGTGCCCGCGCGCTGCGATCAGAAATTGCCCCGTGAGCGGCTGCGCTTTGAGGGCAATCAGCTGTGTGCCCGCGCGCTGCGATCAGAAATTGCCCCGTGAGCGGCTGCGCTTTGAGGGCAATCAGCTGTGTGCCCGCGCGCTGCGATCAGAAATTGCCCCGTGAGCGGCTGCGCTTTGAGGGCAATCAGCTGTGTGCCCGCGCGCTGCGATCAGAAATTGCCCCGTGAGCGGCTGCGCTTTGAGGGCAATCAGCTGTGTGCCCGCGCGCTGCGATCAGAAATTGCCCCGTGAGCGGCTGCGCTTTGAGGGCAATCAGCTGTGTGCCCGCGCGCTGCGATCAGAAATTGCCCCGTGAGCGGCTGCGCTTTGAGGGCAATCAGCTGTGTGCCAGAGCGCGCTGCGATCAGAAATTGCCCCGTGAGCGGCTGCGCTTTGAGGGCAATCAGCTGTGTGCCCGCGCGCTGCGATCAGAAATTGCCCCGTGAGCGGCTGCGCTTTGAGGGCAATCAGCTGTGTGCCCGCGCGCTGCGATCAGAAATTGCCCCGTGAGCGGCTGCGCTTTGAGGGCAATCAGCTGTGTGCCCGCGCGCTGCGATCAGAAATTGCCCCGTGAGCGGCTGCGCTTTGAGGGCAATCAGCTGTGTGCCCGCGCGCTGCGATCAGAAATTGCCCCGTGAGCGGCTGCGCTTTGAGGGCAATCAGCTGTGTGCCCGCGCGCTGCGATCAGAAATTGCCCCGTGAGCGGCTGCGCTTTGAGGGCAATCAGCTGTGTGCCCGCGCGCTGCGATCAGAAATTGCCCCGTGAGCGGCTGCGCTTTGAGGGCAATCAGCTGTGTGCCAGCGCGCTGCGATCAGAAATTGCCCCGTGAGCGGCTGCGCTTTGAGGGCAATCAGCTGTGTGCCCGCGCGCTGCGATCAGAAATTGCCCCGTGAGCGGCTGCGCTTTGAGGGCAATCAGCTGCGATGTGCCCGTGAGCGGCTGCGCTTGCTGCGATCAGAAAATTGCCCCGTGAGCGGCTGCGCTTTGAGGGCAATCAGCTGTGTGCCCGCGCGCTGCGATCAGAAATTGCCCCGTGAGCGGCTGCGCTTTGAGGGCAATCAGCTGTGTGCCCGCGCGCTGCGATCAGAAATTGCCCCGTGAGCGGCTGCGCTTTGAGGGCAATCAGCTGTGTGCCCGCGCGCTGCGATCAGAAATTGCCCCGTGAGCGGCTGCGCTTTGAGGGCAATCAGCTGTGTGCCCGCGCGCTGCGATCAGAAATTGCCCCGTGAGCGGCTGCGCTTTGAGGGCAATCAGCTGTGTGCCCGCGCGCTGCGATCAGAAATTGCCCCGTGAGCGGCTGCGCTTTGAGGGCAATCAGCTGTGTGCCCGCGCGCTGCGATCAGAAATTGCCCCGTGAGCGGCTGCGCTTTGAGGGCAATCAGCTGTGTGCCAGCGCGCTGCGATCAGAAATTGCCCCGTGAGCGGCTGCGCTTTGAGGGCAATCAGCTGTGTGCCCGCGCGCTGCGATCAGAAATTGCCCCGTGAGCGGCTGCGCTTTGAGGGCAATCAGCTGTGTGCCCGCGCGCTGCGATCAGAAATTGCCCCGTGAGCGGCTGCTGCGCTTTGAGGGCAATCAGCTGTGTGCCCGCGCGCTGCGATCAGAAATTGCCCCGTGAGCGGCTGCGCTTTGAGGGCAATCAGCTGTGTGCCCGCGCGCTGCGATCAGAAATTGCCCCGTGAGCGGCTGCGCTTTGAGGGCAATCAGCTGTGTGCCCGCGCGCTGCGATCAGAAATTGCCCCGTGAGCGGCTGCGCTTTGAGGGCAATCAGCTGTGTGCCCGCGCGCTGCGATCAGAAATTGCCCCGTGAGCGGCTGCGCTTTGAGGGCAATCAGCTGTGTGCCCGCGCGCTGCGATCAGAAATTGCCCCGTGAGCGGCTGCGCTTTGAGGGCAATCAGCTGTGTGCCCGCGCGCTGCGATCAGAAATTGCCCCGTGAGCGGCTGCGCTTTGAGGGCAATCAGCTGTGTGCCCGCGCGCTGCGATCAGAAATTGCCCCGTGAGCGGCTGCGCTTTGAGGGCAATCAGCTGTGTGCCCGCGCGCTGCGATCAGAAATTGCCCCGTGAGCGGCTGCGCTTTGAGGGCAATCAGCTGTGTGCCCGCGCGCTGCGATCAGAAATTGCCCCGTGAGCGGCTGCGCTTTGAGGGCAATCAGCTGTGTGCCCGCGCGCTGCGATCAGAAATTGCCCCGTGAGCGGCTGCGCTTTGAGGGCAATCAGCTGTGTGCCCGCGCGCTGCGATCAGAAATTGCCCCGTGAGCGGCTGCGCTTTGAGGGCAATCAGCTGTGTGCCCGCGCGCTGCGATCAGAAATTGCCCCGTGAGCGGCTGCGCTTTGAGGGCAATCAGCTGTGTGCCCGCGCGCTGCGATCAGAAATTGCCCCGTGAGCGGCTGCGCTTTGAGGGCAATCAGCTGTGTGCCAGCGCGCTGCGATCAGAAATTGCCCCGTGAGCGGCTGCGCTTTGAGGGCAATCAGCTGTGTGCCCGCGCGCTGCGATCAGAAATTGCCCCGTGAGCGGCTGCGCTTTGAGGGCAATCAGCTGTGTGCCCGCGCGCTGCGATCAGAAATTGCCCCGTGAGCGGCTGCGCTTTGAGGGCAATCAGCTGTGTGCCCGCGCGCTGCGATCAGAAATTGCCCCGTGAGCGGCTGCGCTTTGAGGGCAATCAGCTGTGTGCCAGAGCGCGCTGCGATCAGAAATTGCCCCGTGAGCGGCTGCGCTTTGAGGGCAATCAGCTGTGTGCCAGCGCGCTGCGATCAGAAATTGCCCCGTGAGCGGCTGCGCTTTGAGGGCAATCAGCTGTGTGCCAGCGCGCTGCGATCAGAAATTGCCCCGTGAGCGGCTGCGCTTTGAGGGCAATCAGCTGTGTGCTCTGCGATCAGAAATTGCCCCGTGAGCGGCTGCGCTTTGAGGGCAATCAGCTGTGTGCCCGCGCGCTGCGATCAGAAATTGCCCCGTGAGCGGCTGCGCTTTGAGGGCAATCAGCTGTGTGCCCGCGCGCTGCGATCAGAAATTGCCCCGTGAGCGGCTGCGCTTTGAGGGCAATCAGCTGTGTGCCCGCGCGCTGCGATCAGAAATTGCCCCGTGAGCGGCTGCGCTTTGAGGGCAATCAGCTGTGTGCCCGCGCGCTGCGATCAGAAATTGCCCCGTGAGCGGCTGCGCTTTGAGGGCAATCAGCTGTGTGCCAGAGCGCTGCGATCAGAAATTGCCCCGTGAGCGGCTGCGCTTTGAGGGCAATCAGCTGTGTGCCCGCGCGCTGCGATCAGAAATTGCCCCGTGAGCGGCTGCGCTTTGAGGGCAATCAGCTGTGTGCCCGCGCGCTGCGATCAGAAATTGCCCCGTGAGCGGCTGCGCTTTGAGGGCAATCAGCTGTGTGCCAGAGCGCGCTGCGATCAGAAATTGCCCCGTGAGCGGCTGCGCTTTGAGGGCAATCAGCTGTGTGCCCGCGCTGCGATCAGAAATTGCCCCGTGAGCGGCTGCGCTTTGAGGGCAATCAGCTGTGTGCCCGCGCGTGCGCTGCGATCAGAAATTGCCCCGTGAGCGGCTGCGCTTTGAGGGCAATCAGCTGTGTGCCCTGTTGCCCGCGCGCTGCGATCAGAAATTGCCCCGTGAGCGGCTGCGCTTTGAGGGCAATCAGCTGTGTGCCCGCGCGCTGCGATCAGAAATTGCCCCGTGAGCGGCTGCGCTTTGAGGGCAATCAGCTGTGTGTGCCCGCGCGCTGCGATCAGAAATTGCCCCGTGAGCGGCTGCGCTTTGAGGGCAATCAGCTGTGTGCCCGCGCGCTGCGATCAGAAATTGCCCCGTGAGCGGCTGCGCTTTGAGGGCAATCAGCTGTGTGCCAGAGCGCGCTGCGATCAGAAATTGCCCCGTGAGCGGCTGCGCTTTGAGGGCAATCAGCTGTGTGCCCGCGCGCTGCGATCAGAAATTGCCCCGTGAGCGGCTGCGCTTTGAGGGCAATCAGCTGTGTGCCAGAGCGCTGCGATCAGAAATTGCCCCGTGAGCGGCTGCGCTTTGAGGGCAATCAGCTGTGTGCCCGCGCGCTGCGATCAGAAATTGCCCCGTGAGCGGCTGCGCTAGGGCAAATCCTGTCCCGCGTGCTGCGCTTGCCCCGTGAGGGCAATCAGCTGTGTGCCCGCGCGCTGCGATCAGAAATTGCCCCGTGAGCGGCTGCGCTTTGAGGGCAATCAGCTGTGTGCCCGCGCGCTGCGATCAGAAATTGCCCCGTGAGCGGCTGCGCTTTGAGGGCAATCAGCTGTGTGCCAGCGCGCTGCGATCAGAAATTGCCCCGTGAGCGGCTGCGCTTTGAGGGCAATCAGCTGTGTGCCCGCGCGCTGCGATCAGAAATTGCCCCGTGAGCGGCTGCGCTTTGAGGGCAATCAGCTGTGTGCCAGAGCGCTGCGATCAGAAATTGCCCCGTGAGCGGCTACGCTTTGAGGGCAATCAGCTGTGTGCCCGCGCGCGCTGCGATCAGAAATTGCCCCGTGAGCGGCTGCGCTTTGAGGGCAATCAGCTGTGTGCCCGCGCGCTGCGATCAGAAATTGCCCCGTGAGCGGCTGCGCTTTGAGGGCAATCAGCTGTGTGCCAGCGCGCTGCGATCAGAAATGCCCCGCGATCAGAAAAATTGCCCCGTGAGCGGCTGCGCTTTGAGGGCAATCAGCTGTGTGCCCGCGCGCTGCGATCAGAAATTGCCCCGTGAGCGGCTGCGCTTTGAGGGCAATCAGCTGTGTGCCCGCGCGCTGCGATCAGAAATTGCCCCGTGAGCGGCTGCGCTTTGAGGGCAATCAGCTGTGTGCCAGAGCGCTGCGATCAGAAATTGCCCCGTGA
>JAFMOC010000667.1:20000-112500 GCA_019802505.1 Corydoras sp. C115 | reverse complement strand
ATTCGGCTGAATTCGCTTCCTCCGGGAATGAAAAGACAAGTTTTTAAATTAACGGATTTTGTAAAACCGGCTTGTCCTAATACGGAAACACAAAATAAAGTTAAATTAAATACGGAGATCTGGATGAGACATACCGTAGATATTCTTATGGAACATTATGATGGGATTATTGCGGAACAACTAAGGGAGGTGGAATCGCTAGATAAAGATTTGTTTGAGAAAGCAGTGGGATGGGCGAAAACGAGGTACAAACAGAAACTCACCAGGTCCTCTATTGAACGGGTCAAAGAATTAATAGACGATCGAATCTTATTGGAGATAGACACGAGACGGGAACTAGAAAACGGGCCGAACACGGTTAAAACTTATGCGAACGTGGTTAAACAGGGTTTACGAGTTGACGCGAGTAATAGAACGAGAGATGAAATTGTAGAGAATCAGCAGACGGATGAGAGAGTGGAGGTTGGTCCAGTAATTGATTTAGAATACACGGGAGCAGGGGGAACTAGGCGGGAAGTAGAGGTAGAAGTAAACCCAATTAAACAAAAAACAGATCTAACGGGGGAGAGAATAGTGAATGAAATAAAAAGCGCAGGGAGATCGGACGGATTACTCAGGACAAATGTAGTTGTGGAAGCAGATTTGAATGTGCTAACGTCTATTTCTTTTTTAGAAGAGACCCCACCGGGGACAAGTGTTCAACCCCCCAGTGAACCAGATACAGGGGAGGACGGGGCTTTGGAGGTTTCTTTACCACTATCCCTGGTACCGAGCACCCCTAATCAACCACAGGAGGAGGATAAGGACTCAGTGGGGGATGCTACCCCCTCTCCCCAAACAATATTTTTACCGACGCGACATGCAATAACGCAACGTAAAGTTTTAGATTGGAACTTGATTGTTAATAAACCTATCGTTTTTATTGGAGATTCGAACTTGTCTAGAATTCCTTGCTTCACTCACCGAGAGGTCCAAATAGACAGCTTTCCAGGGGCAACACTTTATCATTTGCGCACAATTTTACAAAAGCTGGAACCGGACAGAAATGTAAAAATAGTTGTTTTATCAGTGGGATTAAATAATTGCCTACAGGGTAACGAATCAACTACAACCAAAAAACAAATTCAACAATTGTATAAAACCTGTGAAAACATATTTCCATTATCCACTATTTACTTCCCTTTAATTAATTTTTCGGAAGATTTAAAAGCACAAACCCGGAAACTGATCGAGAATTTTAATGTAATTATAACAAGCAAATATAATTATCTCCCAAAACTACATAAAACCCAATTTGAAGTGAACGAAAAGGATAAAATACACTGGCTCCCTGAGACCGCTAAAAATATTTAAATTATGGTTAAAAACTTTAAACTTAAGGTAAGGGAAAAAGAGTCTAATCTATCCCCACCTGACGATAACATTTGCAATTTATCTAAAACATTAATCTTAAACAAACATGAAAGGGAACTTTTAAACAAGGGCTTAACCTTTGTTCCTACACCGACGGGATGGAATAGAGGGGAATTATTGGGGGACTTACACAGGTATCATAGGAAAATTAAAATATTGGATTACTTTAACTATGAATCAGAGCAAAACATCAAACCGTTCTGTGAAACCTCAAAATGGGATCCACCGTCCAATAATACAAACAAATTTATAAATACTTTAATTAAGAAAGACAGACAAATAGTGATAAAAACGAAACCCAATCACCCACAATCAAATAATCTAAATTCGGAAGAACAAATAGCGCTTAAAAATTTAAAGAACAATAAACATACAATTATAAAACCGGCAGATAAAGGGTCTAAAATCGTCATAATGGATAAAAACCAATATTTAAAAGAGGCGTATCGGCAACTGGATAATTTAAACCACTATAAAAAACTAGACGAATCGATTCAAATGCAAACATGGGACTTACAGCGACCGATTTTAGAAAAATTATATGCAGATAAATTTATAATTAAAAAACAGTTTTTCTATTTGTTGGGCCCGGAGACACCACGAGAACGAACTTTTTACTGTCTCCCGAAGGTTCACAAAGACCCGCGTAGCTGGCCACACCCGTTTGAGATCCCTGCAGGTAGACCGATTGTGAGTGATTGTGGCTCGGAATCCCATAGGATTGCCGAATTTATTGATTACGTATTATTATTTATTGATACGTAAAAGATACGTACGATTTCGTAGATAAAATTAAAAACATAATTGTCCCCAATAATTCCCTTCTATTTTCAATTGACATTGTATCCCTGTACACAAATATAGACACGGAATTAGGATTAAAGGCGGTAGCAGAAATCCTACGGGACAACCCAGATCCAAAGAGACCGGACGAGGCATTATTAGAACTCCTGCGACTGGGACTGACCCGGAATGATTTTAATTTTAATGGGGAGACCTTCCTACAAATTCATGGGACGGCAATGGGGAAAACATTCGCACCATCATATGCAAATATTTATATGGCAGCTTGGGAGAGATTAGCTTTGAATAGATGTAGTCTAAAACCACTGTTATATTTTAGTTTTTTGGACGACATATTCGGGGTTTGTACCTATTCGGTGAGGGAATTTGAGGATTTCATACACACTCTTAATACACAACATGAGAAGATTAAAATTACTTATACAACAGATGCACATAAAATCCAATTTCTAGACACCGAAATATTTTGGAGAGAAGTTAAAAGGGGTAAGAGATTGGCCTTAAAAGTGTATTTTAAACCGACCGATACCCATGCACTATTACATAAATACTCATATCATCCGAAACATACATTTAAAGGGATAGTTAAATCACAACTCATTCGCTTTAGACGGATATGCACTCTGGAGAAAGATGTGGAAGGGGCCACTAGAATTTTGTTTAAGGTTCTAAGGGGGAGGGGTTATGCACGTAGATTTCTAAGAGATGTAAAATCAGAAGTAAAACGCACACACAGACAGACAGGTCAGAACAAAACGGGAACATCTAAACTGATCATACCTTTCGTTCATAAATTCTCACAAGATTTGGGAATGATGAATAAAAAGATTAAAATAAATTACCAAACATTACAAAAGCAGATTCCACAGCTTAAAAATCGTCAATTAATTTTAGCTTATAAACGAAATAAAAGCCTCAGGGACATTTTAATTCATTCCAAAATAAAACATTAAGATTTTAAAACCAACACACATTTGTTAAAAATTCCTTATATCTTTAATCATAAATCAGGGAAAGGCAAAACAATAGATTTTAATATTAAATTAGACACCATAAATGTAGTGTATGCAATAAAATGTAATCAATGCGGGGATATTTACATAGGGGAAACGAAAAACTCACTACAAAAGAGATTAAAACAACACATTTATTTAATACAGGATAAACGAGGACAGGCGTTAATACACGTTCACTTCCAGGAGCATGGCTTGAAGAACTTGAGGATTGTGGGCCTAGAGACACAAAAAAACTGGTTAAGACAGCGTAGACAAAAAACTGACAGAAAATGGATACAGACACTAATGACTACAGAACCTTGGGGGCTTAATGAAAGATACTAATAGTAAGAAAAATACTTGATAGAAGGATAGATTAGCAGGGGTATATATGGTGACTTAATTTTTGTAATGGACTTCTTTGGGTCTGTAGGCGTATAGATAGACATGCAGGGAGGGGGATTCATACGTATAGATGTATTAAAAACACTTACCATATAGGATAGATTCCCTAAAGTTTTTTTTTTTTTTTTTTTTTTTTTTTTTTTTTTTTTTTGGGGGGGAGTGGGGTTCTTGAAATATTCTATTACATTATTATGACAGATAGTATAGATAGATAGTAACACATGATAAACCCTTAACTTTATTATATCTACATATTAGTAATGTTATATCCCCCTCTAGTGGTAATAAAGATTAAAAAGTATTGAGATGTGGACCTTCTGTAGACATAAGATAAACATGCAAACCTTATCAAGGACCATTAATATAGATTCTAACTGCTTGATTATGACTCTTTTTATCACCCCTCTTGTATTCTCCCTTCTTTTACCCCCTTGTATCTTTTTTCTTTTATCATTATTGAGAAATAGGCGAGGGAACGAGATGGGATGCCCCGAACCGAAATGCATACCCCAAGGACAAAGATATAAGGAATTGAACCTTGTTGTAAGAGAATCTCTTTACAATACAGGACCCTGACTAAAATCCTGCCCATAACCCTGACCATAACCCTGACCATGACCCTGAAACTGACCCTTGACCTTCTAATCCTGAACCTGAACCGGAAATTCAACCCTGACCATAACCCTGAAGCTGACTTTTGACCCTAAACCTAATCCTGAACCTGACCCTGACCATAACCCTGACTGTATACCCTGACCATAACCTGCACTAACCCTCTACCTGACCCTGAAACTAATCCTGACCATAACCCTGACCAGGACCCGGACCATATGCCTGACTATGACCTTAACCCTAGTCGCTTTATTAATTTATTATTATAATTTTTTTTTTTTTACTTTTTTTTTTTTTTTTTTTTTTTTTTTTAATGTAGGTAGGGGTGTGTGTGTGTCAGTTTTAAAACCTTAAAACTGACCCTGACCATAACCCTGAAGCTGACCCTGACCATAACCCTGACCAGAATCCTGACTATGACCCTAAAACTGACCCGGACCATAACCCTGAAGCTGACCCTGACCATAACCCTGACTATAACCCTAAAACTGCCCCTGACCATAACCTTGAAACTGACCCCGACCACAACCCTGACCATAACCCGGACCATAACCCTAAAACTGACCCTGACCATTACCCTGAAACTGACCCTGACCAGAACCTTGACCATAACCCTAAGACTGACCCTGACCGTAACCTTGAAACTGACCCCAACCACAATCCTGACCATAACCCTGACTAAAACCTTAAAACTGACCCTGACCACAACCCTGACCAGAACCCTGACCATGACCCTAAAACTGACCCTGACCATAACCCTAAAACTGACCCTGACCATAACCCTAAAGCTGACCCTGACCATAACCCTGACCATGACCCTAAAACTGACCCTGACCACAACCCTGACTATAACCCTAAAACTGCCCCTGACCATAACCTTGAAACTGACCCCAACCATAACCTGGACCATAACCCTAAAACTGACCCTGACCATTACCCTGAAACTGACCCTGACCATAACACTGACCAGAACCTTGACCATATCCCTAAAACTGACCCTGACCGTAACCTTGAAACTGACCCCGACCACAATCCTGACCATAACCCTGACTAAAACCTTAAAATTGACCCTGACCAGAACCCTGACCATGACCCTAAAACTGACCCTGACCATAACCCTGACCAGAACCCTGACCAAGACCTTAAAACTGACCCTGACCATAACCCTGACTATAACCCTAAAATTGACCCCGACCATAACCCTGACTATAACCCTGACTACAACTGACCATAACTCTGATCGGGACCCTGACTATAATCCTGACCATAACCAGGACTATGACCCAAATTTTAGTTCTTTGATGATGATGATGATGATATTATTATTATTATTATGGTTATTATCATCACCATTATTATTGTTATTATTACTTTTATGTATTATTATTATAATTTTTTTTTTTTTTTTTTTTTTTTTTTTTTTTTTTTTGATTGACCAGAACCGACTCTGAACCTAGCCCTGACCACAATCTCTTTCCTCTTCCTTTTTCTCTTTCTTTTCATCCCGGAGGGATCCGTGTGCCAGTGCACTAAATGGGAAAAGACCCAACAAAAAAGATTGAATCTAATCTTCACCCTAACCCTAACCCCTAACCCTAACCCTAACCCAACCCTAAACCCTAACCCTAACCCCAACCTTAACCTCAGGCTAATTTATTTATTTATTTATTTATTTATTTATTTACTTACTTTTATTTATATATATATATATATATATATATATATATATATATTTTTTTTTTTTTTGTAATCCCAACCTCGGCACTAACCTTAACCTTAACCCAACCCCACAACCTAACCCTAACCTTAATTTATTTAAAATATAATTTTAAAACATTTTTTGTCCTAATTTCAACTTTTGCACTAACCTCAACCGTAACCCAACCCCAAAACCTAACCTCAACCTTAGCCTTAATTTTAACCCTTATACTAACCTCAACCTAACCTCAACCTTAACCTCCCTTATAACTGAATTATTATTATTATTATTATTATTATTTATTTATTTTTCTCTCTCGAATTAATGAATTTAATAATTAAATAATTTCATTGATATTTCTGTTTCTTGTTAACACTATAGTATTTGATTGAAACCTAACCTTAATCTAATAGATTAAAATATTCAGGTCAAAAGTTTTACTTACCTGAAAATTACTTGATTGATCCACTTCGTCCTTTGCTCCTCAGAACAACCAGGGGGTCTCTGGAAGCCACAGTGATCTTCCCTCCATTGGTGGGGCGGGGGATCCGGAATGGATGGGACCTTCTCCCTCCTCTGGACCTGAGAGGAAAAACAGTTGAAAATGGTCAATACTAGTGGGATAAGGATTAGAGAAAGTAGTGAAGGTATAAGTAATAAATCTTAAATCAAATTGAATGCCAGAGCAAGGAAATAAGAAATACTTATGATCATGAAGCCCTTAGGGCGAATTCCCCTAACCCTAACCCTAACCCTAAAACCCTATAACCCTAACCCTAAAACCTTAACCCCTAACCCTAAAACCCCAACCCTAACCCTAACCCCTAACCCTAACCCTAACCCTAAAACCCTAACCCCTAACCCCTAACCCTAATCAATTAATTAAAAATATTAATTTATTATTACTATTTTATTTATTTATTTATTTATTTATTTTTTTTTTTTTAATTAAGTAATATAATTTATATTTATGTCTTTTGTAGACGCTGTAGTATTTGATTGAGACCTAAACCTAATATATTATAGTATGTGGGTTCAACATTGTACTTTTTACAATGTTGAACCCACCCATAAATTTTTTTTATGACTGATCCACTTTATCCTGCACTCCTTAGAACAACCAAGGGGTCCCTGGAAGCCACGATGATCTTCCCTCCATTGGTGGGGTATGAGATCCAGAGTGGATGGGACTTTCTCCTTCCCCCTGGACCTGAGAAGAAAAACAGTATAAAATGGTTAATACTAGCAGAATAACGATTATATAAAGTAATGAAGGTAAAAATAATAGATCTTAAATCAAACTGAATGCCAGTGCAAATACATAAGAAAATACTTATGAGCATAAAGCCTTTAGGGCGAATTCCCCTACCCTAACCCTAACCCTAAGTTTTTAATCCTATAGCCTTAAAAGGAGCTCCAGGAAATAAATAAATAAATCTTAAGACAGAAAATGTTATATATGCCATAAAATGCACATTCTGTGGCATGTTATATGTGGGGGAAACTGGACAAAGGATGGGACACAGATTAAACGAACACCTATATCAAATAAATAGTGAGAAGGGACAAACAAGAATGTACTTACATTTTAAAGACCATGGAATAAATAATCTTAAAATAACTAGAATCAAATAAACTAGACTAGACTAGGACTAGAATCAAATAAAACTTGGAACAAACAACGAAGACAAAAAAATGAAAGAAAGTGGATCAAAAAATTATTCACAGTAGATCCATGGGGTTTAAATGAAAAATTCTAAAGTAAAACACTTACCTTTGAAGAATAATCCAACAGCTCCCCCTACTGACTTAAGGAACCTAAAAGAAAGACAAACACATACAGAGTTAAAGACAGGCCTAAAATATTTTAAAGATACACTTACCTGAAAAAAAACAATAAACAGCTCCCTCCAATATCTGGCAGAACCTGAAAAAGAGAAAAGATAAATAAAGAGACATACAAATAAAGATAAAATAATGAAATAAAATACTTACCTGAAATAAAGAGAATAAACAGGAATCTTACAATGAATATCTTAATCCAAATCAAGAACCTAAACTTAACCTCAATGAATCTAAATGCCTTACTCCCCCTCCTATTCTAGACCTCAAAAGTTTTTTTTTAATAACATAGATAATCTGATCTAAGGATCAATAGAAACCCTAAAACACAACCCAGGACAGAATCGTGTGCCAGAGCACCAAGGGGGAAAATCCCACTCAAAAAACTTTTTAAAACAGAAAATCTAAACCTAAACCTAACCCTAACCCTAACACCAATAATAGTACATGCAGAAGAGATACCATCACAAGATGAGAACAATCCGAGTCAATGTTTACTCCTCACATTAGACGAGGAACACTCGGAAATACAGAGTTTAGAGGGCTCAATGGTCATGGTGAGCTCATCGATGGGGGACGAGGAGGAAGCCCAACCAGAGGAAATCCTATCCCAGTCTGATCCTCTCAGTCCAGTCCCTAGAGAAGAAAGAGAAATCAGCCATCTACCTAAACCTCTCATTGAATTAGGGACCTTACAAGGGAGATCACCAACAACATTTAGACCTATAAAACACACAAAAAAAAAAAAAAAAAAAAAAAAAAACTCAACCTTGAGACTGACGGCAAGAAAGAAGTGGTGCATACTCGGGGACTCAAATCTTGGGAGAATAGAATGCCACAATTATGAAAACCTACAAATAGATAGCTACCCAGGAGCAACATTTAGACATGTGGAACACATACTACAAAAAACAAAACGTGGAAAAGGTCATATTGGCTTTCGGGATCAACCATCGGATACAAAAGGCAAAAGAGACTGCAATCAAGCAAGTCCAACGGGCCTTAAAATCTGCCATAGAGACATTTTCAGAGGCGGAAATCTGGATCCCTCTAATAAACTTCTCAAGATCATTAAAACGGGAAGAACAACTTAATTTACAGGAAATCAACACACACGTGATGAAAAACATGCCATACTTACCGTTGTTACCAGCAACACAGTTTGCGGTCCGACCGGACGGAGTTCATTGGACCCCAGAATGCGCGGTGGCAATGTTGGCACACTGGGCCCAGTGCCTAAACGTTACAGCCCTGTAAACCTGCAACAAGGTCTCAAGATAGGTGATGATGTGTTAAAGCTGTCTAAACACTTCAGACCTACTACGAGTCAACTAAGACTCCTAAACAAGGGCTTAACATTTGCACCCACACCAAATACCAATCAAGAAATGAAAAAACAACTCAATTTTGATCTACAACAATACCACAGAAAACTACTTCTCACTACTTACTACAGAAATGAACCAAGAAAAGTAATTAGAGCAGACCGATACGATCTCCAAAAACTACCCTGGAATTTGAAAATAACACCAAACCTTGATAAAGAGGAACAAAAATCCCTTAAACGATTAATTAAAAATAAAACAATTGTCATAAAACCTGCAGATAAAGTCAGTGTTACAGTAATAATGGACAGGGATGCCTACATTGGGGAAGGGGAAAGACAATTAAATGATGAACAATACTATAAAAAACTTAATGAACCAATTTTCCTACAAAATAGAACAGAAATAATTAACATTATCACAAAATTATTGGAGAAAAAATATATCAACAAAAAGCAAGCCACCTACCTGATCGGACCAGATAACCCACGACCAAGATTCTTCTATCTTCTCCCTAAAATACACAAAGAACCCCAATCTTGGATTATTCCCTTTGAAATGTCCCCAGGCCGCCCAATTGTTTCAGATTGTGGGAGTGAGAGTTATGCAACAGCAGAATACATTGATTATTTCTTACAATCAATTAGTAATAAACACCCCAGCTACATCAAAGATACATATGATTTCATAAGTAAAATAAAAAATCTCACACTCCCACCTAATTGTTTTCTCTTCACAATGGACGTTGATAGTCTATACACTAATATTAACACAGCAGCGGGACTGGAAGCTATCAAAAATTGGTTTGAGAAATATCCGGATAAAGGGAGACCGGATGAATTCCTAATTTAATTACTTAAAATAAATTTAAACCAAAACGATTTTGAATTTAATTCCAAATTTTATTTACAGATTAAGGGTATGGCAATGGGGAAGAAATTTGCACCATCTTATGCCAACATTTTTATGGCACAGTCGGAAGAGGCTGCACTGGAGGCCTGGCCGATCAGGCCAACACATTATTACAGATACCTGGATGATATTTGGGGAATTTGGTCAGGAACGGAGGGGGAATTCAAAGAATTTGCTTCACATCTCAACAATTTCAACCCATCAATTAAAATTAAATACAACATTTATAAATCAGAAATTAATTTTTTAGACACAATAACTTTTAAGGATCATGAATTTCCCCTAACATACAAACTTCAAATTAAGGTTTATTTTAAAGATACAGACACACATGCCCTTCTACACAAAAAAAGTTATCATCCCAAACATACTTTTAAGGGCATAGTGAAATCACAATTACTTAGATTTAATAAAATTTGTACCAGACCCGAAGATTTCCGTGAGGCCAAAAATCTCCTCTTCCGGGCACTCTTAAAACGAGGCTACTCACGCTCGTTTTTGAGAAATTGTACAAAAAATTTTCTCAAGGAAAAGAGGACAACAAATTTAAAAATCATCCCTCTCATCATCACATTTTCCAAGGGAAGCATCTGGTTAAATAACAAATTAAAAGAAAATTTTACTAACCACATCTCTAAATCACAGGTACTGGACAATCATAGGGTGATCTCCGCGTATAGAAAAAATAAAAATCTCAAAGATTTACTGGTCCATAGTAAATTAACACAAATAAGACCAAACAGAATCAAATTACCTGAATTCCAACCAAAACGGTGGATTTCAAATCCACAAACAAAGGTAATCTTTTACATACCCTTAATTCCACACAATAACAAAACGAATTTGGTTTATTTAATATATTGTGTAAAATGCGATTTACAATACGTCGGAGAAACCAAAAACACCCTATCGACCAGATTGGCACAACATAGACACAATATCCAAAAACATAAAGAGACACACACTTTAATCGTTCAACATTTTATAAAACATGGGATCACATCCCTTAAAATAATGGGTCTACAAAACAACAGCCAATGGTCCCACACCGAAAGAAAACGCACAGAAAGAGAGTGGATTAAAAAATAGAGCTCCATAGACCCATGGGGACTCAATGAAAAATAAAATAAGAAATGGCTATTGTACTGGAGGAAAAGGGGAAGTGGACTGAGGGTGCTTGTGGACGTGACGTGGGGCAGGCCAGTGCACAACATGGGCTTTGGACTGGGCCGGGACATCCTTTTCTCCTTATAACCCCATGATCCCAACCCTAACCCTAAAAAAGTAACCCCTATATCCTAACCCCAACCCCTCACCCTAACCCTAGACCCCCAATCCCGAACCTAATCCCTAACCCCAACCCTATTCCTAAACCCTGTAACCCTATATCCTAACCCTAACCCCTTACCCTAACCCCAGACCCCCAATCCCTAATCTAACCCCTAACCCTATTCCTAAACCCTAAACTTAACCCTATTACTAAATCTTACCCTAACCCCAACCTTGTTCCCAAACCCTAAACCTAACCTCAACCCTAATTTTAACCTAACCCTAATCCCCTACCCTATTCCTAAACCCTAAACCTAATCTCAATTTTAACCCAACCCTAACACTAACCCCGAACTCCAAAACCTAAACTCAACCCTAATCTATCCTAACCCTAATAACTGACCCACCAAATGCCTCGGCTATTTATCCATTAACCCTTATGATTAAAAAGCCCTTGGGGCGAATTCCCCTAACCTAACCCTAACCCCTAACCCTAAACCCTAACCCTAGACCTGAGAGGATAAACAGTAAAAGTGGTTAGTACTAGCAGGATAAAATGGTATAAAGAAGTGAAGTTAAAACAAAAACTTTAAATCAAACTGTAGCCAGCGCATTTACATAAGTAATACTTATGATTAAAAAGCCCTTGGGGCGAATTCCCCTAACCTAACCCTAACCCTAACCCTCTTTTCCAAGGGGATTTCCTTCCCCTTCTTCAAACACTAACCCTAACCCCTCACCATGACCCAAACCCCAACCCCAACTCTAACCCCTAACCCTAACCCTCATAACATATTATACACATAACAACATGGAAATTCTTTAAAAAAAAAAATTCAAACAGACAGCTCAGCAAACAATTCTCATCTACTTCCTGTTTCATTGCCCTTTTATATACACCATTCTTCAGAAGTCAGTGCCCCATGAGGCTGGAGGTGAAAATGCAGTTTCATGCATGTTGTATGCGATTGTTTGTTTGGTATTTTAATATGATATTAACAAAAACATATAGCATCTATAAAGCATAATGAAAAATATTTCCAGTACAAAACCTACACATTAGCATGAGAAACAAAAGCTTCCTTGTAAGACAACCAGAGTGTGTATATATTCACTTAATCTACGACTTTATTCACTGATATACAGTATATACACCTTTCTTCAGGAGTTCCCATGTTTGCTCACAGGAAATCAATATAATTCAACAAAATCAAACAACTGAACTGATTTAAGTTTATCTGTTGTTGATTCAACACACATTTTTTTATTGTACACTTTAATATGACCATAATCCCACACCGAGCCTTGATGGATGATTCTTAGCACTGCAGTGACACATGCTCGTCTACATGTCTTCTACAATGGTTTCTTGTCTTCCTTGTATCACATTATTTCTTCATTCACTTCTCCTTTTCCATAAACTCACTTAGTCTCCACATGTTAACTGTTCACTCATCCACAATTTTTTACTTGCTTACTAAGGTCAATTACATTATTTATGTTCTTTTACCAACCTACTAATCATACCTTCATTTGTCTTGCTCCTCCAACCTGTTTATTATTGCCCCATTTATCTTTCTATACTAGCTTGTTCACTATCCTTCCATCAATTTTAAGTGCTTCCTCGTTATCTTTCCATTTATTTTCACCTAAGAGCCTTACTCTGTGACCATTAATCCTCTCTTTTACCAGCCTATTGACTGCTGCTTAAATATCTCAGAACATCCAGGTTTAAAAAAAAAAAACAGCATGATTAGGAATTGAGTAGGTGCACTTTCTTAGGATGCTTTAAGTACTAAGATAAAGATTTGCTCAGTTAAACACAGATAATGTTTATTAAAATACAAACACATTTTACAAAAGAGGCACTGTATACATGACATATAATTGAAGCAATGTACACCCATGGGCCAATTCCTTTGGTGTGTTGTTGGCTTTGTGATTTTTCAGCAATAATTGAGAAAGAAAAGCTTAATGTGCAAAACCATGTGGTAATTATACACAGTGTTCCTGCTCACTACAGATGGGTGATCATAAATAATACTGAATGACTCATATGACTCATATTGCAAGCACTTTATTCTCCTCTTCCTAGAAAAGGAAATTAAATGGAATGGAAATGCATTTATCATTTTTAAAATAGGGTCAAGCTGACTAAAGGTCACAAGGTCTGTCCTGGTTCAATGACTTCTGACTCACACTGTTTAGTTTTTATAAAGTGATATTTCTCTTCTACTAGCTCAAAGAGTATTAGAAGATTGTTAGCCTAGGACCAGCCCTACAGTCTGAAATACAGTAGTGCTTTTTGTGATTATTTAGAATGTATTATTTCTGCATAAATTGTATCTGTTTATTATAATTGTAATATGTTTATAAGATTTTTTTTAAATGTAGATTAATATGCAACATTACAGACATGTGAAGGTTGCAGTTTTTTAGTTTTTGGCTGGACAATTTGGACATCTGGTTATGATCCACATCCTAACAAGCAGCTGGAGCAGAGGGCAACTCTGTTTGCTTACTGAAGCACTTATTTGGAAACATTTGTTATCTGTATCGGTCGATGCTTAGAAAGGGGCTAAAAGATATTGATTAAACCCAGAGGACTCTGCCAACTTCTTATAAAAGATTGCCTATAAATATTCTATTATATCGTATTATATAGAAAGTCAAGATTTTAAATGTATTACTATTAAACTATGTGTTTAAAGTGTTTTAAAAAATTCAGAACTGCTGTTAGGCTCTTATTCTAGAACACACATGGGGCTTACATGGGCTAGGTCTGGTTTTGCCTTTTAATCAGTAGTAGGTGAATTTTTGTTTACATAGTTTCTAAACAAATTAAAAAATATTCATGGAAATGCTTCGATTAATCACAAACTATCCCTCCAAAGTGCCACTGAAAAGTTTGCTGCTCTGTCCATTATCTAGGTTTTATAATTGGCATGTAGCTGAAATTATCTAAACAAGTCACAAGATCAGACTTTTTTTGACCGAGCAGGGTACTCATCTGCTCTTTTCCTCTTCTGGCATGACCACAGGTCACCTGTAAAGCCACTTCAACTGATCCAGAACATTTCAGCTCGCCTGGTGTAGAACCAACCCAAAAGCATTTGGATTGCACTGTTCCCCATATTTTCTTATTTGCTATTAGTAATTGCCTGCATTCAGTACAAGGCATTGACACTGGTTTGAGGACAATCTCTGGATCTGTTTCTGTTTACCTTCACTCTAGATTACTTAATTTACCCAAGAGGCAAATTTGTGGATAATTCTATTCTCTATATTCCAAAGGTACTCCGTAGCTCGCTTAATGCACGTGTTGACAACTGCTGCCTGTTGTTTCAATTTCAAATGTTGTTTTTCACGAGTCTTAAATTTTGAAATGAACTTTTTGGTACGAAAAAGTAATACTGCAGTTAATTGACCTAAGTGTTAATCCCACGTAAAATAAAATTTCAAAATGACCTAATGTACATGTACTGTCTAAATATATAATACAATCTATAAAAAAATTTATAGAATACAAACAAAGGAAGGATTTAATGGAATGAAACACTAGAAAGACCCAATTAGTTTGCATTAAAACCCCACTTCTCTCCATTTCTCTCTGAATCAAAATCAGTCAGTTGTCGGTTCTACTTTCATATGATGTTAGTAAAACTAACATGAGTGTTTTGAAATGCTGAATGAATTATTAATGTGCAATGCCACTTCAGAACTAGGATTGAGAACCAGTGCTTCAAACTAAAGTGCAAAATGATTGACACAAAATATGGATGTAATTATTGTGCTCTGACTCATAAGGGCCATTTACCTGAGGCCAACGTTGTCAGCTTGGTTAACCTTGCACTTTTCTGCTTGCTTTAATTAACTTCTACAATAACACAGATTTGGTGTTATTTCATCACTTCTTGTTCATCACAGCTTGAAAATTCTTGATATAAAATCCAGATTTTTTTTCTTTAAGGGTAAAGCCAGTGGGATCAGCTGCCAGCCTATACACTGCCAACTTTCCTACACAAATATTTAATACAAAGAAAACGGAATCAGATTTTGTCTTTGCTCTGGTGGTTTAAATAATCCATGTAGTGTAAAAGTAGGGGGCAGTCATAGGCTTGCTAAGGTCCCCGGTTCGATTCCCAGTCCAAGTACTACAGCTGAGCGCCCTTGGGCAAGGCACTTAACCCCAATTGCTCCCCGAGTGCCGTGTACAGCGCTGTCCACCATGACATTCATGTGTGCTCACTCATTCATGTGTATGTGTGTGTGTGTGTGTGTGTGTGTGTGTGTGTGTGTTTCACTGCACGGATGGGACAAATTCCTCTGTGTAAGCAGTGTATGCAAAATCACTATAAATGCCACATGAAAAGCATTGCAAAAGAAATTGAAATTCAACAATTAAAAAAAATGTAAACAATAAAAATATAAATTTTAGGCAAGCTGAGGATATCGGAAATAATTACTGAAATGTCAGATTGCTTTTGTCTCCTGTACTGAGCCAGGAGAGTGTAAGGGACACTCTGTAAGAAGAGGTAAGAAATAGTATTCTAAAAAGTGAATAAATAAATGATAAAGATGAAAGTGCTGTAAAAACACAGTTTGGGAAACAGCGATATGTTTTTAGTAAAGCACAATTTTTTAAAACAAAAATAAATAAATAAAAACTTTGTCCATCAATCTTCTGCTGGATGGAAATGCAGAAGAGAAAACAAGAAAGGGAAAATTCATGTGTGTACTTGGGTTATGTAGAAAAAGTAAGTAAGAACTATGTACATACAAAAGTAAATACATGTTATATGTTAAAAACGTTTAAGGGTGTGGTAGCATAGTGGTTTCAATGAGGGCTCATGAGACAGACCTTTAGGTACTATAATAATAGAGGACATCATAAGTATGTAATAAGTCCTTTTCACACCTCCTGTTATTGATTTGAATATTGCTTTATCCTGTCTGTCCTAATATGAGGAAAAAGGGGGGAGTGTTTCAGCAGCAGACATAGGTACATTGCACTGTTATGATGTTATGATGATGCTATTACGACTTTGTGGTCTTACCTCTGATGTTTTTTAAATGCAACATTGTTATATAAAAAAAAACATACACTACTACAGTTATCCTAATCCTGTATTTATTTGGTTTTGGATAAAATGAGAGTTTGATAAAACTGAGCATAAGATGTAAAAAAAAATAATATATGCTGTGGTGTTTTAATTAAATCCAGCAACCATCAAAGCCTTTTTTCAGCCTTTGTATAACAATGTGTCTGACATTAATCCTAATAATATGACTGCAGACTAAAAAGAAAATATCACTGTTCAAAACCATTAATCGATTGATAACTGCTTTCAAGTCCATCACCCATTGATCTGCACTGCACTGGTTGACAGTGTAAGGATTTGTCATTTTCCTTTTACTTGTTATAACTCTAAGGACTCTAGTGGCTGTATTTTTGGCTAATGCCAGATACTCTGGAAGAGATAAACATATCCCACACACAGTTAAATCACATATGAAATACTGAGAAGCATAAAGATGCTTTATTTTACATAACTGGGCTACACCGGACAGCTTCAGTGAATAAACTGGTAGCCTAGATGGGAAAGAATAAACATGTACAGGTCTTGGTACAGGTGTTCTCTTCAGATAGCTGGTGATGAAAGTTATAGTTGGTTACAGGGCAGTTACAGACATCCTACTTGTTTACTTGTAAAGGTAGACCATTAATAAAATACATGGATCATTACAGATCAGCTGAAAGGCCTTAAGGCAAATTATATTTAATAATGAGACAGTGTTCCTACGTGTTACCAGGGGCATCATAGAACTTTATATTCTACTCTCTGTCAACAATGGCGGTTGTTAAAAGTAGTTTAAATCAAACTAGATCTGCCTCTAAAAAAAGTTCAGTACAATCCCATTACCACAATTTCGTTTTAGCCCTTTTATTACTTTTCATCAAACTACCTACTCCCAAAGTCTATGAATTGAATTTCTTGTGTGTGACACTGCTATTTTTTATATATTTTTTTTGTTTCTGCAGCATTTACCATAAACTCCATTTTTTCAGGAATTTATAACTCCTGTAGTTTACACCTGCTTCTTTAGAAAATGCACACAGCTCAGTAAAACCAGGTCCCATCAGTCTTCTATGTGATGAACCAAAGTGTCTCCATGAGAGGAAGACATTTACCCCCCATTAACAACCATCTCCATTCTATACCTCTGTGAAAAATACCTACCTCACCTGAAACATGCCCCCTGCTGTTATTGATGTATGATGCTAAGTGGAGCGGCATCTCCGTCACACTGTGAGAGCACTTGGATGAACTCAGTGGAAGCTAAAATGTTTTTTTGCTAGGGGGATTTGTGATGGAGGTTTATCTTCACCACACTTACATTTGACCAAGGCTGAATAATGTCAAAGACATAGTTCATAATATGTATCATTGATTTTGTTTCAGTTACATTAAATATTGGGAACTGGATTGGGAAGAGAGTGGACATCTGGGAAATTATTTATAATGTGTGTCTGTGTGTCTCTAGAGACTTCCAGAAGTGAGAAAGAGATGTAGCTATGGACTCATTACTATTTGAGAGCCTGATCAAACCTTTTTCAAAACAGTAAGTTTAGTACCTCAAAATACTTGATTAAAATCATGAGAAAATAAAAGCAAATGGATAAGTAAAAAAAAAATCTGAATCATGTTTATATACCAATATTAATTAAAGATTCTTACTGAATTTTATTTAGATAAGAATCTCTGTGCATTAGAATGGTTTTTGAGTTTATGACAGTCATCCGTCAGTGGTCTAATAATCCGCCTGGTCTAAAGCAGTCTAATCATCAGTCAGAATGTTAAATAGGCACACTGAGATAATTACAGCATCAATGTGAAGAGGCGAAGGGGAAGAAGGCTGCAAGAGCGCTCGTCATGTTGTTTCACATAAAATATTCATCTTCACTTGAGACTACTGTGGCTTTTGAGTTGTGTAAGATGAAAAAGAAAATATGTTTGAATGTGAGAGTGGTTTATGCAAGCTTTTCTCTCCTTCCTTTCCTGACTCTCTAAAATGTACATTCTTAAATGATCCTGGTCATATGTACACATTCATCAGGTACTGCCCTGCTACTTTTGCTTTTCCAACACTGTGCTTTCTATCAATAAAAGCTTTCATGCTGCATTCTTTATTAATTATTTCCTTTGATATGCAATCTCCTCTCAGCAACAGTTCTATCATTCGCTTTAACCATTCATTTGTTCATTATCTTCCGCTTTATCCTCTATTAGGTTCGCGGTTGGGTTCCCCATGCCCATCCAGGGGAGAATGTCTCGGGCGCCGGGCAGATACACCCAGGACAGGGCGCCAACCTATCGCTGGGCACACACTCACTCACACAAACACACTCTATATGGGGCAATTTGGAGAACTCAATTGACTTGATCCATGTTTTTGGACTGTGGGAGGAAACCGGAGAACCCGGCGGAAACCCACGCGGACACGGGGAGAACATGGAAACTCCACCAAGATGGGGATTCGAACCGGGAATCCCTAGTGCTGAGAGGCGAATGTGCTAACCACTAAGCCACCGTGCCGCTCGTTTTAACCAAATGTGCTAAATTATTTTAAAATACAGTAGTGGTTTGGCCAAAAAACACTGTAATGTAATGTAATAATTTAAGTGTCTTTTTTTTATAAACAATTTACATACAGTACACCAACATTTCACCAGTCACATCTCTATAAAGATCTATGTCTATAAAGATATAAAAACAGCCATATATTAAATTTGTATCTTTTTATCATGTAGTAAAACTTAATCTGTTGCCACCTTGTTTATATGAATTCCTATTAAATGTTTAATTACTCCTCAGTAATGCGACTATTGAATGCTGCTATGATGAACATTAGGGCATTAGAGGACATTTCTTATTAGAGAATATTCATTTTTTATTAGAGGACATTTCTCTGTATAAGACCAAGTTAAAATGAGCTGAGATCAATTAAAGAATAAAGTAACAAGATTTAGCAAGAAGATATAATGATGGTAAAATGATGACAAATGACTCAAAAATAGTCTAACACGTAGCAGAATATGGAATAAAAACGTTCTTATGAGCAATGAGTCCTTTTATCAGATACATTTGCAAAGAAAGACTGTGTTTCCAGAACTTTAACAAAGAGTAGAAATAGAATTTCAATTTGCAAATTTAAAATTAGCAGATCAAGCAGATAACAAATATTGTTTCAAAGTTAATTATTTCGTGTTTTTATGTTTGTCATTATATCTACAGGACACTGTTACTGTACTGGACTAAATAAAGAATTGTGTGATATTCCTGTGAAGCAAACACATCATTATTAGTCTATAAGTGCTCTATTGGTACATATTATTGGGAAATGTACAGTGTATGGGCATTTTTAGCATCCATCCACCTAGCTAAAAATAGATAGCAGTCTGAATAGACAAAAGTGTTTATTAATGTAAATAAATTAAAATGTTTACTTTTGTGTAGAATTTGTTAACTTCTACTAAATATTGTTGATGCTTTACTGTCTGCAGATGTACCATTGTCCTTTTTACAAACTTTTTTTTAATAAATGCATATAGAACCTGATCTGAGACCTAATTTGATTTCAGATGTAGCATGGAGGTGTGTCCCCATGCCCATCCATGGAAAACATTTTGGAAGATGGGCAGATACAATCAAGACATGGCACCAATCCTGAAACCTGCAAATTCAGTGATTGTTTTTATCCTTGTTTTTTGTATATATTTTATATGATTTGTGGTAATGCAGTTAAATTCTCATCAGATGAGTTGATTTCATGTCTCGCTTGCTGTCCGATGTAACATCCTCAGTCTGCAATAATGCAATGACACCAGAGATTCAGGACTCTTTGGGTTTAAGTGGAAAGCGCCAGTTCCCTTTAATCAAGGACATATTAGTACATATGAGATTGAAATATCTGCAGTGAGATCATTTTTGAAAAGTAGGTCTGCATTTAATGTGGGCAGAATGAAGTCCTACTCAAAAACATAATGTTCTCAACCAGGAATAATGAACTGCCTAACTTTCATGTATCTACACTTCGACTCACATTACAAGCCATGAATATTGAAATTGTAAACATCCCAGTGTCTCATTAGTCCTAGGTCTAGGAGAGTGTAGTGATAACCACACGACAACAGGCATGAGATTTATTCCATGTACTAATACACGAAAAATAGAACACAACCAAAAGAACCTGGAAATGCGGTTGAAGCACTCTCAGTAATGAAAGAGCGGGGATGGCTTAAATAACATAAAAGAAAGGTCATGTGACACAAAGTAATTAACACAAATAGGGCACAGCCGCGTATAAATGAAAACAAACCGAAGCGTGGAAAACGGAACTAAACTGCAGCACTTTAACCAAAATGAACACAAAACCAAACACAGTTCAGACTGGAGGGCAACGAGAATCCTGACACCCACAACACCACACCACACCACACCACTATCCAAAGACTAAATTCACACGCCCCCCCCCCCCCCCCCCCCCACACACACACACAAAAATGTCTGTACATCATGAATAAATAATTCAAAATAATTGAGTTTTTATTTAAGAAAATTTCGGCAGGGTGATATTTCTCCTTTAGAGGGCACTGTTATCCTTTCTACATTTTTGTCTAGAGGACACATCAGCACCACGTTCTATTTTCTTAATTCATTTTCCTTCCTATCTCTATTTTTACCCTTTGACCTTTGATTCTGTTTTTCACTTTCTTTTAACTTTTTATATGTTTTGCTCACCTCTCATGAAATATAAATACACACATACAACCCACATGCTGAGTCCAGAGTGTCACATGGTTTTGCTCACTGCATTATCCATGACTCCAAAACCACATTTCGGGTGACGGGGAGATTTAATCTAATCGCTGGGCACACACTCATTCATTCACACAAACAGACACAAAGAATATATATGGGGCAATTTAGACCAGTAAATTCACCTTGAATCCTTATTTTTGGACTGTGGGAGGAAACCAGAGAACCCAGAGAAAACCAATGCAGACACAAGAAGAACATGGAAATTCCACAGACTTAGGGATTCAAACCTGGAACCCCAGCGCTGAGAGGAGAACGTGCTCACCACTAAGCCCCAATGCCACCCTATTGATAAAGTGTTTCACATTTAGTCAGTGCATACTTAATTCATTGTAATTTATAGATAATTAGATTTAAAATAATTAAAAGCATTTGGCTGGTTCACATTGCATCATAAAAGCAGACATAGTCAATATGAGAAACGTGATTTTTTATTCTAATGGTAGAAGATTTCAGAAGGAAAAGGACAGCGGTGAAGTTTAAATGATTCTTCACAACAAAACTGTGTTCATGATTCTCTACAGGTGAATTATTAACACCCCTGATGGCTCATTATTGAGCACTGTATCGTTAAATATTTATTTCAGTGCCGTGTGAGTGTGTGAGATCAAAATTTGTGCCAGTCAAAGAAGCCAAACCAAAGGGAAGGTATGGAAATGGTTGCGTATATACTGATTGAAAAAATTAATTAAGCACATTAGAGACTACACACAATAAAGACTAAAATCAACACCAAGTCCAGGACTGAATTGATCAGATTCCTGATGCACCATGTAGAACGAACAGGAGCACCTGTGGCTCTCGTTTTAATGTCATCTCCTTTTCTGATCCCTGCATGTCACAACATTATTCATTTTGTACATGATAATATAAAATGGACATGTTTAAAATATGTATTAAATATGTAATATGTATATTCACTTACACCTAGATCTTGCAGGTAGCTCTGAATTGTGCATTGTTGGTTTCATCCAGAAACATTTCATATCACAGTAAAAAAAAGCTATAAGTCTTTGATGATATTATTAATAGGTAGCTAATTTAATAATTTGGTTTACAGCCAACCAAACTCAGCTCACTTCTCACACAGCTGCTCAACTCGCTTGCCAATATTAAAATTTGGCTAATGAGCTCATTAGGAGCAGGTGTTAGCTACCTGTCCGGACGCTAGAAAAATTTTGAGGATCATATTCTGCCCTGCAACCTTTGTTCTATCACTCAGATGAAGCCATTCACTTTAATTAAATGCTAAAAACTTCAACTCACCCAGAATGTTGATGGAAACCCCTCTCTCACTGCAGCTTAGTTCTAAAGGAGTGCTGGATGTCTTCAGCTTTGCATCGTTTATAGTATAATATCATTATTCTTATCGATTTGTAATTGTTCTACATCAGTAGAATCTAAAAGACAAATTAAAAAAGTAACAAACTTAGAAGCTTTCTATAAGAACACAATAAACTGGAGGATAGATTTCACTTTGTTTAATATGTTTTAAGTTAAATCCAATCAATGCATATGCAAACAACTGACACTTGATTTATCATTCATTCATTCATTATCTTCCGCTTTGTCCTATATTAGGGTCGTGGGGGGGGGGGGTTCCCCATGTCCATCCAGGGGAGAACGTTTCGGGCGCTGACTTGATTTATCATTTTAACTTAATAATTAACATTAAAAAAAAATCAAAAAGCACAAAAAAGATCCATAATCATTAAAGCATTCGATTCTGTGTCACGGTTGTTTTGTTCACGTGGTGTGGGTTGGGTTCTGAGTTCACGCCCCGTAATCACGCGCACCTGGAATCAGTCACCGGTTTATTATAAATACCCTTCACGCCCGACCCTCACCGCCAGTTTGTCTCGTGCCACGCGTTTGCCAGCCTAGACACTACTAGCCCGTCCGTGCGTTCCTAGCTTTGGTTACCTCGTCCTGTGTTCCTGTTTTGCCCGTTTATGTACTGTTATTCTCGCCGCCTAGTGCACTCCGTTCCGGTACCCTGTTTGTTTGTGTTACTCCCCGTGGACGTCATCACCCCTCGCCTCACCTTATCCACGTCCTGTGTACTGTGTGTTCGTCTGTGGATCATCGTTGTGGATTCAATAAACATCTTTGCGACTGTACCTGCACTCAGCTCGTTGTCTCCGAGTAGCGGATCCGCCTCGCTCGATCGTAAGATCGTTACATTACAAACTGGCCAACATGGATCCCTCGGAGCGACGCGCTGTGGGGGCGGAGCCGGCATCACCACCACCAGCCGGACAGCAGCCCGACTCACGGCTAGAACTGCTGTATAGTCGCCAGGAGGAACTGGCGGATCTGGTGAGCCAGTTATCCCTCCAGCTGCAGACTGCGCTCTCTGCGCCGCCCGCAGCGCCAGCACCGGTGACCACACCTCCGAGCCAGGTACTGAACCCGCCGCCCGCGGTTGCCCCACGGTACGACGGTGCCGCTGTTCCCCCGGAGCCTTATGGGGGGGAGCTCCAACGTTGTCGGGGGTTTATATTCCAGTGCCAGCTGTATTTCAACATCCGTCCCACGTGCTTCCCCACGGACGCCCATAAGATCGCGTTCGTCATCGGTTTGCTAAGGGGACGCGCGCTCAGCTGGGCGGAGGCGGCACAGGGACTGACGTCACCCCTGGGCTCCTCGTTCGCCTCGTTCTTGGAGAGATTTCGTGCGGTTTTTGATCGGCCGGACTATACTGAGGACATTGAGACGCGTATACTCGCAGTACGACAGGGGGCTCGTTCTGTGGCTGAGTTTGCTGTGGAGTTTCAGACTCTCGCCGCGGAGTCGGGATGGTGTGAGCGCTCGCTTCGCGGCGTGTTCCGCCACGCACTCAGTGACCGTATGCGCGATGAACTCGCTACCCGCGACCGCCCGGACTCTCTCAAAGACCTTATTAACCTCGCCATACGAATAGACGGACGTATGAGTTTTCGCCGCCTTGAACGCCAGGTCCGCGCCCCCGCTCCGTCTCGGGGACCTCCGACACCCTCCAGGGACTCCCCCCAGCCCGAGCAGTCGGAGGGGGTCGAACCGATGCAGTTGGGACGCGCCGCCCTGGTCCCTGAAGTCGGGAACCACCGTAGGGACCAAGGGCTCTGTTTCTACTGTGGTGGAGGGGGCCACCTGCTGCGAGACTGCACGGTGCGCCCAAAAGACCTGACTCGGCAGTAGGACTTGGGGTTCTGTCGAGTCCCCCAGTAAAACCCCAAGCCCAAAACTCAGCTTGCCGGCGACACTCACCATCCGGGAGAAACAGGTGACCGTAGACGTCCTATTAGATTCTGGGGCAGAGGAGAATCTTATAGATGTGGGCTTTGCTAATCGCTGTGGTCTGATTGTTTCTCCCTTAGCGAATCCTCTCCACACCCTGGCGCTGGATGGCAGACGATTGTCCCCCACCACGCACCGCACTTCACCTACACAGCTGAAGCTGGAGGGCAACCACCAGGAGAGGATTTGCTTTGCTGTGTTCCAGTCCCCCGAGGCCCCCGTCATCCTGGGATACCCCTGGCTACGCAAGCATAACCCCCACATAGACTGGATCAGTGGCCGCATTCTGACCTGGGGGACAGACTGCCACTCATCTTGCCTGCTCGCCGCGGCCCCTCCCTATAAACCTCCGCCCTCTAACACCCCCGGCTCTGTGGATCTCTCCTCGGTGCCCCAGGAGTACCGTGACCTTGGGGAGGTCTTCAACAGGGACAAGGCATGCCAGCTTCCGCCTCATCGGTCTTACGACTGCGCCATCGACCTCCTGCCCGGTGCCCCGCTCCCGTCCAGCCGGATTTACCCGCTGTCCCGTCCGGAGAGAGAAGCCATGGAGAGGTACGTGTCGGAGTGTCTCGCCACCGGACTAATTCGACCCTCGACCTCCCCCGTAGGGGCCAGCTTCTTCTTTGTCTCCAAGAAGGACGGCACCCTACGTCCCTGCATTGACTACAGGGGACTAAATGCTATTACGGTCCCCTACAAATACCCTCTGCCACTAACATCATCCGTATTTGAGTCTTTGCAGGGAGCAACCATCTTTACCAAGCTGGACCTGCGGAACGCCTACCATCTGGTCCGTATAAGGGAGGGGGACGAATGGAAGACGGCATTCAACACCCCCAGCGGCCACTACGAATACCGTGTGGTTCCCTTCGGCCTCAAGAACGCCCCGGCCGTGTTCCAGTCCTTGGTGAATGATGTGTTGCGGGACTTCCTGGACAGATTCGTCTTCGTCTACCTGGACGACATTCTAATCTTCTCCAGGACACCCGGCGAGCACACCCGGCACGTACGACTGGTCCTGAACCGCCTTCTGCAGAACCGCTTGTTTGCTAAAGCCGAGAAGTGCAGCTTCCACCAGCGATCGGTACCCTTCTTGGGGTTCATCCTGTCACCGGGGGCTGTGCGACCGGACCCCGAGAAGGTGAGGGCCATCGCTGACTGGCCAACACCCACTTCTAGGACGGAACTGCAGCGGTTCTTGGGGTTCGCCAACTTCTATCGGCGGTTCATTGGCAACTACAGCAGCATCACCGCCCCACTCACCGCCCTCACCTCCACCAAGGAGAGATTTCAATGGACCCAGGAGGCTCAAGATGCCATGGACATCCTGAAGGACCGATTCACCACGGCCCCCATTCTAATCCAACCGGACCCATCCAAGCAATTCATTGTGGAAGTCGACGCGTCGGGCGCCGGAGTGGGGGCGGTGCTCTCCCAGAAGTCGGAGGAAGGTAGGCTTCACCCCTGTGCTTTTTTTTCTCGGAAGCTGACGACGGCGGAGAGAAATTACGACGTGGGGAATAGCGAGCTGTTGGCGGTGAAGCTCGCGTTGGAGGAATGGCGACACTGGCTGGAGGGGGCAGTCCAGCCGTTCGTGGTTTGGACCGACCACAAGAACTTGGCCTACATCCAGTCGGCCAAACGCCTGAACTCCCGTCAGGCTCGGTGGGCCTTGTTCTTTGGTCGGTTCCAATTCGTCATGTCCTATCGTCTAGGCACTAGGAACGCCAAGCCCGATGCCCTATCACGCCTCTTCTCTGACGGTAAGGAGGAACCCTGCACTGACCCGATTCTCCCCCCCAGCCGTGTCATTGCAGGTGTGTCTTGGGAGATCCGGCGCATCATCGAGCGCGAGTTGACGAAGGATCCGGACCCTGGGCTGGGTCCTCCCAACCGGACCTTCGTGCCCTCCGCCGCTCGCACCGCAGTACTCAAGTGGGGGCATGAGAGTCGCTGGACCGGCCACCCTGGGGAAGCGCGCACGGAGGAACTCATTCGGCGCCAGTTCTGGTGGCCCACCTTGGCCGCCGACGTCCGACAGTTCGTCGCCGCTTGTACCACCTGTGCGCGGAACAAGGCGTCGCATCAGCCCCCCGCAGGACTGCTTCAGCCACTCTCCATACCTGGGCATCCCTGGTCCCACATCGCTCTGGACTTCGTAACCGGCCTACCCAACTCTAGAGGTAAATCTGTTATTCTCACCATAGTAGACCGGTTCTCCAAGTCCGTGCGTCTAATTGCTCTGGCCAAGCTTCCCTCCGCCCTTGATACGGCCAAAGTCTGTTTTGAGCAGGTGTTTCGGATATCCGGCATCCCCAGGGACATCGTTTCGGACCGGGGACCCCAGTTCGTTTCCCAGGTGTGGAGAGCGTTCCATAAGTTCTTTGGAACCGATGTGTCGCTGACGTCGGGGGGTCACCCACAAGCCAACGGACAATCCGAGAGGGCCAACCAGCTAGTGGAGACCACCCTGCGCTGTATGTCTGCCCAACACCCAGAGCGCTGGAGTGAGAACCTGGCGTGGGCGGAATACGCGATCAACACCGCGTGCAGCTCCGCCACGGGGAAATCGCCTTTTGAGGTAGCACTGGGCTACCAACCCCCCCTGTTCCCCGAGGACCAGATCGAGACCTGTGTGCCTTCAGTGAACCAGCACATCCGCCGCTGCCACCGCACTTGGAGGAACACCTTAATCGCGCTCCGCCAAGCCCAGTGCACCTACGCCGCCTCGGCCAACAGAAGACGCTGCCTGGCCCCCAGTTACAAGGTGGGGCAGCTCGTGTGGCTGTCCAGTAAGAACATCCCTCTCAGGACAGATTCACGGAAATTGTCTCCCCGTTACATCGGCCCCTTTCCCATCTCCCGCATCATCAACCCTACTGCCGTCCGCCTTCAGCTACCTCATTCTATGCGAATCCACCCCACCTTCCACATTTCCCATGTTAATGGACAGCCCGCATACACTGTCCACCGACTGCTGGACTCCCGTCGCCGTGGCCGGGGAATCCAGTTCCTGGTGGACTGGAAGGGCTACGGCCCGGAGGAGCGTTCCTGGGTTCCCCGAGCGGCCATCCTGGACCCGTCCCTCATAGACGATTTCCACCGCCGCTTCCCGGACAAGCCATTTAGGGCGCCGGGAGGCACCCGTTGAGGGGGGGGTAATGTCACGGTTGTTTTGTTCACGTGGTGTGGGTTGGGTTCTGAGTTCACGCCCCGTAATCACGCGCACCTGGAATCAGTCACCGGTTTATTATAAATACCCTACACGCCCGACACTCACCGCCAGTTTGTCTCGTGCCACGCGTTTGCCAGCCTAGACACTACTAGCCCGTCCGTGCGTTCCTAGCTTTGGTTACCTCGTCCTGTGTTCCTGTTTTGCCCGTTTATGTACTGTTATTCTCGCCGCCTAGTGCACTCCTTTCCGGTACCCTGTTTGTTTGTGTTACTCCCCGTGGACGTCATCACCCCTCGCCTCACCTTATCCACGTCCTGTGTACTGTGTGTTCGTCTGTGGATCATCGTTGTGGATTCAATAAACATCTTTGCGACTGTACCTGCACTCAGCTCGTTGTCTCCGAGTAGCGGATCCGCCTCGCTCGATCGTAAGATCGTTACATTCTGATTCTAAATCTGTTACATAAAAACAAAGGTAAAGAATGGAAATGAAGTCGAGAATCAAATGTGCTTATTATTCAAATTACAAAGCTTAATGAACTTTGGACATTCAATATATCAATGTAAACATGAAAATTGTTATCTTAGAATTAGATTTATTGATCTGAAAATTGAATTACAGTTCATAGATGCCTTCTCTAAAAACACTTTGTCTAAAAATACATTTCCACTGATCGTCAAGTTTTATCAACCAGAATCTGCAGCGTCTTCTCATGGCTTCATGTCATGCTACGAGGTCGCCTACATAAATCACACTCTTATTTATTTAGAACACAGCAGGTCACATGATGTTAAACTCCACATAAAACCTGTCATTGTAAATAAATTGTATTGTGTGATGTGTTTTATTAAAATTTTATGGAGATCAAAAAGTATTTTTATTTTACTATTTAACTAAACTGGTAGCTTTTCGAAAAAAAAATAGATGAGGAAGTTGCTTTTACAATCTTTTCTATTTTAAAATCTATTTTTTGAGCTTTGCAACCTTTCAGTTAACTAAAACAAGTTTGTTTTGCTCCTTGTGGAGGCTCCATTGTCTGACCTAAGGAACTTTGATAGCCACCTTAAGAACTAAATTGTGAAACCTAAGAAAACAGCTCAGATTTGATCTAAAATGTCATGTGTGAGAATAATCCTAGGTACTGGATGTGATTTAGGAGAGAGGAGGAAGGCGAGGCTACAGAATGGATGAGCACTCTCTGTATCACATTCATCATACCCATAGGATACAAACCCAGAATGACACTGGAGAATCATTTTGTCTATGAAACACTGCAGGCTCTTCAAGGCATAAATACTGCACTTTCTGTCGACCTCACTGTTTTGCATAAAAAGTATGATGGTGGAAGTTCAATTGGCATCAAAGATGGTCAAAGAGTCGGATTGACTGCCGTGTAAACAGGACACCGGTCATCTCAGAAAAGTCAGGCTGTAAGCAGGGGCTGCTGTCCGCGGGTCAGAAAGCGTTTTTTACATTGGGACAGAAATGTCTTCATTCCACTGTTAGTTTCTGGGTTAAAAGAATCGGAAATAGGAGATAGAAAAGAATAGGAAACTTTAAATTAAGATAATAATGCATCTGGACAGTAATCTGTATGTCTTTTTGATCTTCATTAAGTGTCGATTTATAGAGTAGAATACAACAAATAAATCAAAAAATAATTTGTAGCCTTAATTATTATGCCTTATTTTTATGCTATTTGGCTGATGTGTACTGAAGTATGGAAACAGATGTGAGAAAAAAAAAAGTAAAGTGCTATGAAAATCCTCACCCTAGAATTTGTTTTATTTCCTCTCTTCATCTCATTATCATCCACTAATCCTATGTGGGAGTAAGTAAGCATGTGTCAAGGTTTATCTTAAGTTTGATAAAAAGATAAAAAATAACCTCAAGTGCCTCTGTGTTCTGTGTGTAACTTCCACTTTCAGTTTATTTTTTTCCTGCATAAGATTAAATCTGTGTGTGGTCTCTTATTTAGTTTTTAATTCATCTCCACCACACAAACTACAAAAATGTAAAACTATAGATGTCTATGTTAGAAATGTAGGTGTAATTTATAAAGCCATCTTCAGTTTAATTTAAACCTGATTGTAATCTCATGGTGTGGAATTGAAAGTCGCAGGTCCTGCTTATCAGGGTTAATTGATTCACATGGTGTAATGAGGTATTAAAATAACAATCAATCACAATTAGCCTTGATCAATACAGTTAACTGCAGAGAAACCTAAAGACTGATATGTGGTTGTAACGAATGTGGACGAGAGACAGGATTTCTTCATACAGCAACAGCCTTTTTTACACACTCTGAATTTAATCCACCTTCATTATTCGTGCTGGCTGGTGGAATGGTGGAATGGCTGAACGTCCCGCTCCTGTCCGGTCCATGGATGCTCTCCCCCCGTGGCATGTGATGTGACAGAGCCGGATCAGGGGAGCTAATCACTCTCTCTGATTTAAATACAACAATGCCTGGCCTAAAAATACTGGCCTAAATAGTTCAACAGAATGTAGGATATAACAGAGCCAAATGCTAAACAAAAGATAAATAGAGACAAGACAGAACAAAGAACCAATGGGATATACAAAATGCTGCCACAAGGTTAGTGAAGAAATGAACAGTACTGTTTACTATAATAAGGCGTGGATTTTATTCATAGAAGTTGTGAGCACATACCTTTAATTATATATCTCATCTACATTTACATGCAGCTCCACTGTAAAATCAAACCTTTAATCTCTGACAAGACCGGTTCTCAATCCAGAGTAAACAGACAGAGCTCTGTTTGTTTTTTCCTCACTTAGAATGCTTTTCTCATTCTCATCGCTGCTTTCACCTCTGTGTGGTTGCCCTCACTCGAGGCTCATCCCGCTCTATACCAGCTGTGTGAAATGCTTCATTACCCAACTGACCCCTGGCCTGGGCAACTCTGACCCTTAATGATAGCCCATATAAAATACTCATAAACAACTGCCTTCACATTCGGTCACAGTAATACATTTACATTATGTCATTTAGCAGATGCTTTTATTTAAAAGCAAATTACAAATGAGATCACAGCTAGAAGTTATGGAAAAACCAGCGACACTGTAGAATTATTAAACCTGATCGTTATATAATCCTGCCTCTTATTATATCAGGCGTTTGTGAAAGACACCTTGAATTGTTTCTTAAAGATGCCAAGTGACTCCACCTTACAGACAGAGTTGGGAAGATGGTTCCATCATCGATCAGTGGAGAACCATATGGAGTGGAAATTAGCACCACGGTGAGGTGGAACCACCAGGTGACATTCATCACAAGAGCGAAGTGAACGAGTCGGAGTGCATTTTGGAAATATAGAACGCTCTAGTAGAACTATATGGCAAACCAAGCTAGGATATTTATAAGTCGCTTTGAATAAAAGTATCTGCTAAAGGACAAACGTAATGTAAATGTATAACTAACATTGATCTCAAATCATCTGAACCAACATTTATTACAAATATATATATATATATATATATATATATATATATATATATATATATATATTTGTATATAGTACATCACACACACACACACACACACGTGAACACAGAGCATAACAGGCCACAGACTTATACAGAGGTTGAGGGTGCATGCTTATCAGTGATTAACCAATAAAAACATAGATAATTAAGTGAAACTAACAAACTGAGGGTGATTATTTAAAAAAAATCTGATTTTAAATTTAAAGTTCTCTTAAAGGGAGTCACATCTTTTTACTTAAACCTCTCTTAATTCTACAGGAACTAGTCTGCCCTGGCTTTAATTAGTTGCATCCTGTCGTTAGAGTCGTACATCTAAAACCTTTCTTTTTGCTGTGCAGCTCAACCAGGCTTCATTTTAAATATGAATGGAATGCTCTGCCATCATCACTCTCCATGGAAACTGCAGTCTGCTCGTGTGGCGGCATGCCAGAGAAATGAGGATCACCTTTCATGAAATGAGAAGGAGCTCTGTGATCTGCTTCTTACAAAAATGAAAATTCTAGCCATATGGCACATAAAGGAAAAACTGTCAGGTGAAAGATGATCAGTGGAACTAAAAAGCTCAGATTGGTTAATGCAGGGAACGTAAATTTAAATTCTATAACAGTTTGACCCATTTATCCTGCTTCAGTACAATGAAAGAAATTAAAGGAAGTCGGACGCGTTTGAGAGAAGCATGGGTTGAAACCAGAATAATTTGGTTCAAAATATCACTCCAACCACCAGCCCAGCAAATATTATACATTTTATAAATACAAAATTCTGTATTAAAACAATTGTGCCTTCTTGGTGTTATTTGTTGAAACTGTGGTGTAAAAGTGAAAATGATATATAAACTGAAATGGATTTGTAAAAATTTTGGTTTTAAAAAGTGTTGGTTTTTAAACAGGGGTTTAGTCAAAGAATCAACTTAGGCTGTATTTCTCAGCATGCCTGACATAATTTAAAAGCATTGCTTGATGTTTAATCATGATCAATAATATGGGGATGCTGTGTCCCTCAGTCTATGCTGTATAGATGTAATATGGCATGTCTATGTACTGAAAGTCTTTCTGTATGCTGTTTTATGCCTCAGTGAGCATTTAAAAGGTTAACAGCGTGGCATATTACTTACAACTGTCCACTAACCTCCATTTAACGTAGATAGAACACAAAAAAACTGTTAAAATATTTCACTAAATAAAAATGAAAACAATCTGCAGGTTAGACAGTGCAATGAAAAAATCAACCACTCAAAGCACAAAACACTGAGAATCCTAACAGGGCAACGACCTTTTAGATCAATTAAACACGAGAAACAGTAATATGGAAAAGCAAATCCAGACCTCACTGAGCCACATCATTCATATCAGACATGAACGATGAGCCAGCACTCTGCACGCTGTGGCATTTCAACTGGAATCTCCAGTTCATCACAAAGCAGGTGTGGATTAGTTCCAGTATGTTCTGAGATGTGAAGTAAAACAAAGTCGGTGTAATCCTGTTAGCAGATGTTTAAGTCAGAGAGCAGAAAGGTGAGTAATTATTGAAGACAATAATTAACTTTGCTGTAGAAAAGAGTAGCTTTGATTTCAAGCCATGCCACAAGCTTTCAAGTCAGGACAAATGTCAGTGTGGACGTCAATGTGCAATAAATCAATCAATCAATCGATCAATCAATAATGCATGTTATTGTCTATTGATTTTTCTGACCATTATTGAAATATAATTATATTTGTTTTCATTTATTCAAATCTAATAATCGTGCAATCTCATCTTCTTTTTCCCATACTTGATTTTCATCCCTAAAGGCATCTCAACTTCAGAGCATTAAGGACATCCTGCACTCCTCCCTCACCCTCTCACCCTCAAGATGCCTGTCTGAGGTGAGCCAGACTGAAGACTCATCAGATCATTGCACCTCAAGTTTCAATGCCATGGTTTTCTAATTACTACATTAGAAGAAAATCACACACAATACATTGTACTACATTACACTAAATATTTCTGAGACATTTGCCTCCTTGTTGTTCAATAATGATAAATGTAATAAATCGATCATATCACAGTTTATTATAAGATATAATAAAAAACATGCTAGATAAAAGCCACAACTTTAAATAAATGCTTTTGTTTCAGTAAATGTCCAATAAACGTATCAACATAATGCGAGCTATACTGTGTATTTTAGGGGAAATGTAAGGAATAGATGAATGCACCTTTATGTGTAAATGTTATGGCTTCCTAGATAAATGAAATAAATATACTGCTTTTTAGTTCCAGTTTAAATCCTTGTATTGACAGTTCTATTACTGCAGTCATTCTAAGTCCAGACAGCAGCATCACTGGTGACGCATTGCTTTTCAAATGGGCTTTCTTCTCCCAGGAGAACACCACCGGATCATGCTGACTCAGAGAGAACTCCTTGATCAGCCTGATGTATTGGCTTGTCTCTAATGTAATTCACATGGCTGAGGGGGGTGAATAAATGTATAAAAAGGTCTCATGGGGCTCATCTCCTGTTTAGCTGCTTAATGCCGCTCACACGTCTGCTTTCAGAATATGAAACTGGCCGCTCTACCGCTAAGCTCAAGTGATGGAGAACACGGCTGTTTTCAAGATAGATGATTCTTTTTTAAACACTATGACTGTGTGGCTCACGGTAGCAATGAAACGACTCTATGAGTAAATAAATGGAAAAGAATAATGACTACACATGACGTTTATAAACTGTGTTTCATTTTTAGTTCTTACCTTCTGCACAAATCATGTGTGATGTACATGAACAAAAGTATTGAGACTTCTGCTCATTGTATCACCCCTATAAAATGTTCCATTCTAAAGTTTTGCTCCTTCAACTGTAACAGCTTCAGCTTTTCCTGAAAGGAATTCTACAAATGTTCAGTGTGTGTTTGTTCTTTGTGAATTTATCCAGACACTGAAGTTGAATGAGTGAACCTGCTTTTCATCTAGCTTGTTCATGTCCAAGGTATTGTGTGGGGTTGATGTCTTGATCAGTGAAGTTCTTCCACACAATACTCAATTATAGTGGACTTGGAATTTGAACCCCAAACCTTGAGATTAAAGTTTGAATTTTTACAGCAGTTAATAATTACTGATAAATAAAAGATTGGTAAGACCTCACACTTCACATAACCATCAAACTAACAATAACCATTTGCTTATCCTGTTGCATGTATCACCTTCTGTCTTTATCATGAAGTCTGTACATGTTGTGAAAGCTGAGCACACTTGGTTCTTTGTCCACAGCATGTAAGTTAACTCCTGCTGAGGAAAGCCATTGCTCTGAAAAAACAAGGTTCAGAAACACTGTTCGTGAAAGTAAACACCGCTGTGTGTTTGGACAGCGTGAAGGTTTGTTCTGAAGAAAACTTTTCTTTTTACACACCATTTAGAATAGCACACACACATACATACATACACAACAAATTCTTTTTTCCATGATAAACACATTTGATGCACTTAATATTCCAAACATCAACTTCTTCAAAAGCAATCCAATTTTTATCTTATTTATTTGTTCATTGATTTTGATACTGAAAAAAATCATTGTAAGATGCTTCAGAGCTCAGTGACATTAAAGAAAATCTTTAAATTACTTAAACAATAGGTAGAAGTTAATTAACTGATTATTGACTAGTGGAACCATAAGACATGCCCACATGCCATACCTCACTCCTCTAGGGGTCAGTCATGTACAATTTTCACCCCATCAACATGTCATTACCCTCAGTACAACTGAGTGCAGAACAAGGAAAGTGCAGAACAAGGGAGATCTAAATGCCACAATAAATTAAATGTTTTTTAAAAAAGTGCAGCAGATCCAACGGCGTGCACTTTTTATAATAATGCGAAAGCAACAGTGACAAGGAAAAACTTCCAGGTATTTGATTATGAAACTTGTAAGAACCATTTTCTTTTTTAAATAAAGAAATTACATAAAAACACAAAATCTGGATATATAAAAATTCTTCATGTTTACTCTGCTCTGTAACATTATAATCACATGTGACCTCCACTCCAAAAAGACCGAACTACAGGACTCCGATATTTGAGGTTCTCTCCATTAAACTTTATTTGTGAACTTTGTATTACATGATTTCCCCCCTAGTTTCATTTCCTGGTTTGTTGCTGTATTATACAATTAGACTGAATTCACGATCACGATCCTGATCCAACTGATCCTGCCAGGTTCTCAGGTTTTCAGAGAACCTGGTTTTTCATCTCCTGCAGTGTTAACAAATACAGGTGTGGCATATCCAGAGCCAGCCCGCTTTGTCATGCCCAGATGCTGGCAATAATCTAAAGACCTAAAGCAGCCCTGGCTGACATCACCATGACCTTTCAAAAACAAAAAAGCGCACGCTGAAGAACCCTGCAGAAACAGGAGTTCACCCTCCAAAACAATCCACTATTTAATATTGTCTCTCTTCCTGTCTCTCTCGGTTGCTGTGTTTGTCCGTCTGCTTTTCTTAACATAGAAATTTACATCTTAAGATTCAAACAACAGGAAAAGACGACTAACACCGTCTCTCTCGCCTGGTCTCCCTGTCTTTCTCTTAGTCTGTCCTTCAAGCTGTCTGTCTAAAAGAAGAAAGCTGGCCCTCTAGCTTGCCAACAAAGAATCAGCAAGTATGTCCCAAGTCCTGAGGTCACCTCAGCAAAAGAAATCCCACTAAGAGGATTTTTTATAATCCACACAGTAATGTGTTTGGTTGGAGGCTCTTCTCTCTTTCAAGTCCAGCGAATAGAGATGTTTGTAATGGAATTGCTATTTTGTGGAGTAACTTTTCACAGAGACTGTATTAGTTCATGAAATAGAGCTGTGCAGCAGGTTTTGGTTATTTTTTTTACTTATCTAACAATTTAACTGCAGAGCAACATGAAACGAATAAATAATGAAATTAATTAAATCCAAATGCCAAGAACATCTGAAAACATGTAAACTGTGTTATATCTGATATATTACTCCAAACGCTCCACTGATGATGAATTTGAGTACTTTTACAGTTCTTTAGCTTTTAACAGATGATTGGTAAACTGAGTAACGGGGAGTCTGCTCATGGTGAAGCTCATCTGCTGGCCTTCAGAAGAAACAGCTCTGTAGAGTAGAATGTTCCACTAATGTCTCTTCATGAGGCTGATTTATTTTGGGGTACTGACTAAAAAAAAAGTATTCGTTGCGCTCTCCAGTTTTAAGAGATGAATTCGTGCTGCGGCTGGCTAAACATGAGAATGCATACGACACACTCGCAATTTTCTGTCTTCTTCTCTTCTTTATTCTTATTCTGTCATCTTCTTTTTGCTTATCTGCTTCCCTGCTGGCATTAATTGTGAAAGTACAGGGGGAATTTAATGTCACTGAATCATGCATCAATGGGCTCTGAGCTTTTGCAGCCCATGTTCAGGCTATGCAAAAATAATGAGCCATGTCCAAATGTGTCTCGCTCCCTGTACCTCGTTCTCTTTTTCTCTCTTTGAAGCTGTTGATGGTGACTTTGTCTTTGATCACCAATACTAATGTAACCAGGTCTAGTCTTTTACATCCTCTTTGCTCCTAAGAAGCTCTTATTCTTTTCTTCTGTATAATTATCAAAGCCATCATTTTTTTCTTATTTTAAAGATACTCACCTTGGGTCTTGATTCACATCTCAATGATATAAACTGAACTGGTACCAAACCATTACTTTTACTGTTTGAAATTCTAAGTACATATTAGGTGCCATGTGTTTAATCCTGTTACTATTGGGATTCTAGAGAGCACAGTTACATAATGAAAATAATGTAGATCATAAAGAACATGAAGCTTTTCATGGGATTGTTCTGACAGCTGAATTGTGGAGTAAGGACTGTTCCAGACGTAAACCGTCCAGATGCAGAACTATCAGTTAATAAAAATGAAAATTACAGTAACATGTAGCACTCTCCTCACTTCTCTCTCCTGTCGTTTTTTTTTATTTCTTCTCCCTCATGTCTCTTTACTGAATCAGATAACCGGTATTTTCTCTCATTCTCTCAACCTCCTAGCATCATAGCTCATTTTTGCTCCAAAAATTTAGAATCATCTTCAAAAGATATGTGGCACTTGGACTAAAGCATGATCAACAAACCACACAAACACACAGCAGCCATCTTCATGAGGATAATTATGTTTCCTTCTTTATTATGTAGCCGGTCTGTTATCATACTTAAGCTGTTAAATAAGATCCTGACAGAATCACTATGTTTTATTCTCAAGGAAAGAAGTCATTTTATTTATTTTTTGCATTAATAGAGAATATGTGTTGTTATTAAAGTCAAGGCTCTATCAGAGAGGTGCAAGCAATTACAACAAACGCAGCCATGCATGAAATTTGTGCTGGTTCTTATTGATACATTTCTGAAGGCTGCTGAAAACTTTTCAAATACCCAAATAGCCTTTATTAAAAACTTTACTCATGCATTTTAATTCTGTAAGAGATTGTCAGGACGAGCAGCGCACTAACACTCTCACAGGTTCCGTTTATCTCTCCATAAGGCATGCTTCTTCATGTGTGGCCACCCCCCCCCACCCGGGGAAAGGGAGAGAGAGTGAGCGAGACAGAGAGAAAGCCAGAGTGAGAGAGAGAGAGACCTAATCACTGTCAGCTTTCACTAAAACATTAACAAATAAATTAATCTCATATTTATTAACATGCTAATATTAATTAATTAATATTAATTAATATTACTAAGATTAACATAATTAGGAATTTAAGTCATCTATTTTTATCTTATGTTTTAATGTAATTACTGTAACCCGTTTTATAAACTGTAATGCACACTGAAAAACAATTCTTATTGTAAAAGAAACAACGGACAGTTTCCAAACTAATTCAAAATGTGGTGTGGGAGGTTCAGCAGTCAGCTTGAACTCCGTCATCATTCAATTAAACAGATATTCTGTGCTTACCCAGAGTTGAAATAAGAGTTAAATCTGACTTAGACCATCTGAAAGAACGTCCTGGTACAAATATGAAAAGACGGTCAAGACGTTTCTTTAGAAAAAGAACACAATTCAGTTTAATATGAAAAATGCTACATTGAAAGGAAAACTATAACGAACCTGGACAGTATGGTGCATTTCGTCACTCATTTTCTGTGTGAAGTTTGCATATTCTCCACATGTTTGTGGGAGGATTTCTTTGGGAGCTGGAGATGGACTGGTGAATCGGGTGAATATGACTCCAGCACACTAAACTAAAACTACTGATGACTTTGGATGAATGGCTACAAAATAAATGAACAGAAGGTTCATTTAAGAATTTTAATTTAAAAAAGAAATTGAATTGAGTGTTAATCAGATTGTCAGTGTTGGCACACGTGATGGTCTTGGTGGTCAGGCTCATATGAGCGAGTTCTTCATTACTAAAGATTTAAGATTAAAAATGTAAGCAATGCTTCCTCTCCAGGATGGATGAAAGCTTTCTTTGCGGGTTTTGTAAATCGGTGCTCTTGATTTCATGTGCAGATGAATACTTCTTAGATGTTTTATGTAAAAGGAGACATATGAAGTGATTTTAATGCTCATTTTGGATGAAAAGCTTTAACATTTTGAAGTGTTGTCTGATTTGTAACATGGAAACAGCTGGGGATTCTCACTTTCCTTAAACCCTGATGGATGACGAATCTGAGCAGTACGACAACTGAAGGCTTCAGAGATTAATTATCACCTGATAGAGGATGGTGCATGTTTACTTTTTACATATAATTAAAATGATCAGCAACTACAGGAAGTTATAACACAACAGGACTCTCATGCCTTATTAAAATTATGTTAGCCTTGTAATATATTTTCCTGAGAACGCCATATTCTCAATCATTTTAAATCATTGTGCTGATGGTGAGAGCCACATGGATTAACTGTGACTGGTTTGCATGAGTTTCCATTTATATCCCAGTCTATAACGGATGGCGGGAACTTCCCCTGTGCCATTTTTGTAAAAGGCTTTTCTTTATAGAGAAATTACAAATTAAACAGACCAGTTAAATGGAAACACTTATTTCTGCATAATGATCCCATCATTTACCCTTAAAATCTGTATAAAGCTAAAGAAGCACTAGCAAGTTTCTTTTTGTAAGATTTCTTCAGCGTCATGAGTCTGAAAATACAACAGCCACAATTTCCACAATAGGATTTTCAATGTTCCACAGCACTGTGAGATGCTTTTAACTTCTATGATCATAATTATTGATCTTCAGATAACATTTAAAAATGTTAAAACATTCATTCATTCATTATCTCCCGCTTTATCCTCTATCAGGGTCGCGGTGGGGTTCCCCATGCCCATCCAGGGGAGAACATCTCGGGCGCTGGGCAGATAGACCCAGGACAGGGCACCAATCCATCGCTGGGCACACACTTACTCACACAGACACACTCTATATGGGGCAATTTGGAGAACTCAATTGACTTGATCCATGTTTTTGGACTGTGGGAGGAAACCGGAGAATCCGGAGGAAACCCACGCAGACACGGGGAGAACATGGAAACTCCTCCCAGATGGGGATTCGAACCGGGAATCCCTAGCGCTGAGAGGCGAACGTGCTAAACCACTAAGCCACCGTGCCGCCCAATGTTAAAACAAACTTAAATAAAACTTTCAGATGCATGAAAGCATGTTACTGATTCAATCACTCAGCGTTCACTAATCTACTTTATTAATTATTTTTATTCTGTCAAAACAGGGAAAACTGCTGTGCTGTGTAATAAGCCCTGAAGGATTTTGTTCAAGATTTACTTTGATATTAAAAGTTGCAGAAGTGTCATCTTCAGAGTTAAGAACCAGGTGACATGAACAAACAGACACCTGTGTGTGTGTGTGTGTGTGTGTGTGTGTGTGTGTGTGTGTGTGTGTGTATATAATAAAAAATAAATACTGTTTAGAAATGGTAATCAGAAGAAACTTACAGAAACAAGCAAAGGTCTTATAGCAGCTCGGAGGAACAGCCTGAGGATTAATGGCATCAGGAAAGAACCTCACAGATCAGCCTCATGCTATCAGGAAAGGACTGTCCAAACAGACTGATGCTATCAGTGTACGGTGGACTGAACAGACTAAACTGACTGAACTGGAGGACAGCAGCAGGAGACTGAAGCGAGCGTGCTAATGTGATGAGCTAATGCTAAAGGTGAGTTCAATAATAACAGCAAACACAAAAGATTATTGAACAAGGGCAAACCGCACCCCTAACCTTTAACTAACCTGTCTGAAAATGATACCTTACACATCACCAGCAGCAGATTAGTTTCAAATCTCACACAGACTGAAGTGAAGCCAGAGAAAAAAAATTTGGCCATGGAAATATTAGAAGAACAAAAAAACCTTGAATGTTCAGGCTTCAAGCTAATTCTTTTGGCTCATCAGTGAGAACATGATTGCTGTGATGGAGGAACAGCCAGAAGCGAATCTCAGTAAAGGTCTGAAGGAGGAGGTGAGTGGTCTCATCAGAGACACGAATCCTTCTGATGATCTACGGTCCAAACCAGCATGACTAATTCAATGTTTTACCCCATGCCAAAAACATCAGCTGTGTCATCCTGTGACATGCTGAGGGGTTTTCTAAGACAGAGACATGTGAATAACCATTTTCAGGAATATCCAGCAGCATAGCCTCGCAAGATCATTTCTTCCAAACGTGAAATAAATATATCTATAAAAAGAAAAAAATCTATATATAAATAATCAGGTAATGCCCAAGAAATCCTGTAATATTTGAAGTCCCTCTTATTTTTGCAACTCACATATATCATCTGTGTTGACATTCATATTTTATAAATGTCCCCAAGATATTTATGATATTGGAGTTCCCCCCCCCCCCCCCAAACACACACAAAGTGATGAATGATTCAAATGTACATTTTAATAAATGCTTGTTAGCAAATGCTTAAAAATGGCATTGCAACTTACTTAAATTGCAACCATTAAATCCCAAAGTACGAGCAACTAAGGTGTGTCCTACTTGTAGAGCCTGGTCCACCACCGGTCAAACCTACAAACTTCAGTGTCTGACCTGCGAAAAACTACATAAATGCATTGAATTCCACAAGTTCGAGTTCAAGATTGCATTGCGCCGTTGAACTAGCAAGCCGCCGTAGTCAGACCACGCCCGGCTCTTAAAGGTTATTTGCAAGTGACACCCTGATTGGTTTAATGCTCGTGATTTTGCAATAAATCAAGTAGCAAAGTAAACGGTTGACAGCTGTCTAAATATTGCAAAAAATAAAGCCCATTAAGCCACTTTTTAGTGGCTGTAAAGAGTTTATAAATAGTCCTCTAGATGTCATTTAAACTGAAGTCTGAACTTTAGTAATAAAATGATATTGATGTTGTCCATTGATTGTGATCACTGTTTTCTTTGCAAAACTGTAACAGGAAAATTCAAAAAATTCAAAAAGCATGTTGGGTCCCCTCGTCTGATTTAGACCCTTTTGAGACTCACAGCAGAATTTTAGATTGAAAACCATCATGGAGCACTTCTGTCACCTCCTGTATTCTTTTGGCTCGTTGGAGGGTCTGTGATGCTACAGCTCCGAACAGATCCATTCCAATTGAAAAATTTAAACGGACTTGACCATTAGCACCCTGAGCTATGCTACTGCACAATTAGCACTCAGACTCATAAGAGTAATCAACACAATACTCTGTTTGTGTGTAAACCACAGGACAGAATGGGAATGTATGAGCTTCCGGCCAAATTAGCTCATCTAATTAACACTTATCATTTGTAATGGGAGGAAGGAGGAACCATTAATAAGAGAGAGAAAGTAAATAAGTGTTTACAGCAAAATTTAAATTCACTAGGAAATGAATAGAAATTGGCTGGTGATGATGGTCCAAGAATTAAAATGGAAGAGCATTTTGTAGTTTAATATTAAATATTAATATTAAATCATGTTTGATCCCAACTCATCAAACTGAATCGAGCTGGAGAGTCGGGATTCAAATAAACTAATGTGAACTCGCGTTACAGTTCAGTCTGTGTGGAGCTTCATCATATAAAGTTTTTTTTAGACCCGTCTCTGAATGGATTTGTCTGCATGTAAACACCTCCACTGTCGCTTTGCCATTATTGCTGTTCACAGGTGATTTAACTTCAGTACAGCTTTAGTTCACTGGTGATTAACTCTTTGCTATCAGGAGATAACTGTAAACAGTAATCTGCTGCAGCAGTCTGCCGGTTGTGGTTGGTTAATGTGCACTTAGGTCTTTTTTTTTTTTTTTTTTTTTTTTTTTTTTGTAGTTTTCTGAGCCTGGGTTATCATGCTCAATTATGCATGCTGCTTATATGAATATGCAAACAGTTAACGTGGGTGTTCCAAAAATAAACCAGAAGATGCACAACGCTCTGACACACAAACAAGGATCAGACTCTTTGTACCGGAAGAGACAAGTTAATGTAGTCATTATGTGGTGGATTCATGTTGTTCGTTAAATGCATCATTAAGGCTTTTTTCAGACCGTCTGAGGATGGTGAGTCTTTTTGCTTTACTCAGTGTTTTGAGTAAATGAGTTAATTATCCCTAATTGTACTGTTGTTTATCCCTCAGTGCTCTTTTGCAGCTCTTATCAGACAGAAATTAGATCCTAAACAGTTTTGAACCAATTTATCTTTGATACAGAAAACAAATGTAAAAGTGGCGTTACCTTCAGAGGTCTTTAATTTGAAAATGAAAGCAGGAAATTAGAAAGTATCCTGTAGCTGCCCACAGTTTTGCATGTTATATTACTCAAATAGAAATAAAGCTTACATATATATGTTTGTTTTAGGGTTTCAAGTGAATGAAGGTTAAGTGTTTATTTTCTGTTCTGTTCTCTCTGAAATGTTTACAATTCCAGATCATTAGAACTGTTTCACTGCTGTATAAAAAAAAGTTTTTAAATATAAAACATTTACTTTGAGTCATTTAGCAGACACTTTCATCCAAAGTGACTCAGAAGTTCACAGCATAATCAGAAGTTTGGGAGAAACCAGTTTGGATTGGAGTTCCAAAACAGGCCTCACACCAACCTACAAATTTCCTGATAAAGGTTTTGTTGGTTTAGGAGTTTAACTGTGAAAATGATAGAGTCATGGGTCTGATTTTAATCTCTCAAATGAAACCGGAGAACCCACTCAGGTACTGTGAACACTGCATCACAGTCGGTTACGGTGCTTGGTCCCCGTGTATTTCCTTTCATTCACTTTATGGTTAGATAATCAGTAACAGGACCTACCCCCCCCCCCCCCAATCCTGAACTGAAAAACAATAAACCAGATTCTTCTCTGTCTGAATGAATGTGGAGTTCAGGTTCAACTTGACTTTTTTTAAATTGTTGCCATGGGCAACCACATGTGGCTGTCCTCGTCCTTGTCCACCTTCTCTTCCCGTCTTCTCTAGTTAATTTCATCAGATGTAATGATCCGAAGCCAGCCTTAACCCACAATCCCGTTCTGTCTGAAGCTGCTGAGTGTTGTTAATGGTTTTGTTCCTCGTGCTTCGTTTACTGACATGGTTCTTCTTCATGCCGATTTGAGTCTTTGTTCTTATCTGTATTTAAATCTTCACATTTCTTTGTAACTCATGCCCTGCACTTTAAACAGAAGTGAAATGTTGTTTCGATAACGATGATGAAAGTCTCATGTCACATTCATTAGACACTTCAAACATGTCCGTTAGGAACGGCTAAAATGTTTTTACTTTCATAACTTTTTCTTTATGTATTTAAAGTTTATAATTAAGTTTGATATTGATGATCATGAAAGTGATAGAACAGAAGCTCAGAACACTCCTGTAAAGACTAGATGATCTTACAGGACCACGCGTTTACAGTACTGTTTATAATCGTGATCCATATGGCTTTTAAAAGTTGTACAAATCATATTTCTTAAAAAGATGTAAACACAGTGAAACGTAAAGACTCAACATAACGTAACGACATAACGTAAGGTGGAAACGAGGAAAGCAAACCATTTCAGATTTCCTCACTGTAAGCTGATCTGCAGTGAAATTGTCGGGGTTGTGTGCTCATCTCTGTCACCTCACAGCATTAAGGACCTGTGTTTAATTCCTTGGTTAGTGAAAGAGGCCATTTCTGTGTAGTTTGCATGTTCTCCCCATCTCGGTGTGCGGTTCTTCTGTTTTCCGGCTGATTCTGATAATGATAAGTAAAATTGAGTGAATTTGTTCTGCTGTCCGTCTCAGTTATTCTGTACGGTTACAGAGAGAATAACCTTCAGCCTGCAGCCCTGAATTCCACAAGCTCAAGCTCGCTGTTCTTTAAACAGCTGTAGAAATAAGATCAAAGATAAACAGATCAAATGAACACGATGAGGTAATAAAAAGAAAGACCTTTAGAACTTTTACAAGAGCTTTAGAACGTCTAGTTTCATCCATCCACATGCAGACTGCAACAGCTCAGCTTGTTTTCTTTTAACAGGAACAGCGTATGTGTGTCTTGTTCTGGGATCAGGATGATCCAGGAGCAGTTGCTGCAGGAAGCAGATGGCAGCTTGCTTTCATCCTTTCCATCGTTCCCCGTCTCATCCTCTTTTTACATTTAGTGAATGCAGGAGAACAGAGCTATCAAAGAGGCTTTCTTCAGCACCAAACGAATTTCAACATGAAGCCGAAAGTTCAATTCAGGCCTGAGAGATGACACTCTCACCATTCATTCTCATCAGTCCTGCCCTTTCCATTTTCTCTCTCACACTCATACACTCCCTGTGTGCTTTTCATTTTTTTCAGCTCCATGTGTTTTTTCCTCTTCCATTTTCAACCCCACCTCTTTATCATCTAGTCATTCAGGTGGATCTGTCTGTCTGACGGCGCCTCAGAGAGAGGATTCAGGCTTTTAAAAAATCTGAATCATGAAGCGGAGGGCTTTAGAATCTTGACTGGACCGGACCCCGCTGTACACTGTGCTCGTGTGAACAATGATAAAAACAACTGTTTAAAATAGATTTAACCAGTTTACTTGTTCAACTGAAGTACACTGATTAAAGTTTTAAAGGGTTTTAATAGATGTTTATAAAACTTAATTTTTATAATTATGCTCATTACTGGTTGAAAATACCAATAGTTACAAGTTTACACATAAAACTTCATTTCTAAAGGAAATCAGTTGCATCTGTCCAACATGATGCACTTTAATGCACTGAAGGGTTTTGGAATGCTGCTTTGTTTCATGGCTGGCGGTTGTCTGACGTGTAGTTTTTATTAAAAACAGTTCCTGCTTTGTTAAATTTGTCACATGTCCTCCTTCAGTTGCAGAAACAACCTCCTGAATCACTCAGGCTGAGTCTTTACAGATTTTTCAGTAATTAATGTGCCAACAGCCTCCAATTTTTAAAGACAGACTGAAATCCGTTACAGAAACATGTACTGACCACGATGTTGCATTTTACATTCATTTAACTTTAAATATTCTGTAAATAGGAGAACTGACTGATCTACTCGATCCGTTTGGATTAGAGTCGTTCTGTTGTTCAGCGAATCAGGTTTGTACGTAATTTGTCCGCATTTGTTACATCACACGGTCATCCATTAGTGCACTATGTGAGGGATGGCGTGAATTTCTGAACTTACCTTCAAATTTGATTGCCAACGTTTGAACATGTGGAGCGTTTGTGTGAGACCCTCAGGGGAAAAGAAAAACCAAATGAGAAGAGGATCCTTTCATCACAATTAGCAGCTTCAATCAGCATGTAATCATCTCTGACATTAGCGGTGAATGGATGGACGCCTGGGCGCTTCTGAAATAGACTTCCTACTGAATATCAATTCTAACTCACTCTTTTCTTTGGTGCATTCTCTATTCCAGCATTTTCCTTCAGGATGTGGATGTCCTTTAAATGGATAACATGCTATTCATTGCTCCGTTATGTCACTTTAGGTGCTCGTCACTATTGGAGTCATGTCAACAATTATGGCTCATCAGCAGCAAAATGTCAAGATCTTTAATAGTAGAAAGGTCACTTAACTATACCGAGAATCAGTGCTCTGCAAATCAAGCAAACATACCACATGATCAGAACAGGGTCAAGAAAATGGCACGCACTCTCACTGCAAGGAAGCATGGCTCAATCAAAGCTCACAGAGACGACGGGATGGCTAACGAGCTCCCGCTGACCCAAGCTGAATTACAGGAAACAATACAACATCTGTAATGAGAAGGAACTTCTGCTCACTTCACAGGAATACACCTGTCCAAAGTACTTAAATAATTATTAATCAGTGTCACAGAACAAAAACTAAGTACAAATATTCATACTAATGGCCTAAAAAGGTTTCTTTGACTTGGATAGACGGGCAGATTGAGTTTTACAGAGAACCTGTACATGCAGCAACTCAAATTAGGGTTAGAAATTCTCTTGTGACTTTTCTTTTTAGCATATCAGCACCCAGCATTCTCAGTTTGGTAGAATCTATGAAGGAGTTCATTTAAGTGCTTCTGGTGCTGTGACCCAATCATGCAGTTTCCTTACACAACATCAAGATTTGACCCTTTTTAAAAAAAAATGTATTTAATTAGAAGTCACGACCCCTTCTGTACGTAGCACTTCTGTCATTTCTGCTAAATTCTATAAATGTAATGTGAGTATCTCTTTTTTAACATGTGTACACTGCAGAGAAAAGAATAGACTCATCAAACTGCCTCCATCAACAAACGTCGCCTCTGGTCTCTCAGCAGACAGTTTGTGACACCTACGGACAAAGCAGCCCGAAGCATCCATCTGTTTTCAGCTTTCGCATCCTCTCAGCCTGTTAGTCACAGATCCTGCGTTTCATTCAGCTCGCTGAATCACACACCTAACACGAGCAGCGAATGCTAATGAGAGTTCTAGGTAATTAGCTTAACTAACAGACCCTACATGACAATCAAATCATGCCATTACTCAAAGATTTGAAATTATTAAGGAGTTGGATGGCAGAAATGTGAAGCTTCTGTTAAAGCCCAATAACTGCAACTCCACTAACTCTGTACGAATCCAATGCTGAAGCAGACCATTCAAGATTAAACACACACACACACACACTCTTTGGGTATAAATGATGTAAGTCACCTCCTCAATGGTACCTTGATACCAAGGGCACTTGATACCAAGGGCACTAATGCGCAAGTTAAAAGATGGTCAAGTCAAGTTTATTCTTCACATGCATAGTTATACACAGTGAAATGCTTGTACGACCCTAGAAAAGTCGACGGCAGCCGAACACAGCGGCGCAGATGCGAATTGGTGTTGCCCCAGTGAAGAGTATCCAGCAACTGACACCAGTGAATATTTAATCACAGCAAAGTGTATACCAATTATTCTAATGCAGAGGCAATAACATCCTTAATGAAATAATTTAGAAATCAACTGCTTGATAACACAAGATATTTTATGTTATTTAAAAAAGATCCTTTTTGGCCAGCCACACCAACACTACTACATCAGTGGTCATGGCAGGGTATCTCCTGAGAAGACGGGTAAATAGAATTTTACAGAATCAGCTGTGTGTCACAGCAGCAAGCCAATTATCTGCGTTAGCTTTACGAAGCAGCAGACCTGAGCGGTTTCAACCCGAACCCCACGCATCATCCAGAGATTACAGCGCACCATCAGATGCTCAATACTACACACCCAGAAGGTCCGTACCTCTTTCAATATGACCGTCATGTACTGTAAAATCGTTGTCAAGTCAATTAACACTTGCAGCAAAATAGAATCTTTAATCGAATTCTAAATCAGATGGTGCCGCTGTGAGGGGACAGGACTGACATGGCTGGACTTTTTTTCTTTTTTTAACCTTGAGCCATGTGGCTTGCCTCTTTTGTTTTTTGTTTCTTTTGTGTAGAGGGAGCACTCCGAGATAAACAGTAAGTAAGAGTAGCGACACCTGATGTATGTTTTAGTTTGAAGGGGCACATGATGCTTGATGATACCCAATGCATATGTCTGGTATGTAGGATACGCACATGCACCAAGATCACCTTTATATTCCATTAATGAAATAAACTTCCAAACTATTATTTCTCTCTTGCACGGTCACGTGCACACCCCTCACCAGCGTGTGCTGGAACAGATGAAACACATTGAACTAAAGCTAGGTCCTTCTAGTTCAGGAACTGTAAACCTGGGCGTTAGGACAGGAAAAAAACCTGTGCTGGCATCATGGTGGCCTCATCCAGGCTTTTGTTAAACTTATTATGAAACTCAATTTTACCTTCAAGTAATGCAATTTGATGAAAGATCAGTCCTCAGAATAAAGGTCTTATAACTTTTTTAGCATGTGTGTGCTGATTCAGGATCTGCCTGTTATTCTAAACATTTAATCAAAAGGCCTTTCAGCTGAATTCAGTACAACCCATGAAAACCTCCTGGAAACTGAATGTCTCTTTTAAGTGAAGAAATTTTCAAGCATCCCAGTTTAGTGTCGCCCTCTAAATCGGCTCCACCTTGATTTATAGTGCCCAGGATTGGCAGCAGATCAAGTTCTTTCCAGATGATAATTAAAGGAGCCAGTGAAGAGAAGATGGAGAGGTGAAACAAACATCTTCAGTTTAATTCCAATAAATGTAAATAACAATCCAGCACAAGTTTTTTTGTCTCTTTTTTACACTCCATTTAATCCAGAAAATAATGATGAATATAAAGTGTGTTTGCTTTTCATGCACTGGGACTCCCGCCATAATGAGGCTTCCCAGACGTGCCTGCTTTATTAATTCAGCACGAAAAAGCAATCCATCACCGTTCCTCTAATCCTGAGAGCACTAAATGCACACAGCAAAAGAAAGCGACTGCAGCTACGCCAGTTTTGCTTGTTTTCACTCCATTCCCTGGATCAGTGAGGAGATTACAGATTAATTGCACAGTTATTAATCCTCATTTAGTAACTTTATAACCTTTTAACGAGGAAGATAACATTAAACATTACTGTGAGTGCTCTGCAAATCTCTGGTCAGGGGGTAATATGCCGTGAGGAGTCTGTCTCCCCAACCTCAGGTAACTTTAGATTGTGCTTTTGGTTCCAGTCTGATCTTCAGCAGTCTAAAGCCTGGGTTTTGGAAAGGTTCGAATCAGCATAACCACCTTTCCAACATGATTATGGATTAGAATATCTGTTCTGCATTTATGGTCTGGATGAAATGTCTCGTCATGCTGAGTATTTCAGAGACCTGAGGTCTGATCAGATGTAGCTTTATAAATAAAACACTAATGATTTTAACAAAAAACACAACTATACAGTTCAGCAAGTAAATTCATTAGAATCATGAGTCCTAATACGGGGTCACCTCATGGGTAACTGATCTGGACAAACATTTACGCCTATGAAACTTTTTCTTATGTCACTAGTTCACTTTCTAGCATGTGTTTGGAATACGAAGGAAAAGAAGAACATGCAAACTCCAAACAGACAAGACCATGTACACCTGGAAATTGATACCAAGGAGGCTGAGAGCACTGACCACTGAACCAAATTGACCAAAATCTGAACCACTGAATCAAATTGACCGTGGGTCCAGAGCTGGTGGTGGATTTATTACTATAAGAACATTGCTCTGAAAGGGTTCAGGTTCTCTGTATAAATTCCACATTGCTGATTTTGAAGACACTGGTGAAGGTGATGGCAGTTGAATAGAGAATGATCACAATTTTTTTGTTCCCCAAAACTCAATCTTACAAAGATCAAAGTAAATCAGTCATTCTACAAATGAGATTGACACTAAGGAAGATTCTATGGACGCTAATGGTAAACGAAATGAAGGGCTGTAAATGTCTCTGCATTGTCCCTGATCTTGGGTGGTTTTTCCTGTAGAGCTGTGCACACATGGTACACTTTCCACATCACAGACACAATCAACCATTTATACTGAGCACATCTTATTTAAACTTTATTTGAAGGGTAGGGGAAACCTTTATCCTAACATCCCAAAATTAACCTGAACCAGAACCGAACCTATTTTCTTGTACCAGTTTGTTATTATCATTATATTTATCTTTTTTCCTTGCCACTTTACTTTTACTTTATTGTACTTTTAGTTTAAATTTACTGAGCTTATTGTTCATTTTTTATTCTACCTCTGTATATATAAACACGACAAATGGGGCATCTGTAAAAACTGCAATTTCCCCCAGGGATTAATAAAGTATTCTGATTCTCAGAGTGATAGGTTCACTTTACCTTGGTCCTTGAAGCTTTGTTCTATGTTCCAGTCTGTTATTAATATGATCCTTCTATGATAAAGGTTCTCAGATGGTTCCAGTATCGTTCTGATAAATGATGGTAGTTTATTTAATCAGCAGGTTTTGCTCTCACACTGTTATGAGATGTAGCATTCGGGAGTCCATATTTACCCTGTTCACACAACAACCAGCAGGTCAAGGTGACGGGTTCCAGAATGTACTGAAATGATTAATTAAACAGGTAAATTAATAAGCAGATGTGTATATTGCCTTTGCAGTGACTGATCTTTGTTGTTTCATCAGTTTAGTATTGTAAATCTGAAACATGTAACACCCGAGTTTCAGATTGAAACCAAAGGGTCATATTAATGTCAAAAATACATCACACAGACAGCATGTACACTAAAGCAAGTTCCACTTTCAAAGTAATTAATATAATAGTTCCTAAAAACAACTGCATTGATATTATCTTTTGTTTGCATCAAGCACAATATAATGAACTGACTCTTTTCCTAAGTGCAATCAATAATAAAATTAAAAGCACTCGAAGGGGAAAAAAGCCAGCAACCTTGAATTGGAATGCAGAGGCATACACTGTTCACTAAGTTCCATCTCTCAAAAAGCTGAGGGAAACTCAAAGATCTAAAAGAGAGAACACATTCGTACAGGCCTTTAGAGGAGGGGACATTTTGGGTTTTATATTCATATATTTCATATTTATGTCTAAGTCTAAAATCCATTTTATTCAGAATAGTTAAAGTGAGTTGTAGGTATTTTAAAGTCTAATGTAATTTCATGTTATTTCTTTTTAAAGAAGCAGATCTTTGACCTTTAGTTGTGTATCTGTGTTTCTAACCATCACAGACCGATTCAGTACCAACCTGAATAATGAAAATTACAGAACACAGTTTTCAGTTGAGTTCTTTTTTGGATTTTATTATTTATATCACTTCAGAGTTTATTAAACAGAGGTGACTGAAATATTATATTCAAATCAGATTTATTAATTATTAAACCATGATTAATGAGGTGCTAAAACAGCAGGGTGAGGAACTTGTAGAGACTGTAAGCAGTGAGGTGGGATGTGTTTAAAACCTGGTGTTATGTGTAACTTTGTTCCGATTTGGAGTTTACGCTCAATTAATTTGTTCTATACAAGTTAATAACCCTTAAAACTAGTTTTAATTAAAGTGTAAGATTTCAGGATGTGCCCAGGTATATTCAAACATGACGGAGAAGTAAAAGACATGGTGCGAGCATAACGAAGCCGTTCTGGTAACGAACCAGCCCCGACAAAATAAAACACACTGCCCCAGTCCTCGGTCCAGCACTCAGTTTAGCACAGGGTAGAGCACAGAGATATACACACCAGTGTGTTTTGGACAATGGAATAAAATGTCATTTTCCCCACACATGAAATCACACAAAATTTGCAAGCAAAGCATGCAAACGCCACACAGAAAGCTGACCCCTGCTCTACTGCAAAGTTACTCTGACTCTGATCCAGTTAAGTTGTTGGTTTATGATTCGCTCTTGGTTGGTTAAAAGTCATTCCTACACAAAACAGTGTGGCATTAATAATTCTAATAGAGGTCAGAAAACTCACAAACGGTCATTTCATTCCATAAATCACACCAGACATGTCAGTCTTCTACTCCAGCTAGCAGCATGTTAAAACTGTTTCCTGGTTGAAATAACAGTTTTGCTATGAATATTAATCCAGTGTGTCAGCGTGACGATCATCTAAAATAAAGAACGGGAGGCTGACGGCTTGGCCTGGCCTGTCCAAACAGAGCGAGATCATTAAAACCAAATTGTCTGTAATGTGCACCTATCTGTCATGATGGAAACAGTGACCAAGATGAGATCCAGCACCGATTATTATTTACACTGGATTAATATACTGTGAGACTCTTTAATCTATAAATGAACTCGCTGTGTGATGAAAGTCAATGATGATCATTTATTCTAGGAACCTGTTCCATTATAGAACATCAGCAGCGTAGACGCCCGAATCAGGGTGCAGACATGAGAGATTTGCTACACAGTTAGTAAGCTGTTTGTGATGATTACTACAGAAAAAGTTATTCTGGACATCAGGTCCCATACTTTATATTTAAACTCAATGTCAGGAAATCAGCAGATGTATCTACACTACATTTAAAAGTGCATATTTACTATCAGTGATTTTAATAATGATGTTTTTGTCTGATTTTTCACACCATGGACAGGGTAGATGTATTTCAGTCATCAATCAGATGGTTGTGTAGCCTGGACTGATTTAAACCCCAAAATGAGAACTAATCTGAATCCATAAGAAGCATTGGTTACTGGAGAGCATGAAAGAAAACATTTTCAACAATTTTTTTTACACATATCTTCAGAATTCACATGTCCCTGTGCAGATATTTTTCTGAATGATTTTCTAGAGCTGAGTCTTTTGTTATTAAATCTCCTTTAAAACCACTTATTCTCTGTGTGTGGGTGTGGGTGTTTCTAATGATGAAAAGTAAAAAACAGAATTTGCCGTTAGAAGCAAAAGAAAGCGAGCTGGGTGAATTAGAGTGACAGTGGGAGGTTCAGCACATCTGAATCTGATTCTGAATCGGTTACTGCTCTCATGTTCTAATCCTGAATTCAGTTTTTCTCTTTCTTTTTATCTGTTGCTAAAATGCCACTTACTGGAAAGAAAGTGGCGATGAGACCTTAAGTTGCCATGGCAACCTGTGTTCGGCCTGCAGACGGCGTGTCGAGTCATCAAACGTGGGCACCCACGCGGCACAGCACTAAAGATGATCATGGCTCAGTTAGTCGGTCCTGTGGGTGGATCGTTTCATCCACCATCCACAGTCAGGTCTGCACACCACACGTGAGAAGATGATCCATTCTGACTGCTGATTAATCAGCCATTTTTCTTTCTGTCTCTTTTTCTCTCACTTTCTCTCGTCTACACGTGTTATTCTGAGAGTGTGTGGTACATGTGATGGACATCAATCCTTCTGAAGTTCTTTACTCTGTCAGGTCAGGAGGAGCTTGTGTGCAGCGCAAAGCCATACGTTTCCATCCATGATCTGCATTTTATCATGTAGATCTGGTTAATAAAGTGGGGGTGTAATAATAATGAGGACATTAATAATAATGAGATTTTTCTAACATGATCGGTCCTCTTTGTATTTTACATCAGCATTTAAAGTTATTTTACAGCCATGCTAAATAATGTTGTGCTTCAGATTTATTTTAGATGAGAATCAATTTTTTGCCCATGTGCTGGAGCAGAAAATCTGCAGTGAAAACAATACGCTTCCACTCAAGCAGCAGTTATAGAAAAATCACTCGTCATATTGATGTAATCACTGAGGCTTTGATAAGTGGCCCGTTAATCAATTAAAAGCTTTTTCCCTCTTTATTTCTAAAAAATCTCAGTGGTATGTTTTTTGTGAAGAACATGCTTTATATCAAGGTCTTGCTTCTGCATTTGCATTTTTTTTTTTTTACTTAGTTTGTATCATTTAGTCAGTTATGTTAACGTTCATCATCCATTTTGGTCACCAGGGATCCTCTTTGTTTCACATCGCTGGCACTGTATGACAGCTGAGGTCACCTGAGGTCACCTCTTAATGTCGGTGGGAGTGGCATTGAGTGGCGAGAGTGATTTCTTTGTGATTTGTAAAATTTAAATTTAGAACACGTAAAAAATGAACAAAACTCAATAAATGATCAGTGATCAATAAAGAAAAATAAAGTGTCCTTTGTTCCTAAAAGTTCAGATCAATTCCACTCAAGTATTCAAGGAGTCCCTGAATAAAGCAAGAAAGAAATATAGTTCAGATTTGCTTTAAGTCACATGCGCGATGTGAAGAGAAAGGTTCATTAATTGATCTGAATCAGAACTCTGACCCGTTTACAGCAGAACACTCTGAATTCTCAGAACAACTTTTTTTTTTTTACATATACAAAGCTGTCTCAGCAAAAGTATCACATTCAACATTACTTCCATTAAACAGTCCTCCAGTCCTCCGAACAGCACTTATAAATCCCCAGCACAAACATGAACGTGAGAGTGATCTTCGGTGGAGTTCGTTTACTGAGCTGATTAGTGCGGTTTGATTTGCATTAATGTGATTGGTTCAGTCACAAACCCAGCTCCTCTGATGTGGACGTGCTGCCCCACGCTGCAGACCCTGGAGCTCGGTGTTGTGGTGATTAGGTCACTCATGTGGAGGAGTGTTTCATTGTAACGTTCTCCTGATGTTTGATGAAGGTTCAGAACCTGCTCTGTCTCTGTCTGATGCAGGAACTTTCCAGATCATTTAAAATCTCTGCTCGATGCTCATTTGCCAAAAAGGAATGAGAGCCCGCCTCTATCTCTTAAAGGAATACCATTGGTTGCCATATTGCACATTGAATCCCTCAACGACTGATTGGCTGCTGTTGCCATCCATCAAATTTATCTTTTCTATTTTTTTATGCTATTTCAGAATAAACAAAGGTCATGTGATTTTGTTCTTTGGTACTATGTTTCATCAGTGCTTCTCTGTTACTCATATGATACCTAGCTTACCCCCCACCAATCTGAACTGAGTCAGGTTTAAATAAATACAATATTAACCATATCCTAACCATCACTATAACAGAGAGAGCGAGAGAGAGGGCGGGGGGGGGGAGACTGTCCTGTGATTGGCTGTCTACCTTTGCAGGGGGTCGTGTCTCTGTCCTGTACAAAAGAATCACTGATGAATTTTACTGAAGCCTCCTCCTGAACGTGTGTACATACTGCCTCCATCTCAAATGACAGGGGTCAATAAATCAAAGGTTTTAAACAACGGCAGTGAGCAGAGATGCCAACAAACTACAAATATATTCAGATATTTGAAGTAATATTAAAATGTAGAAAGTATACATTATGCAGATTTACACAGAACACATAACTCCCAATAGAAAGAAAACCTGCAGGGAGGGAGCTTCATTCCTGAAATTTGATAACAGAAGATTTTTTCAGAGCGTGTTCTGCGTGTTCTCTGACCATTTGCTGGGTTGAGGCGATGGTGAGGATCGTGTGGATAAAACATTGGTTTGGATGCCTGTTATCTGGCTGAGGAAGGATGAATGTAACCTGATTGAGGGTGACTCAGGGCGACATGTAGGTTCATGAAAAGCCTCAGCACAAAGGCCTTGATGTGATCGCAGTATGTGCAGCGCTGCACATCTGACATTAGTCTCCAATTTACTAGCGTTGAAGCTAATCACAAAAACGGCTTGCATTTTGATTGGCCCATGATGTCATTAGAATTTGCAGGGAAGAGTTGAGCTCAGTTCCTTAAGCTATAGAGGAACAGCAGCAGAACAGTTCTGAATGAATAATCTGAATCATGTCAGAACAATGTTTGAGCGGTCCTCCAACCCAGAACCTGGACCCATATATATATATATATATATAAAAAACACATCACCAGTACCACCACCACCAATAACACAACTACCACAACACCATAATTTTGTGATGAAGCTGATGATGAGGCTGGTTGTGGAAGATGATGGTGGTAATGAGTGAGGCGTTTTTGATGCTCCGTCAGAAGGATCTGCTAACTTGCTAAGTGATGAGTACAGTCGTCACTGTTCCTGTTCCTTAACCACCTCCATCTTCAAAAAGCCTGCAGGTCAGTGAGCTGCAAACAGCCAGTATTTCAGACCTTCACCTGTCTCCCAGGAAAAAGTAGCCTTAGGCATGATGGGAAATTGAGTTTCCAGAGTGATGAAGATGTCACAAAGGTTCATAAATTTCCAGATCGGCATTTAAATGTTCTTCCTGTCTTCAGTTTCTAGTTATTTTTAATGGCCTGCAGCAGTGATGGATTCTTCCCCTTCCTCCAGTATGAGGTGATGAATCACATTGAACAATAAACTGATATATAAAGTGATGCTGAAAGGAAAACAGAACCAACATTGAATTCAGCTGCTTAGTGGTTTGCAAAGGTTAGAATTTAAAATTAACTCTTATAAAAAAAATTTAAAAAAAAGTGATGTCATAACATGCAGGAGACTTCTGAGAGTTGAATAGGGGGATGTACAGTACGTGGACTTCACCGCCCTGGAACACTAAATCACAGAAACTAGCTTAAACAAGTTCAACCGTGCTTATGATTAAAAATGTTTTTATGATGGTGCAGTGGTTTGCATGTTCACCTCGCTAAAAAAAGGTTCTGGGTTTGATTTTTGAGTAGCATGGACAAGATTTTTCATGTGTGGAATTTGCATGTTCTCCTTTTTTTGTGCATTTCCTCAAACAGTCTAAAACTGCTAATAATTAAATGAGTGATTTAAAGGTCTGTAGATTTATAGTCATATCAAAAAAAGAAAGAAAGAATGGAGAACATCGTTTGTGCAGTGTCTGAAACTCCTTAAATCTAAAAAAAAAAACAAAAAAAAAACAGAGAAACCGTGTCCTACACCTCAGCAGCAGATATGGCTTTAGGAATTTTATGATGTTGGCCGAAGGGACCCAGTCTCCACCCCTTCAGTGCCGTGGTGACCGTTTCCACTTTACTTTTTACTTTATAGTTGTTATATATTTCTGGTTTAGTTGCATTTTGTCTGAAAGAACTTCTAAGAATGTTTTGTCTGATGACTGACGTTTAACTCCTTAAGACCTTGAGCATTACAGCAACTGTGGTTGCAAACTTCCAAAGCTCTGTGTCCTGAAGCAAATGCTTATTTAAGATTTACAAACTACTCTCATGTAACGTGGTGCTGTACCTCCCCAAGTTTGTCCATCATAAATCAAAGAGTCATCAGGAAACAACACGAAGGGAAGAAGACACATACAAATTGTTCTGAAACAGAAGGCAGCAGCTTTTCTTTTGTGATTGTACAGATGGAAATGAAACCACGTATGCATCACAGTCAATTGAACATCCTCACTTCCCAATTTGAGTTCTTATTCCAGTCTCATTGAAACAAGCTAAGAACAAGAGTATGCAGCTGTTCATTAACGCTGTGTCCTTCCTTCATGTCCGTGTGAAAATGATTAAATAACATCAGAATAATAATGCTGTCACTTTATTTAGATCCAGTTTTTATTCTGTTATGCATTTATAAAGTCATACTAATGCAGTAGAATCGATCTCGCAAAACAACTCAGACCACACACATCTATAAGCAAAAAGAGGTAGGGATTGAAAACCAGACTGTATAATGATCAGGTTTAAATCATACTGCAGTTTAAATGGTTGATCCTGAACTTCTGACCGTGGTGTTCTCTCATATGTAAGTCGCTTTTAATAAAAGTCTATGGATTAGTGTATGCTAAATGTGAGCAACTTCTAAAACCACTGGAGGAGAACCAGTGTAATGAGACACAACCCTAAAGTCAGACAGCAGGATAACAGGGTTCAAAAAACCAACTGAGTAATTGTAGCACCACAGGTACAAAGTACGGCCAGCTTACCGTCACCGCAGGAAGGTCTTTTCTGTGTGAGTTGACATGTCTCTATATGGAGATAAATTATCAATCAGAATGAATGAATGATGTACAGTGTGCAAAGTAGTGAAGTGTATACATGTAAGTGTTAGCAGTGTCAAAAGTAAAGTTCATTACAAAATGTAATTAATAACAAAACTCTAGACCATTAGACTGATCACAGTATCTGAGTGAACTCATTCTGTTGTATAACTCACACCTAAACTACAAGAAGTCCGGGTGACTTTTAGTCAGACAAGCATTCATAATGTTCACCCCTTCATCGAGCTCACCATTAATAGAGAGTGTGGTTCTGTAATGCTGACAGTAGGGGGAGCCCTCTGGACTAGGTAACCTGCATTCTCTGTGCGATAGAGTTCTGCTCTAGTCAAAAATCAAACTGTCTACTACTTAATTACTGTGCTTAATTAATCTGCTTGAAACTGTTTTTCTTTGAGGTATAATCAGATCCTCATCTGAAGCAGATGTAACATCTGATCACTTCTGATTTATAGTGCAACATTCTTGTGATCAATGAAAGTTTAATGGAGTTTGGGACGTCTGGTTTAAAAACAACCAATAATTTTGTTATGGCTTCATTGTCAATGAGTGCAATCTGTACAACACTGCTCAAGGAGGATTTTCTCTCACTGGTCATCAGAAGCTTGCATTCAACAAACCAAATCCTTTCCATGGTCACGTCGGCTTGACATGTGGCAGTTCAGGCTTAGAACATTATGAGGGACAATACAATGTTATAAACTGATCTGAATCTGAATAAACTGATCTGAAGCTGAACTTGACTCTCTGTTTGTATGTAGTAATATATTTAATCAAATTTTCAATGTCAATCTAACACTTGGACTACATATTTTGTACCATTGTTTTTCTTAAAGGAACTGGACACATTATAAAGTGTCTTGCATTGAAAAACCTGTAGGCTGAATAAAACCTAAAGTCAAAGGTCTCCCCGAAAACTTTAAAGTTGGCTGAATGTCTTCAGGGAGTCTGCTCCTGAGGAGTGTTTAAATGCTGAGACCTTAAATGTGTGACCTCTATAGCTGTAGCCAACAGTAAGTGAAGCACTCATGCGTATTAATAGGCAAAGTAATGCATGAACACTGCTCCATCTCTGAGAGCCTCCCTCCTTTATCATTTGGGACCATGAATCAGCACGGGGAGCTAAAATAGACAACTAGGTCGCTGCAAATTTGCTTCTATTCATCAGCCCACTGCTGGCTATGGGTAGGCGAGCAAGACGGGAAAGGAAGAACATGCAGCGTGCATCATCTGTGAGCGATGCTGCCCCACTTTCACAAAGATGGATGAAAATATCACAGTGAACCATATAACAGTTCCATACAGAAAACCCTGCAGCTCTGTGTTTACTTTCAAAAAACTCAAAAGTCCATCATTTGTCTACAATAAACTCATACAACTGTGTCCTATTATAAGAACTGGCTGTGAGGATGGACTGCAGAGAACCAAAAGATCCCCAAAACGCAAACCGAAGCAACAGTGGCGAGAAAGAGTTGGTTTTTTTATGGATGAAACCTTGGGAGGACCTGATGTGTGTTTGTAACAATGGACTATTTTTTATGTTCTGATTTATTCATGAAAATAACTTTAGGAAAGTTGAGGACATGTTTTCATCACGAGTGCTCACATAAAAATCCTAGCTTTGAGAATAAATTAAATCTATACATGAACACCGCAAGTGTACTTTGCTAATTAGATTTAAAGTCAGATCTCTTGCTTCACACTTAAGCAGAGTAAATCCTCTAAACGCCGGATTCTCAGAGGAGCTGTGCTTCTTTCTAACCACTCATTAATCCTATCGGCTGTAAAGTCGTCATTCTTTGTGAGCCTTTCTTTATTCTTGAACTTAAAATTCACCAAAATGTAGATCAATTACAAATAACCACAAAATACTCAAGCAGAGATTTATGAAGAACAAAGCTGAACCACAGTGGACAAGTTCCTTCCACCCGAGTGGATCAGATCCCCTGATACGGAGCCCATGTATCCCCCCGAGGCACCGACCCATATGCGCCCTGGTGAATCCACCATGAGCACAAACAGCTCCTATATATAACCCCGCCTTGTGTGGGACCCCACAATTAGTCCACCTCATCAGCACTGTTCTGGTTTTAATTGGTTCAACTCTTTAATTACAATAAATCATTATTTGTTTCATTTAAACCAAATAACTGAATCATGAAATAAAACTCATGAAGCAACGCTGCACGCGGTGAAGCCATGACTTCAGTCAGAACTTCACTGACACAAACATCCTCTCTGGGTTTCTGGGTTGCTTCTAGCTTTTTTAGCATCCAGTTTCATGGACATGAAACTGGAGGCTAAAGAGCTGCTCACTGGAGAGATGAATTGGTAATGAGAACATGTTGAGGTTGAGAGAATCAAACTGTGGAACACGATGGCGGCCGTGAGACAGGGCTCCAAACAAAACACCAACCAAGAGATTTATTGATCTTATGTGCAGAACCTGCCTCAAGGTCCAGTTCTAAGGCCAGCGGTCCTCGGGGAACAGTTGATTAGGTGGCGTCTGCTGCCTTAGACCTCAGAGTGTTTAGCAAAATAAAAAATGACCATTCACCAAGAACAACTCAAACATAAGCATCATAGTAACATCATTAAACTGACTGATAACATCATGTAAACTCAGCATAAACCTGATCCACTGTCAGTCTGATCCACTCAACAGAAATCAGCTTTTTGTAAATATTTGTTGGAAAAGACTCCAAATGTGAAATCTGTGAAGGAGCTTTGGGACTAAGGACTTTGGGCTAAATGTACATCAAAAAAATAATCTACTTAAGGCCCACCCACACCCCATGCCCCACACCCCGACTCGCCACCCCATGTCAGTTCAGTGTGTATTATTTGTATAATTTCAGGTTTTTTAAACTTGCAGTGATTAGTTTCTGATAGCATGCTGCACTCAGTCCCAGGTCCCAATAACACAACACAAAGTCTTTTAAAATATGAGACAGTGTGTCATTGCTCTGAAAATTACTTTAGCTCTTGGATTAAAGCCCAGCCTTCGCACTGATGGAAGGCACTCATACAGACTCCAAACAATTCTATTAACTTATGTAATCTTTCTAAAATACTCTTTAGTAACGAAGGTAAATCATGTCAGGACAAAAGATGTGGAAGAGGAGATTAATCTTTAGGGTTGTGTAACATTAACATTGATCCAGTCCTAAAGGGAACCCTGCCAACACCCCACCTCCTCAGCTTCCACATGTTACACGCTGCAGGGTGGCGCCATCAGCAGGAATCTATACATTCATTCATAAAACTTGGTATTCAGTGGAGACACCAGCTCAGAATCATTTCATCATTTCTCAGATTTTTATATATATATATATATATATATATATATATACACACACACACATACACATTTACTTCTCTTCTTTTAAATGTATATACTTTTATATATATATATATACACATATAAGTATGTACATTTAAAAGAAAAGAAGTTCCATCAACAACTTCTTTATTTAACTACTGACGACTTCTTTATTTAGTCTACTGACTAAAAGGTTAATGTTAATCATATTATTAGTCACATCATTATCTATAAAATTAAATTAAGAACGTCTTACTGAGACACACTAATCTTAAACCACCAAAAATGATAATGACCTTCTATAACTAATTATTATTATTTTAATGATTGTCATTGCCCCATCTGAGTGAAAGTTTTTTTTAAAAAGCATTCATTCACTCATTCATGTTATTCTTCCTGATGGATGATGCAGAAGAAAAGGAGTTGAGGCTGAATGTGTAGGATAAGTTCTGCACAATGGGGTTTGATTACGGCCGTTAGCCAGAATGAGGCTGGCGTAAGGAACTCAGACAGATATCAGACAGATGGCAGATTTAAGATAAACAACCAAATTTTACAAATTACATTAAAATGTATGACTTTCATTTATTTATTCAGGAAAATGTTCCATATTATAGGTCTGTGAGGTAGAATAGTATATTCTTAGGGTTGAGTTTAGAACATAAAATTCTAAATAAGGATTTGTATAAAAGCATCTGCAAAATGCCTCAATGTATCTATCAGTGAATATGTGGAGGTGCTAATGCCTATCCCAGTGTTATCCCATTTGGTTGTAGTATCTATTTTAATTTAAATCTTAAATGTCAACCATAACCGTATGCAAGTGTGCAACATGTCACTGTGTCATATTTAAATACAGAGATAAGTTTCTAAAGTTTACATGTACTGCTCAAAGTACATCGGTACAATTGGTAGCCTTGCATGGAGGTTACCTAAATTTATCATGGGTCCTGGCTCAACTGACAATGGAAATGAGAACATTTTATGTTCACTTAAAAAGTCTAGACAAGCAGCTCTAAGGAGCGAGTGGTACGGCACGTCACAGTGGTTGTCCTTCCTCTTCACAGCATCTGTTTATTCGAGTTGTCATGAATTATTTGTTTAATGAATGTAGAAATCCTGTACTGCACTCATGCCTTGCTGAGGGTCACTGTGAGGGCATACTTGTTCTGGGTCACCTCACTGTGGGGGTGTGGACATTTAGTTAAGTACTCAGCACTTGTTTCAACTATAAATAAAAAAAATACACAAACGTGAAGGTCAGTAAGAATTACACCTTAATTAAAGAAGTTCATATACAGAGGGGTAATCCTGTAACCAAAGAGTTACAAGAGTTCTGGGAGGAATATTAGTGTATTTACCAAAACCAGCATTTCAACTTCATTTATTCACATAGCGCTGTTTAAAATAGTACAATAACGTACAAAGCAGCTTTACAGAGATCTAAACCTGAAATCCCAAACAAGAACAAGCCGAAGTGACTCCGATTCAGTGGAATCGATTCATTTTCAGCTGAGAACAACAGAATGTTAATGCTGCCTGAACATTTAAAGAGGACGAGTCCCTCACTAAGCCTCGGTCCTCACAAGCTTTCTTCATTTTAAGGCCAAGAAAATACAAGGGAGGTTTTCCTTGCCACTGCTGCTTCGGCTTGATCTTTGGGGTTCAGGCTTGGAACTCTGTAAAGCTGCTGAGACCATGTTCTGTTATAAAAATAAACTGCACTGTGTGGGAACGTACACTATTGTAAAAAGCATTTTATTATTATTTTTAACATTTGAACTTTTCTTTTTGAACACTTTTATCTACTGCTCTTACTCTACTTTATAAATGGATTTGAAGATCGCAGTGATTTGAACAAAATCAAACTGTCCCTCTGAGCTTTTCCATTCTGATGGATTCATTAAGAATGTTCATTCGGTTTGATTGCTGATGTGTTGATTGAAGGATTGTTGGCTTATAGAACAAATAGAAAACATAACTGCATCTGTGTATATGAGCTCACTACATATGTGAGACTGTCTAATGAGCCATAAAGCAAATCTTGCTGAAGTATTCAGTCATGTCAGAGAGATGCTCATGCTCAACCCATCTGCTGAATCTCAGTAAATAGCACAGCTCTGTTTCAAAAACCAGAAAGCAAAGGCAAGCTCACTTTGGTGGGGTTCAATTTCTATTACAGCATATAAATCCACACTGAATAAAAACACCCAAGTTTGTGTAATTATGACAAAACCTACACCTCAATTTAATGAGGACAAGACGAGCCAAAGAAGATCAGACTTTTAAAACCTGCATGTGCATCGGGTGCAAATGATTCTGGACATTGTTGTTAATCAGACATTGATTAATTAAGCAGTTGTAAGATGCATGTTTTCACACTGAACTGCACGACTATAAATAAAAATGTGCAAATCAATGCTAATAACATCAGTCATGATTGATTACACATGAACCAGTTTATCAATACAAATGTCTCTGCTGCTCGGAGCTCAAACATCAATAATATTGGAGTTTAATCTGAAGTATGGATGTGAATTCTGGAAAGATTCTGAATCCTTTCGGCCTCTAAAAGATTTTATGACATGTTTCTGAAATGTTTTTGAAATAAGCATCTGAGTATGATGAGCAGGAAGGCAGGAGGATCATGGGTAAAGAGGGTGAATTTAAGAATTTGCAACATTGACATTGTTAATAATAAATAGAACTAAATGACCGTTTGGTCTGCTGTTTTATTCTCATGTGATTTTCTATGATGCACAATTTTCACGAAGAAAGCACAGCCCCGGTGACGAGGAAGGAGGGGACTTTCATAGAAAACTAGGTGGGAACTAAACATTTGGAAACTTCTGCCTAAATTAAATAACTTCATTTTTGGTCGCTAAGAATGAGAATGTCATTGAAAAATGAAATCTTTTAAATAAATAGACTTCAGTCTCAAACCTTTTCTTACTCTGTTGCAGTAATAACACATGAGACACGGAGGGCCGTCATGTGGTGTTGCTTAAATGAGACATCCATTAAAATTTCTAATAAACCACTCATTGTAGTTCTAAATCACAGTTCACCTCGTTCCATGTCACCTGCACTGGTCCCAGGACAGCTGTAAAGATGGGGTTGTTGTGGTGGAATGATTAAATGTGGTATTGCACAGTTGATGGCACCATAAGCCCCGGCTGTCCTCTCTTACTGCACACTACATGCAGCATGAATGCAGAGTGCAGGAGGATTTCTAAAGCTTATGTGATTATTACAGTGGATCAGTTTACTCTTCCTGAAGGATAGAGAATGTAAAGCCTGTTAACAAACCCATATTTATTCATCTCTATCTGCCACTGGCTCTAAGCCATTAGCCAGATCTGTGCCTGTTCTGATTAATGCTAATAGGTTGTATTCATTTCTAAATATAAATAATTTAATTTCATTCATGAATTATTTCACTTTGGTTTTGCATTCAAAAATCAAGCAGCATGTTTAATTATGACATTATTAATCAGTGGATATCATTTTCAATCTGCTTTTCATTAAAATATCAACAGATATCCCACAGATCAGAGAAAGAACAGTTTCAAGAAACATACCTTCTTTAGTTTTCCTTTGTTCCATTTTAATTTGACCTAGGCTCACCTAGAAAACTAATGATCCCAGGTGTCTGAGACTGATTTCAGAGATAGATCATAGTGACACAACACCTTTACATCTTTATGACACTTAAATCCAATTTGCATAATCATTTGGAATGATGTAGCTGCATGATTGTTTTTATTTCTCATTTTTAGTGATGTGCGCATAAACATCTGCACTGCAGAACTCTGTTCTATTATACTAGTCTGACTCGCTGTGTCTGATTTCTGTGATCAGACATGATGTTCAACCTGCTGGAAACATCTCCTGCATCAATCTCTGGTGCATCCTCATCCGGGTCTCTCTGGATTACTGCGGCTCCCCGGGGGTTTGGCTCTCTAAGCCTCAGGCTAAAGTAACAGATTAAGTCCAAGATAGAATTTCAAATGTGAATCTGGAAATCTTCAAACTCGTGCTGAGGACATGACAGTGCTGATTTCCTTATATATATATATATATATATATATATATATATATATATATATATATATATATATATATATATATATATATATATATATAATAACGCTTGATTCTACATACTCCAAATAAATTTTTCAAACGTTTATATATTATATTATATTATATATATATATATATATATATATTTAATAACCTGAACGTATACCAATAAATGCAAAATGGGTGAAGGTTGAATGTTGTTTATACGTCCCGTGTGAGAATAAGAACCATCGCAAAGATAAATTTGTGAGAACAACTTTTCAGGAGTGTGCTGATCATTCTGGGATAAGATATATCATTAATTAAAATATTCTGCTGTATCAGAGTTTCAAAACTCTGTGAAGTCATTATTGTTCTAATTTTAATGTTGGCTAATTTTATTACAATCCTTGGGAAGTACTGCCAAGAAGTGTCAGTTTGTTCATATCTTTACAAAGATTAATAAGATTAAATAATGCCCAAGAGATGAAAGTGATTAGCACTGTAAAGTCCTTTAAAATTAATAGAGCAGCCAAATGAAACAGTTATTAACCTCAGTGATTGGCTCCAATCCTCCAGGGGGCGAGTGTTTGAGTATGTAAAAATATACAGCAAGAGAAAGGGTTTGTTGCTGATGCTTCTATTCTTCTGAAATAAAGTTAGGGTGTTAAATTCTATAGAAACCAGATGAGAAAATAAAAGGTTCTAGCCTCATTTTCTTCACTGAGTAGAAAATTAATCAAAAGTGAAAAATGTAGAAATGAAATGAATGAATGTTCTGATGCATAATAGTCTTAACTCAGAGCATTCTCAGGTTTGAAATGCTGGGTTCTATTACGTTAATGTATTGATCGTTGTTTCCTGTGGGAGCTCTAGTTTATGGAATTATCAAATTTTAACGTCCAAACTCACGTCCTGAACCCTGTGCATTGCCTGCAGGCTCATCCAGGTTTCACCATCATTACTTATTCAGCTACACAGATAATGTGATCTATAGTGCAGGATGATAAAGCAGAGAAATCAAGCTCAGGTGCTGTGTGGAGGATAATGACTGAATGAATAAATAAAGGATCAGAGAAGATCACAGGTTCAATTAGTTTGATTAAAAAGAACTTCAGAAAGCATGCGTGTGGACTCTCTGTACGATACCAGAATGTTGGACAGCGCTGTAACAAACCAGCTGACTGGAACCAGTTATCGGGAACGGGTAATTACTGCGCTGCTGAGGTACTAGGAGCAGTTTCTCACCCAGAGACAGGTGACCATGGAAACACGCAGGATTTCTCCAGCTATGATGCACGATGAATATGTGAAACTGGAAAAGCTCTGCCACGGCAACTTCCTCAGCTCCTCACACCCCGCAATGCAGAAGAAAATCCCCAAACCTGAGCCTCACTTCAAGAACTAACCCCAGAACTCCTGTTAATGAACCATCAGTCATCACTGAGCACCTTCACTTTAGAACCCAATCATGCAGAGGACTCCCTCTTCCTGATGCAGCCCATAAGTTACCAACCAGACTCTGTAAACCCAGAGCTTCTATAGTTCTTCTTTATTCCTGATGACCTCATTCTTTTATCACAGTGCAGGTCTAATGGATATCTGTACGTCATGGGGTTCTGGACCCAGGGGTCATGCTGAAGTCATTCAGAGGATGTTAATGTTTAAAACAGCAGGATAGATGAATTAAAGCTGTGTGATGGGTTTTGTCTTTTTTATTCAGGCAGAGATGAATGTGGCCTAAAAACACACACAACCTTTCACCAAGTCTACCATCAGATGCTCTTTTTATTATAATTGCTCTCATTCTCTTAATTGAGGTTTGATAATTATTCAGCCTGCACTGAATAAAACAGGAACACTTTAAAGTCTGAAGTGGATAGCTTACAGACAGGCAGCTTTAATACTCGATTTTCAGCTTTGAATGTAAGTGTTGGTTTTAAGAGGACGGGTTGGAAAACTAAAAGAAGGTCAGTGAAATTGGAACCCCAGTGAGAGGTCAATAAACTGCTTAAGAAAAAGATTCCCAGAATACCTCATGTGCTTTAAACTGACTGCAGCAGCCAATTCGGGTTTTGGCTCAGCCACAAAAACGAAGCAGTTACACAAACAATGACAGAGATACACATTCATTCATTCATTCAGTAAATGATTTCTGATTTTTAGAGTAGGCAGGCATCACCTGCTCACACATTCACACTGAAAACAGTGAGGAACAATCAGGTGGTGTGTGTGTGTGTGTGTGTGTGTGAACAGAGGCAGGGATGATCTCAAAATCCTGAATGCTGTTTTGGTGGCAGTGTAATCAGAAACAGCGTTTACGTGTCTGACATCATCGATCCACCTTCATCTGAGGTTTCACCTTCGGCACGTTCTAAGGTTCTGCTGAATAACTGAACTGAATAATTCCATCAACAGACTATTTCTTTCCTTTTTTCTTCTAAACCGAACTAAATCTGATGAGCTGCAGTGCAGTTACAGTGACTACAGATAAGATCAACAGCTTACACTTCAAACACAGGACACTTTAATGGAAAGGGTTAATGATCTGAATATCAATGAGCCGTTTAAGACTGAAACAAACCTTTGCCTTTGATTACCTTACATTTTTATCTTCTATGCCATTTGTTTTCTTTGGTAGATACCTCATCACCACCACCTCCAAAAATAAAACCATTACATTCTCTTAGACTCAGATGCACTGTGGGAGAAGCTCAGGTCTCTTAAAGGTTTAGAAACCATCTGCACAGATGCCTTATTCTGCATGGCTTTGTAAACAGGAAGCTGAATGGTTACATGTTCCCACTCTCCCCACCAAGTCCAAGCACTTCATCAGACTCACTAATTAGTGGTTAGCTTGTTTCGTTTACATAGATTAAGCTTTTTCATGAAGGAGTTCTGTGGAGTCACCACATTGAAAGCATGTTAATGAGGGAGAGAGCGACGAGGCCGTGTGTATTAGTCCTGGCTCTAATTGACCGTTACATTAGTGGTGTTGCTTCCAGACACCTTTGTTCACAAATTAGCATTAGAAAGTCTTCACTGAGCCACAGGCCTCTGGAAAAATCTACATTCCTTCACATTTCATGCATCACCCCAGAAATTTGATAATCAATGAACAATAGTGCTTTTTAAAGTGTGTGTACAGGTATGACCGTGCACACACACACACACACATCCCACCAACACTAGCTTCAGATTTGCAGATGACATGACGGTGATTGGATTTCAGGAGGTGATGAAACCAAATACAGGGATGAAGTCCACACACTGGCTGAGTGCTACTCAGAGAAGACCCTCACGGGTGAAAATAAATCCAAACCCGCTTTACATCAACAGAGAATCTGCTTTCAAATGCCCAACAGTGACACTGCCACCCAACAGCGACACTGCCACCCAACAGCCACACCGTCACCCAACAGCCACACTGTCACCCAATCGCAACACTGCCACCCAACCACGACGCCGTCACCCAACAGCGACACAACAGCCTCCCAGTTACTGACTGAACAGGAACACCACACTCAGGACAGTGTCTGTTATATTCTAATGCTGTGGACACTGGCACCCTGTACACCTACAGAACACCAAAGCTACTACATCACACTACATACAGAGGTTTGTAAAGCTGCTTACAAAATCTTTACATCTAAAATCTTTAAGCCATCATTCATCTCCACTTCTGGAAGCCTTGACCTAAGATTGAGAAACTTTTCGTAAGGTCCTCTGTCCCACTCATCCCGATGTAATGAACATTTCAAAGCTCCAGAGCAGAATTTCATTAGCCGTGGTTTTTGTAGTTGTGGTAGGGCAGTGGTTGGAGCGTGTGCAAGGACATGGGATTGTGGAACTCACTGTTGTGTTGTGTTGGGGTAGAGGCCGAGCACATCCTCTGTGGCGCAGCGTCCTTGATATTTTTTTCATCGTGATGTTTGCCTTTCAGTTTGAATCCTGCTTCATTGGCATTCATGAATTGCACACTAAACAACACCAGCAGCTCAGATCAAAAAAGAAATATTTAAATGCCTTCTGCATCATCTATTCATTTCTGTCTTTATCAGCACATCAGAACACAGGCCGTGTTTCCTCATGTCATCTTCCTTCTGCTCCGGAGAGCTCACAGGACCGCAAAAGCACAAATCTAAAAAGCACATGATGCTGTATTAAAAACATTAAAGTCAACTTTGAACCTTGGATTTACCAATCACTCACCAACGTGTCAATAATCCATCTTTAACAAATTTCCTCTGATCATACAAATCAGAACCAGAACCAAATTCAAAAGAAAAATACACCCCCCACCGCCAACAATAACAAGACAGATTAGACCCGAGTCACATGACCAGAAACGAGTTAAACATCAGAAGAAAATAAAATCCCAATGTTCTGCTAAAACACAACCTTCTAATAAACTCCTGCTCAAAGTCGCTGGATGTTCAAACCAATCACTCAGAGTCTGCAATTTCACATGTGCATCTGTGTGTTTTCTTGTTTTGATATGAGAATTGAAAAAGAATTAAATGCCTCGGAAGAAATGAACAATCAGCGCTGAGGCTGAATGAAGCGGAATTGTTTTGACTTTCTACGTCGTTCATCTGGAGCTTCATGCCGTGAATATTAAGCAGGATTTATTCTTAAAAAAGCCCTCACAACTTAAACATTTCACCCAAAATCAATCAGATTTGACTGAATGACTCCTATAGAGCATCAGAGGCAGGTTTGCAGATTAGAACTCCGATCATCTAATCTTACACTTTAATCAATTGATTTCATTCAGCAGTTTGTGTTAATGTTTTAAATTGTGCCTTAAAAATGTTAATGTTTTAATGTAATGTTTTCACTATGAGCTGCGAGTTACAGTTCAGTGAACTGAATTTAAGGAACTGTACATTAGAGTGATCATCAGGAGTGATGGCTCAGGCTCGTGGGGTTGGTTTGGAAAAAAAGAAACCAGATGTTTAATGAGGACAGATATTTGCAGCAGAAGCCGCCGAAGTCATTTAATAATAATAAAATAATGGAAAACCCTCTGATCTGAAGTCATATGCATCATGTCGGCTTTAATCATTATGACTAACTCTCATATTAAATTAAATGACTGCTGTTAGATGATAGTAATAAAAAGGAAAAAAAAAGAAAATATTATGAGCTGCACCTTTGATTCTTGCTGCAAAAACTGTCGCAAAAATCATGTTTTTTTTTTGTTTGTTTTTTTTAAAGGGAATTTGGATTTCATTCTGCAACCAGCACAGAGACGGAAACTGAACAACTGATTAAGCAACAAATAAACTTGGTTTATGAGTCGTTAGGTAATTATTAATGTGCTGAATGTTTAGTCATTAAAGTATTAGGGTATCAGCACACACACATACACACACACACACACACACTCACTCAGACTGTAGGTTAAATCAGAGCAGGAGGTAATCCGCCTCCTGAGATCATCTGAATTACAGAAGAGGTGAGGACTCTAAACCTTTGATATTGATCCATCAAACACAACAGCACTGATATGTTTCAGATCTGATACCAAGGAACCTTCCAGTGTTTGAAGATGTCACTTTTTAAGTGTTTTTCTTTTCTAAGGTGAAACATGAGAATGTTTTGGACATTTCCTGCTCATCTTCCTTCATAATGCATTCAATTAAACGTATTTGTTTCCAGTTTCTCTTCCTTGCTTCCTGTTTATTTCTGTTTCTTTTCCTTATAAATGCTTCTGATACCTCCCCCCTCTGTTTTTGGTGTTCTGTTTAGCAGAAATAAAGAATAACCTGCTTTTGACAGGCTGCGCTGGGGAACAAATGAAGAATTTGAACTGTAGTGAATGGATTATAATTTGTAGATCATATTTCATGTTGGCATTGTTGAAACTTAAGGACATGAAAGAGACGATTCTCTCGGTGGGATGCAGTTTGAGTTTAGACAGGAAGAGCTCAGAGGTGACACCCAGAAGCAATTCCATCTCTTTGTAAGCAGCAGAGTGGAGTATGATTGGTGGGGTGGGGTACACGGTGGCAGTAAAACGTGCAAGTGACAGGGTGTTATCAATCCGCCGGCGATGAGTCACGGCTCTGCAGACATGCGATTCGGGGGGGGGGGGGGGGGGGGTCGCGTCCGTCCTTTGTCTTCCTTCAAGATGACATATCTGATGCAGCTGAAATAAAGGCTTGGGGTAAAAGAGGTTTCTGGGTGTGCCATCTCTGCATCTTCAAGAACACAAGCTTAAAGCACATGTATCGCCCAAAATCCCACTTCATCCATACAGCCACTGTCCCAGAATCTGCACCACCACGTGCTATTTATAACACCGACTCAAAAAAACACATAACTGCATTCTGCAACCTTAAAAAAAAAAAGCCTACAAAAGCCATGAGCATGACGTCTGGAAAACATTTCCCAGAATAAGAGAGAAAGAATTAAACATTTGTCTTTTAAGTTAAGGATTGGTTTCTAACTTCAGTATCTACCTGATGTTCTCAAAGGTGGTGCAGTTCCTAAACAGTGGACCTGCTGTGACCTTGGTGTTTCTTTATCACCACTGAAGATCAGAAGGATCAAGACTTCACCATCTGATCTGTATCCACTGTATCTGATAGTTCACCGCCTGCAGGAGGACGAGGCCTTACTGAGTTCTGATCATCTCAATAAGAAAGAAGACGTTCCACATCTTATTCCAGATCTTTTTTAAACTCTTCTTCCTACAGTGTGCATGGATTCTGTTTAAAGAGATCTTTCAGACACATTTGTGGTTAAGAAGAAAACCACAGGGTTAAGGGCTGAGCCACAGAAACGTTCAGTACGAATCTCTACAGAACAGTACGATTGTTTTATTGATTATTAATCACAAATAGATTCAATGGAGATAAAAGAAGCTGCTTTCCAGAAATTTAGAAATGTAAAAAACATATTTCAAAGAGTTCAAATATAGAGAAATATATTCAAATAAGAAATTCAAAGAGAAATATATGGAAGAGAAGAACAATGAACCTACGACGACGTGCCATTTTAAAGGCTCTGTACAAATTCAACTACATTTTATTGGTCCCATCATAAATGTATAAGTTGTTAAATCAAATGAGAAAACATCTAACAGACTTGAAAGAACATGCCAAACTCAGTGCTCATTGCTCCCGTCATGGTGGGTGCAGGATGAAGTGAATGGGGAGTGTGTTGAGAATGATTTACTTTGTCTCTGGCTGACCAGCTGTCTCGTCTTACCTCATTTTCTCTTGCAATACTTTTCTCATCTCATGCAATCCATCATTCGCAGACAATCGTTTGGATGGAAGCATAAATCAGACGGAGTCTTCCTTGGCATGACTTCTCAGTCGAGATGAATAGCTACTTGGGTGGCTGGTGGAGGGGGAGATGGCAAACCTTTGAAGTTGCAGTAATCCAATATGAGAAGTAAAGCAGGAATTACAGGAATTCCAGCCGCTGTGGTGCTTTCACACAGAACGAGCATTCGAGCTTTCAGGTGGTACAGACAGAGCGGCCTGCACCGCCTGGAGAAGAGCGGCCCAGAGAAAGCGCAGCATGGCGTCCCTCTCACCTGAAGCCACTTGTACCTTAATTACCCCGTCTGAATGCCTCTGTCACCCCCTGCAGGTCGGGTTCTGCTGATGGTGGAACACAATAAACAGTGTTTTGGATAACTGTATACTTGCACCGTTGTATGTAATGTTATGTAATGTTGTTAGCACAGTTGGAGGAAGGCCCTTTTCTGTTCCGGCATGAACCGGTCAACCGGACTGATCCACACAGAGCCCGTAGCTGGTGGAAGCTGGTATATCTGCAGACAGACTAACTTTGGGTGTGATGTCATTTAAGCTCCTGTGGGTGTACTGTGGAGGTGTTCCAATACTTGTGGTGTGAAGTTAAATGCTTGAACTGAGCTCACAATCAGTAAAAAAAATATTTTTTCTAAAAACATGTGTGTGATATAAATCATTTAATAAACTTAATTTCAGGATCCTTTTGTCCCATTTCCTGTGATCATCAGTTCTGATCCATAAGTCATGTGAAGATGAATCATTGGTCGCGTCCTGACCAGGTGGTGGAGCATGTTCTGGTAATTTTAGCTCTGCGTTTTGGTTGAGTGGAGGTGGAGGTGGAGGTGGAGGTGGAGAGGATTCAGATCTTTCTATCAAAGACTCAGACAGGTGGCCGGTCCCAGACATGAAGGCTTCTAAAAACGAACAATTCCAAATCTAAAGATCTGATGCTCATCTGGAAAGCTCACTCATGTTAATTTACCTCTTTTTCTCAAGAAATAATTACAATAAAATAAGCAAATGTGTATATTTTATTTTGGAGTGGTCTGAGACCCAGCCGAGCTAAAATAATTTATTCTTTCACGTTCTTATTTTATACAGATTAAAGCAGCGTGTGTCCCGTCATTCACTCATTTTACATTTACCTTTCATCATCCTGACGGCAGAAGGAAACTCAAAACATTATAAACATTTTCTACACCAAAGGGACCGCTCCTCATAAACAGGTCAGTGGCCAAGGTCCGTGCCGGTCACTGTTCAGTACTGCCAAAAATCACAGGATTAGAGACTGTAATAAAAACATAAGGGTTAGGGATCAGCATCTGCATCACATGGTCTCCTGATAAACCTGTAATTTGTACAGATATGTGGATTGATAAGCTTTATTATATTTGATAGTTCCAATGACACAGTCGATGAATAAGATCCTTTAATGCTTCTACACTCTCGTTGATATAATGTCCTTCCTCTTACATAAGGCACTTTGAAAACATATTAAACTCTCTGAGTGAACTCTATTATTGAGTTGTTGCAAGGCCATCAGCCGTTCAACAATACAACACAAAGCTCTTGTGACTGACACACACACACACACACACACACACACACACACACACACACACACACACACACACACACACACACACACACCAGATGACCTTTAAAAATTAAATTGCTTCACACTCACTGAAAGACCTCTGGTCATTTCACTGTCTTTTTCCATCTAAAATACTTTCACTCAAAAATGCTAGAATAAAAACCGGAGTCCACCAACAAGCGTATCGTATCGTACCATCAGGAAAACTCAGCACCAGGTCCAAAACACCGGGTCCAAAACAGCGGCGGTGATGGGTTCATATCAGGAGAGATGATGAAACCTGGAGACTGATGAATAATTAGAGTAGTGTTAATTCTCAAGAGAGAATAAAATTAACATTATCATTCATTAAGATTTAAATGTGTGTAAATAAAAAGACACTTAAAAAAGATGAATGCTAGATTTTCAACATGTTTACGTATTAACACGGTTTTATTCATGTAATTGGAATTAATTACAGACTATTCTCTTAACCTTCAATTTAATAATTTAGTTTTTTTTTATGGGCATCGTGGTGATCGTTTATTAAGCACATCGTCATCCGTTTCCACTGAAGCTAGATTACAAATATAAATATATACATACAAATCAAGTGCCTATCAGTAAACTGTGTTCAGGTGACCGAGGTAACGTCCAGGGAGTGGATGTGTTACAGCTGCAGAAGAACATAGAGGAAGAAGCATCATCACAACCCTCTGCAATCATCCAGCTCCCGCCCGATGCCCTCGCAAAAACATGAAGGCATCACACTGAAAGGCAGCAGAGCCTCTGGCAGGTGCAATGAACCCCCCTCCCCAACATCACCCCACCCTGCCTCAGATTTAAATTGAGTTTACGCCAATAAAATAGATCTGTTGAGCTTATTAACCTCGAGCAGTTTAACAGTGAAACAGCCCAGTTTATTATAAAGGTATCCAATACACAAAAAACCCTTTACATATAAATGTTCTGGTGTCAGGTTAGTCTACTGCCCCCTGCTGCTAGCTAAGATTCTTCAAATCCTGATGAGAGGGGACATGATTATTGCTTTGGAGATGATTCATAGTTCATCTGCGGTTAAATGAATTTCTGCAGTCTGATGGAATGGTGGCTCTATTTTTAAGTGTGTGTGTGTGTGTGTGTGTGTGTGTGTGAGTGAGTGAGTGTGTTTGGTTTAGGTGGGAGGCTGGTTTCATAGGTCATGCAGCATAGACCAACGTCTGCAAGCAAATGAAAGGAGAGGGGAAAGTAAAGGCAATACATGCAATTTTCCAGCAGCTTAATAGCAGGGTGTTTGCGTCTGTATTTGTGTGTTCACTCTGCTGTAGTGCTGCCTTCACGCTCTTGTTTTTGTTCACTGATTGGCCTTTTTATAAATTCAGACTGCAGCGAAAGCCCCACTGCTATCAAAGAATCTGCATTTAATGATGTTTCCCATCTGAGTACAGAAGATCCATCAGCACCAAGCCAGTTTAAAACCTGCAAGAGTAAAGTCTACATTAGTGAAGTTTACAGCGGTCTAATGATCCTGGAGCACAGAAAACTCCGATGTAGCTCCGCCAGTGTGCAGGGCTACAATAAAGCAGATTTATTTGTGGATCCTGCAGTATGGTATTAAAGTCCAGGAGTAAAAAAAAAAAACTAAATCTCAGAAAATGCTGAAGACAGGAAGTCTAAATCTGAATGTTTCTTACACACGTTTCATTCACCCACTCGTATGTTCGAGAGATCAAAGGAATCCAGAAACATCCCACAGAAGAGGGAGAACCCACATGAACTGCTGAAACACCATGCCACCTTAGATCAGGTTCATAAAGCGCACCACAGGCTGCCAGCCCACCACAAGGCAACCTGACCATCACAGTAATCACTCTGCAATTTCCCCCGGGGACGAATAAAGTATTCTGACCCTAAATTCACATTTCTTAAATGAGGAGGAACATCAACATGCTTAAAGGAACCCAGATACAAACACCCCAACTTCACAGAGAATGGGCTCTGGTACACCCCCCTCACACAAGGGGGAACCAGTTCCCATCCCTATGTGTACATATAGATATGCTCAGTCTAAACTGCTGTGTGACATCATCATTCAGAGTCGACCTCCTAAATCAGCCCTCAGTCAGAGGAACTAACGGCACTCAACACAGCTTACAATCCAGAATGCTCACTCTGAAGAACCTTGATCAAGGACTCAGTGATGAGGAATGTTCAGTGTTGGACTGAAGCCATTGACCTTCTAGAGCACAGAGCAAACAGCAGCTTCTGACAGGTTAGGGTTCTTTAATGCTGAACGGTTGTGGGAACTACAGCATCCCACCCACAAACCCGTTAATTAATGAAGCACTCATTCTGATTAACCAGGTTAGAAATGAGACTCTATAAGGGATTTCTATAAGGGGACATTTATATCTGAATTCAATGTATTTTTTATTTAAACAGAACAAGGAAAATTAGAAACTGGAAGAAACTCCTGGTCTGTCAAACCAAAGGACACAATGAGATCAGACAGATCAGACGGCTTTAACAGCAGAGAGATTATCAAACTAAATCAGAACCTTTAGTGGAGCAGTGATGACGGGAACGAGCTCTTATTGACGGACTCATTTAGAACGAGAACCACAGTGATGGATTTCACCAACTGCACCACCTGGAGGAGGAAGGTGATGGTCCGAGGCGGTTTTGCTGGATCTAGATCTGATAACCCTGATGTTAATAAGACGTCTCTCCCACTGCCTTTTAAAGCTCCGTGTTACACCCAACACACTCTCGATGTGACAGAGACTAAATAAAGACAGATTACATTAAAAGAATTCAAGGTTTCATTGAAGGACAGTACGGCTGAGTATAAAGTCTTTAACCTCCAAACCTAAAAATTCAATCTCAGTCATTACACGTTCAAAGCCGACATCATGTCATTAAAGCCAGACCCTCCAACTCTGTTCAAACATGTCCTCACAAACATTATAAACCTTTAATGAATGTGACAAAGTCACCTTTTAAAATCCGTTATATCCCTAAACATCTCCAGTAATGTATCTGTATCGAATCTGTATATTATGGTTGTTATCTGGTTACGCTGCCCTTCCTCTACAGGTGGACTGACATCGATCAGCTGACCCACAGGACGATGTGGACATGGCGGCGCACAGTCCTGCAGGACATTCACAAATTTAGTTTATAAAGAAGGGCACAGAAAGGATTCGAAGCATGTTCTTCCCACGCTGAAATAGCAGCCCATATTCAGGCAGTAAAAATATCAAAGGGTGATGAGAGGTGAGAGAAGAAGCTGAGGATCAGTGTAAAATAATGAAGCTCTGATATTACGTGTCTGAAAACCATCAGCGCTGACCTCAGACCTTACGCTTGATTCTACACTGAGGTTAAAGAAACAGCGAGGAGGTCGCTCATGTCAGCGCTCCTCTTATTAACCCGTCTCATCATGTCCTTAATGAAATCTCCTCCTCTGCACCCTGCACCCCACCTCCACCACTCCACCAACCAGAAGCCCCACGTTGTCATGGAGACATGGAGGATGACGAAAGAGGCGGTGAAACTATTTTAGTTTTTTATATAAGTACTTCTCATTTCTCCTGCACTTCCATCATCTCAATGAAGAGTTTTATTTAGAACTGAAGATCACCATCACTTCATTCCAAAGAAAAGAAAACGATTCTCATTAACGATGTCATTATTTCTGTTATTATGATAACGATGGGATGAAGCGGGATGGCAAACAGCGGTTTGTGCTGTCACCTCACAAGAAACAAGCTTCTGGCTTCTAAGGAGGCTTCTCAAGGTTCTCCTGTGTTCAGAAGGCTTTCTAAAAACTTGTAGAATATGAAGTTATCCTGAGTGCAAGAGTGTGTGTGTGTGTGTGTGTGTGATTGTGTAAATGAGCGTTTTCTGATGGTCCATCACGTTCAGAGGTTCAGAGGTCTCCGGTGTTTGGAATGTTTCTCTCAGCACAGGTTTGTGTCACTGCACACTGAACACCAGCACTGATATCTGCACAGCCGTGTTCATCAACATCAGATTAATCCACAAATATTAAAGATAAAGAATTAATGAGTGCATTTAGAAGGTGGTCTCCAGACGCCTCGCTGCGACTAAAAGCTTCACGATCAGAGTCGAGCCGGCGCTCATCTGCTGCTCAAATCGCAAATTTGGTCTCTCCCAAGTCTTTCCATCATCATTAGTCCAGCCGTGCGAATGCCCACGTCTCCCCATTTTCTCATTAGGCCTCGTTAAAGGCATCACGCAGCCGAGTCCAGCGGCTCGGAAATGCCCCGCGTTATTTTAGCGTTCACACATGAGACGTACCGAATCTGAAAACTCATGACACTTCAGCTGCATCATCACCCTGTCTTTAAGCTGAACATCGTTCTCTGTGTGAAACAGATTACAGATTGCAGAGGAGTGGTTCACACCGAGCCCCGCCCCTGACCGAGCCAGGGAGAAAGAAACGGTGATTCAGGTGAGAACGTGAAAACAACACTCGGACCAAAAGGTCGCGCTGGATTTTAGTTTCCATTAATGCGGCGGAATTAAGGGGTGACCTTGAGGTAACAGTCATTTCCTCTTTAAGCTCCGTGATGGAGCTCCACTCAGGAAACCATCTGCAGCTCAAACTACTACGGACCTCACGACATCGGAGGCCACGCCCTCATAACCACGCGCACCGCACGCACTTTAAATCCAACTGAAGCTTCGGGTTAGTTCTGATTTAAAGATATTTTCAGGTCACTCTGAAACTCAAGCCACAGATGTTTGAGTTCGGCGTTGGCTCCGGGGAGGCCGGGTTCACGGATAAGAACCTGGACACTGGCTTTATAATATTGCACTTTGGCTGATCAGACATGATCCACTGATCCAACGAAGCGCGGCGTTTTAATGAGTAAACTATGAGATGTTGGGTGGTTGATTAGGCTCCACACAGTGTGTGTGCAGGTCACGGGTCAGCGCTCAGCACAAGGATCATGTTCAGGTGTAAATGCGAGCACAGCAACAGGAATTAAAGCAAAGTGATGATGTTCAGAGATAATTCTGGTGAGTTTGGGATTGCACTCGCAGCTGTGAGAGGACGCTGACGCTCATGCTGCACTCGCTCTGTAATCTGTAAGCACGCAGCGCAGCGCACAGCGCTAACGTTCCATTTCATTTACAGGCTGCACGGGAAAAACTCCAGATCCCTTCAGAGTGGGAGAGCAAAATGTGTGGGTCAGCATTTTTAAAATAGACCTTATAGAATCAGCTCTCAAAGCTCAGTGCATCTCATCAGCCTGCAACGTTGTCTTTAAACCTCAGCCCTCTACTCTTCTTTAAGGTTCTCTCTTCATTTTCACTGAACCAAAAGTAAGAGACCACCACACTGAACCAGCTCGTGATGCAGCAGCAGTGCTGCTAACTGAACCTCGAGGAACTGAACAGTCCAAACCACTTACGCTCTCCTAACTTATAACTCTACCTCATTAAGACTTTGTTCCAATGAGAACTAATCTGGCACCACACAGGAACCACACAGTTCCCACCAAGAAAGGTTCAAGTCAGGAGTTCATTAAAACCTCGATCAGCTTCAGAGTTGATTTTCTGAATCTTCCAGTTCTCAGAAGCACTGATTTCACGTGGACTGTATGCAGAACTTCTCCGAGGATCCATCGCTCTCACGTCAGCTCTCGTACTCAGGGACAGCCATCACGAGGTCTTTGGGGAATGAGCAGCGCAGAAGTAGGCCAGTGTTTATCTAACTCAGGAGCTCGGAGACGGCAAACTCATTCAGCTCAAGGCATTATTCTCATTAGTTATGAGAACAGAACCCTTACATTCTCCTTTAGACTGTGGACAGTTACAGCAACTGGATCTGACGTCTGAGCCCATTATTCTTTATCGATGCATCAGCAGGTCATGTCTGATATCCAGAGAGCTCGCGCTCCTGCTTTAATAACCTGGAACATCAGTGAGGGATCATCTCACCCTGAGTGGCCCAAAGTCTCCATTAAATCTCTCAGATAAAAACACAATACATTATCATACAACAGATGCTTTAATTCAAATGATTCGCAAACAGAAGTCTGGAGTTCAGGAGGAACCAGCTCCACTGCACTAAAATCAAACCCGATCAAGAACCAATAACGGGATAACCAATTCCGTTTCCCTGCCATGACCCTGCTTCTGGAAAAGATGTGTTCGGAGTTGTTCCTTGAAGATGCTGAATGTCTCAGAATTACAACCAGAATATTCATGAACACTCAGCAAACACTTTATTACAGACCTCAGATCAGTCCAAAAAGCCTCGTTCAGCAGTTCATTCTGATGCTTTATTAATGAACTGTTTACATCTTTAACTGGAACATGCTCGGTGGAAGCGTTCTCAAAGCCCTCGTTCACACACAGCCCTGAACGGAGGTGTGCTGTTCAGCTATTTCAAACAGCTCGTTACATTAAAGCAGAAATCTTTCAATTAATCTCTGCAGAGCGATGTGTTCTGCCAGCTGACTCCTGCATGCAAATGTTTTTCAGCTCACTGACTTCACATCTGTGCGTTTGAGTGTGACCTGTTCGGCTCAGGTTCTGCGGTAATGTGGGTTTTCATCTCACTCTGCTTCATAAAGGTCTGGAAATGGAGCTTTTGGGGGAAATGGACAGTCCCGTCAGCAGCCCCAGCCATCGGGTCACCCTCAGAGCGGGATTTCACTTTCATTAAAGCTACAATCACACCAATTTACTGTCTGAACTGAACGGCCGGCACACGGTCCACTACATCCGAACCACTGACCGAGTGTGAGAGCATCAGACATCAGATCACTCACACTGACGAGTCCACATCTCATTCATGAGGTCATATATTGATTTGTAAATATTTAAATTGTATTTCATTGAATGAAATAAGATTTCAACCAGCTGACGGTCACAGAGCTGAGAGTGTTTCTCTAAGAAGCCTCCCATTCTGCACTAATTACCTGAATTCAACTGTCCAGCCTCTCCACCATGACCACGACCAAAGAGCTTTCTAAGGACACCCGGCACAATTCACCAATGATCTGATAATCCAGAGGAGTATCCCAAAGACACCATCCCAACCATCAAGAATAGGGGTGGAAACATCTGCAAACGGCACAGATCGACTTGAAGGGTGGGTGGATGGATGGATGGATGCATCACCAGGTTTTGGCCAACAACACAAGCCCATAACCTCCTTCTGATCAAATCACTGCAACTCCGAAAACAACATGACGGGTGATCACTGCACCGTCCCTCAGACTTCCAGAAATCTATTCTAGCTCGATTAGAAGTCATCTTCATCAGACGAACACTTCATCTCTAACACAACAGTGAAGAACTGCACATACTGCCCCCTAATGGGTACTTTCTTCTAATTGTCCTTTTCATTCGCCCTCCCTGTGCGCTCCTAGTGGTGGGAGAGGACACCCTACTTGTTTTAATAAAAGACCCGGCTCTGATTGAAACAGCAGACAGAACGATGGACAAGGAGACGCAGGAAGAAAATGCTGGAGCTTCAAACAGAAGCACCTCACGAGTGGAACTCCGAGAACGTAACTCAGCGAAGTTCAGTCAGAGGAGGTGAAAGAAGAACGGTTTGAAAGGTTGAGCAGAAAAGACTGAAGCATGTGAAGGCATGAAACATCTAACGTGGCAGGAGGAGGACCACATCCAAAAATACAGGTGAGAGAGAGAGAGCAGCTGTGGAGGTTCTGACCTGTTCTCTCGGTCCCCATCATGATGAATACAGAGTTTATTTCCTCTCTGATCTAGAACCGAGTCCTCACGTCAGCTCCTGCCCTCCAGCTGTGCATGTGTTGGTCTCTGAGCAGATGTGCGGTTGTTAACGCCTCGGTTGAACTGTGGTCATCGTCCATGGGACTGATGTAGGAGAACCGCAAGAATGAACACAAGTAAGGGCAGCACAAAGTCAACACACTGACAGAAAGACATGTTTGATTTTCAGAACCCCAAGGGAGCCAGGAAACACAGCACCGCCCTGCTGGGTGGACTCAGAATTACAGCAACTCTGATGGAGGGGTTTATGAGAACCTGTTTTTTTTTTCCTAATTTATAAAATACTTCTGATTACTGCATAATCTGCATAACAAGGCCTCGGTCCTCATAAGGGTCCTTAAAGGTCAATAACAGGAGGCAGTTTTCTCTTGCCACTGTCGCTTCGGCTGGCTCTTTGGGGAATAGGATTAGAAAACTGTAAGCTGCTCTGAGGCAACACACCGTTATAATAAGATCTACATGAATGGAGATGTTCTGATAAAGACGCTGGAACCCAGAGCAGCAGATTGAGGGTTTGAGTTTCAAAAATCAATCAAATAAAAGAATTCAGACGCCGTGAGACGTTCCGCTTCAGTTCAGAACCCAGCTGATACTGACCCGTCAACACCGCACGCAAGGAACGTCCATCTGATGATCCAGACCAGGGTTATACTGAGGCTCATCTTTCTAAAAGTGCGCGCGCACACACACACACACACACACACACACACACACGTTTATCTCCAATCATTGGTTTCAGGTTTAAGGTGATGTTTGAAGTCTGTGGATGAAGATGTCAGAAGGTCCGGGTTCACGTTCTGATCCGGATCCTGCGCCACACTGCGGTGACGGTGAAGAAAATGTTCAGTATAAAGTTAACGCTCTCTGATGTGGGTACTAAACACCATTTGGGGTTTTAGGCCCCGCTGCCATAGCTCTCAGAGAAGCTCCACCATGTGCACATATAAAAGGTTCCAAACACTCGACCACATGTTTAGAAAAAGAACCAAAAATAATTAACAAAGAATAAAAGCTCAGATCAGCCGGTCCCCGTTATCGGTTCTGACCCGGTGTCCGTGTGGAGTCAGCATCACGCTCAGGTTCTTCAGAGGTTCATCAGCAGACGTGACATCTGGCTATTGAATTAATCTGCTGCGCTGCCGGAGGGAGCTCGCTGGAAAAGCAGAGTAAACACTTTGATTGCCTTCAGTCGTCCTGGTCTCAAATTATTTGGACAGCCTTAAGGGTTCGAGGGCAGAGGAATTGGTTTCAGCCCAAACCCACCATGCATGTACAAATTGCCCTGTCAATCCTGAGTGACCTTAATGTTTCTAATAAAGTCCATTACATCAGAGCGGCGTCTCCTCACCACAGGACGAAGCTCGGGAGATAACGGCATCACAGCCGAGGAGAAAGAGCTGAAACGCAACGGAACCCCGACTCACATGAACTCACGTCTTCCCTACAATTAAACCGCTGCTTACAGCCACCAATAACCTTTAAAAGGCTTCATTAGATGTTCTGAATTCCCATTGGACGGAGGGCTTGAGATGTTTTGGAATAATTCCAATATCATTATAAATGGAGATGATTGATCTCCAGGATGTGTTTCCTCTTACAATGTGCTCCTTTAAAGAATAACCTGCTCCTGTATCAGACAGGAACCTCTGCCCTAAGAACATGCCAAACTCCACTGAGTGCTGACTCTGCTCTGTGATTAATAAACCGGTGGATTCATTCTTTTTACTTTGATTTATTGGGAGAGAACAGCGGCATTAGATGCTGAATGCTAACCGAATGAACGACCTCTGGCTGTTCGACCTTCAGTTTCAGAGAACAGAACGCGCCGCGGCACCGAGTCCGAACACACCGAGTCCAGACGCAGCGAGTCCGAACACACCGAGTCCAGACGCAGCGAGTCCGAACACACCGAGTCCAGACGCAGTGAGTCCAGATGCACCGCCCAAAATTAAACATGCAAAAGCTCTGAACATCCATTCTGTTGCTACAGCACAGAAGATAACAAACACCATTCTGTACAAAATCTGTGTGCTCTACAACTCTGAATAATTTATTTATACAGAGCGAGAGAGAGAGACAGAGAGACAGAGAGACAGAGAGACAGAGAGAGAGAGAGACAGAGAGAGAGAGAGACAGACAGAGAGAGAGACAGAGAGAGAGAGAGACAGAGAGAGAGAGAGACAGAGAGAGAGAGAGACAGACAGAGAGAGAGACAGAGAGAGAGAGAGACAGAGCGAGAGAGACAGACAGAGAGAGAGACAGAGCGAGAGAGAGAGACAGAGAGAGAGAGACAGAGACAGACAGAGAGAGACAGAGCGAGAGAGAGACAGAGAGACAGAGAGAGAGAGAGAGACAGAGCGAGAGAGAGAGAGAGAGCGAGAGAGAGACAGAGAGACAGAGAGAGAGAGAGAGAGACAGAGCGAGAGAGAGAGACAGAGCGAGAGAGAGAGACAGAGCGAGAGAGAGACAGAGAGACAGAGAGAGAGAGAGAGACAAAGCGAGAGAGAGAGACAGAGAGAGACAGAGCGAGAGAGAGAGACAGACAGAGAGAGAGACAGAGAGAGAGAGACAGAGAGAGAGAGAGAGAGAGAGAGAGAGACAGAGACAGAGAGAGATTAAAGATGCAGCCGTAGAGCAGACGGACTCAAAGCTTGGGTGGTTAACCGAGAACACGTTCCTCAGACGCTGTCAGAGCTGGTGGTGCCGCTCCATTCAGAACCACGGACAGAGCCGCCATCATTTAGTTCATTAATTAGAGGTTAACGAGGACTTGGTGAAAACGGGTCTGTTAATGAAAGCTCCTTCAGGTGGAGACCTCACTTCCCTTTGGGTCATGCAGAAGGTCCAGTCTGACTGAAGGTGGATGAGGACGCCGTCAGCTCGGCGCTGAAACTGAAAACATCTCATTGCATCAGACAAACTTTTAAAAGCTTTCGTCAAAACACGGCTCCCCCCCCCCCCCCAAAAAAAAAACGTCTGAGAACAGAGAACAGGGTTTATACAGGGATTCAGAGTCACTCCTGATGCACCCCCCCCCCTCTCACACACACACACACACACACACACACACACACACACACACACACTCCTGATCTCTGTTTGTAAATGGAGCACCGGATCTTTTTTTCTTTTTTTCAACGTAAGTAATGAATTCAAACATTAAACTCTGCATTTAATATTTTGTAAAACTCTAGCGTTTAAAACGTTATGATGTTATCTGAGGTCATACTGAATGTTATATCGTATGATGTTATCTGAGGTCTCAGACTCAGGAGTGTGTGAGGTGGTGACGGTTGCCGTGGTGATGACATGAATTAACGAGGGCTCGGTCTCATCACGCTTTAAACCAATCACAGTTCAGATGGAACGTCATCCATAAACTCATTAAAATCTGAATCCAATTCCAATCATCTGACTCTCATCACCTGTTACAGTCTGATCCAATCAAAACCTTCACTCTGATTCAAAGAGATCAGATCACCAGTCCATCACAGGACAACCAGCAACACACACACACACACACACACACACACACACACACACACACACACCTGATCTCATCATATGAGCATAAACTCCAGAGCCAGTAATAACCTTCCACTTTTTAAAGGCGTTTTGCTGCCCCCTCTGGGACTCGGTGGAATTGGAAATCTGTGGAGCTTCAGAAGTTAAAACCATATAAAAGGTCTTCAGGGGAAAATAAAGAAACGGACGTCTCAGCTCCTGGAATGGAGACCGGGACAGCGCGCTAAAAATAACATCCATCTTTCTGTAAAACTCCCGCCGCTCGTCCTCAGAGATCCTCAGAGACGAAGCCCTCCGTTCTGAGGTGGTTCTGCCGCCTCAGCAGATTTAATGCTGCAAATCACCCAATCACCAAATCACCTCCAGAACCGCGGCACCACGCTCCATTCCCCGGATCTAAGACCCGAGGAACGTTCCTGAAATCCCTCATGCCAGTAAAGGGGGGGGGGGGGGGGTTCATAACTTAACAAAATGTTGGTGTTCTGAAGGTTTTGCCGCCGTTGCAGCGGGTAACACTTTTTGGTTACGCTGCAGAAATTGAACGGCACGGCGCTCACAGAGCTGATTCTCAGAACCTCCACCGCGCTGAATCTGCCGAGTCAGAACCAAACCCGGACCGAAGCAGTGAGTCCTTAACGGAACCACAGACCTCCCACGATCCCCGGCTCATTAGAAAAGTCAAAGGACGGCCTTCGTACCGTCTCATGGCCGGCGTGGCACGGTGGTCCTCCCGGGTCCACGCAGCAGAACCGGGACCTGCCGTCGTCTGGGTTTTCTTCCTCTCACAGTCCAGAACCATCTGACCGTCCGAGCTGGGTCTGCATCTGAAACCTGAGATCAGAGAAGCAGCTCAAAACCTAATCATCTGATTAATTAACCTCATTCACTTACCCACATCGTTACCTATTCAGCCAATCACGCAGCAGCTGTGTGGAAAGCCATGCACCTTCATCTAAAGAGCTTTAAAAGCTGGAAAGATTTTAAAATAGTGCATGAGTTTGAGAACCCGCTCTGAGAACCCAACAGCACGGATCAGGTGCTCTGAATAGTTTGGACTGAAGTCTGCAGAGTGGCCGCCATCCAACGAACACTTGGCATCCGGCCGCGGTCTTAAATCCCAAACGCAGGGAGTCTGAGCTCCACAGAGAGGTTTACACGCAAGCTTTAAGGAAAAAAGAAGCGGGATGATAAAGAACGATGAAGGAACCTGGCAGAGGGACCGCCAGGATTAACTTCAGCAAACAGCATGCTAATGAGTCCCCCTGCAGCGCCTCCCTCTGGAACTTTCATGCAGACAGTTTTTGTAGGAACGCTGTAACCTGTAGAGTTCTGAGCTCCGAACAAATCCAGAACCTAAAACTGTGGAGCACCAGAGGCCCTCAATTAAACAAGACTGCCTTGTCCGGACGGACGGACGGACGGACTTCCATCCTGACCGAGCGCTCAGCGTCCCCGTCTTCAGAAACACAAACTAGTTTAACGGCTTTGATGCTGCTGTTAACAACCGTCAGCTGATCACAGTCAACCAATCAGGGCACGGAGAACCGTAACATTTAAAACTCAATATTTCAGACAAAGCTTCAGTTCTGAGCTCCTGATTGTGACTGTGTCGTGACTGATGGCGCCTCACGAGCCGAGGGGAGCGTCAGAGTAACTGCACGGAGATGAGGATCGAGGTTGAGTGAGCAGAAGGCAGGAGACTCCACCCACGAGGGAGGACCGGTTCCGTCCCCGCGCCGGACTGCAGGCCATTTTGAGTGGAATACAGACGGACCCTCCACCAGAACGGAGCTCAGGAGCCACGCCCTCAACAAAGAGCAAACTACGGAACGTGGACGGAGGAGGCGCGCGCCTTCAACCTGCAGAGTGTGCGGGAATGGGAGGTGCCGTGGAACCCCCCCCCCTCCCAGCATGCCACAGGAGAGGCCTCAGACTGATTTTGGAACGTCCGCTCTCATTCAGTTCCTTTAACTCAAAAGTTCAAAAAGAGGAGGCGGTGCCGGAGCACCTCCCACGTTCTCTGATGCGCTTCATTCATCACTGAATCAACCTCCTGAGACAGAACTCCAGAACCCGAGCTCTAAACTCCTGAATAAAAGATAAAACTTCTGTTTGAATCTTTTTATTTTTACAAAACGGTGCGTTAGTAAAACCATCAGCACGCCGCGGATCCCAAACACACTTTGGTCTCTAAACATGTTCCCGAGATCAGAGGCGTGGCCTGTGAGAGATTATAAGGCCTTTAATGATCCGCTTGCATAGGTTTGAAATCTGAACTAGAAAACGATCTGGAACCGAAGAAGAGAGAACCCGAGAACCACGTAAAACTTTAAAACTTTATCTAGAAAAAAAAGCTTCTTAAAATTCCCTACGTCTCGTTATTTATTGCTACCTGCGTAAAGGACAGACGGCGTATAATGTCCGAGTTCTGAAGAATAAATAGAACCAGGAGAGAGGAACCTCACACAGCGAGCCGCTCTGACGGAACCACCACCGTCCTGCACAGCTTCAGACGCACCGCCGAGCCCCGCCACGACCGTCCAATCAGAGAACCACAGGAGGAAGCTGTGCACGACCCTCGCTCGCCCTAAATACTGTCCATGGCTTTGAACTCGCTCAGAGCCTGCACCGGGTTGATGGGCTTCTTCTGAGAAGATCGCTTCACTTTGTTGGTCTGCCCATCGTCCTGCTTCTCACGCTTCACCAGAGGCTTCTTCTCAGGAGCCTTCATCTTCCAGGAGATGGAGAGAGAGAGAGAGATATTAGAGGTCTCTGAATCCAGTTCTGTTTACATGTGGACCTGCTCGCTCATCTGAGGTCGGATAACAGAACCGGAGCAGACAGGGGGCGCTATGGTGAAAACCTCAATACTGTTAAAAGAACCAGCACCATGAGAGCTGCAGAGACTCAATTTGTGCTTGGACAGTCCGTGTGCTCAGAACCCCCAAAGGACAAAGGAGAACTCTGACAGATGTGCTGAGGTTCTGCTTACAGTGAGGAGCGGTCAGGTCTAAGGTTCTACACCCAGACTGGAGAACATCCTGAGCTCCAGCAGCAGAACCCGCTGACGTTCAGAGTTTAATTGTTTAATTAATACTAACGATCTAATGTTTTGATAATTGAACATGTTAATTGTAAAAACAGATCTGAATAATTGGTTGTGACGGTCACTCACCCCGGACACCACCAGTTCTCCACCCAGGTTCTGCACCTCAGCCTTCACCTTGCTGCAGATGTTCAGCTGGTGGCAGTAGAGAGCGATGCGCTGCAGGTACGCCAACAGGTCCTGTTTACACGCCGAGTCAGGACACTGCACACACACACACACACACACACACACTCAATAACACACCAGCACACAACTCCATACAGAACCCTACCTCCAGGAGAACAAACTAAAGGTTGCACATTAAAGCCTTTAATGATGAAGCCGGCGATCACATGACTCTACAGAACCAATTACACGGCACATGCAAATGACATGGTTACCACCTAAAGCTTTTAACCCTCCCCCCACTTATTAGAACTTCCATGTTCAGAACCCTTAAGCACGAGTCTGTGAAGCTGAATCCTGATTGGAGGACACCTGAGAGAGAGAGAGAGAGAGAGAGAGAGAGAATCTCAAGTGAAGGAGCAGGAGAGAGAGAGGAGCGAGGTTAGAGGAGGATAAGAGGTGCAGAGGAACAGCGCCATGTTCAAATCAAAGCTGCTGAGCATGCTAATGAGGCACAGGGTGCTGCTGGTGAGGGTGGTGCTGAGGGTGGTAGTGGTGGTGGTGGTAGTGGTGGTGGTGAGGGTGGTAGTGGTGGTGGTGAGGGTGGTAGTGGTGGTGGTGAGGGTGGTAGTGGTGGTGGTGGTGGTGGTAGTGGTGGTGGTGGTAGTGGTGGTGGTGAGGGTGGTAGTGGTGGTGGTGAGGGTGGTAGTGGTGGTGGTGGTGGTGGTAGTGGTGGTGGTGAGGGTGGTAGTGGTGGTGGTGAGGGTGGTAGTGGTGGTGGTGGTGGTGGTAGTGAGGGTGGTAGTGGTGGTGGTGAGGGTGGTAGTGGTGGTGGTGGTAGTGGTGGTGGTGGTGGTGGTGGTGGTGAGGGTGGTAGTGGTGGTGGTGAGGGTGGTGGTGGTGGTGGTGGTGAGGGTGGTGGTGGTGGTGGTGAGGGTGGTAGTGGTGGTAGTGCTGGTGGTGGTAGTGGTGGTGGTGAGGGGTGGTAGTGGTGGTGGTGGTGAGGGTGGTAGTGGTGGTGGTGAGGGTGGTAGTGGTGGTGGTGGGGAGGGTGGTAGTGGTGGTAGTGCTGGTGGTGGTAGTGGTGGTGGTGAGGGTGGTAGTGGTGGTGGTGGTGAGGGTGGTAGTGGTGGTGGTGAGGGTGGTAGTGGTGGTGGTGAGGGTGGTAGTGGTGGTGGTGGTGGTGGTGAGGGTGGTAGTGGTGGTAGTGGTGGTGGTGAGGGTGGTAGTGGTGGTGGTGGTGGTGGTGAGGGTGGTAGTGGTGAGGGTGGTGGTGAGGGTGGTGGTAGTGGTGGTGGTGAGGGTGGTAGTGGTGGTGGTGGTGAGGGTGGTAGTGGTGGTGGTGAGGGTGGTAGTGGTGGTGGTGAGGGTGGTAGTGGTGGTAGTGCTGGTGGTGGTAGTGGTGGTGGTGAGGGTGGTAGTGGTGGTGGTGGTGAGGGTGGTAGTGGTGGTGGTGAGGGTGGTAGTGGTGGTGGTGAGGGTGGGTAGTGGTGGTGGTGGTGGTGGTGGTGAGGGTGGTAGTGGTGGTAGTGGTGGTGGTGAGGGTGGTAGTGGTGGTGGTGGTGGTGGTGAGGGTGGTAGTGGTGAGGGTGGTGGTGAGGGTGGTGGTGGTGAGGGTGGTAGTGGTGGTGGTGAGGGTGGTAGTGGTGGTGGTGAGGGTGGTAGTGGTGAGGGTGGTAGTGGTGGTGGTGAGGGTGGTAGTGGTGAGGGTGGTAGTGGTGGTGGTGGTAGTGGTGGTGGTGAGGGTGGTAGTGGTGGTGGTAGTGGTGGTGGTGAGGGTGGTAGTGGTGGTGGTGAGGGTGGTAGTGGTGGTGGTGAGGGTGGTAGTGGTGAGGGTGGTAGTGGTGGTGGTGAGGGTGGTAGTGGTGAGGGTGGTAGTGGTGGTGGTGAGGGTGGTAGTGGTGGTGGTGAGGGTGGTCGTGGTGAGGGTGGTAGTGGTGGTGGTGAGGGTGGTAGTGGTGTGTGGTGGTGGTGAGGGTGGTAGTGGTGGTGGTGAGGGTGGTAGTGGGTGGTGGTGAGGGTGGTAGTGGTGAGGGTGGTGGTGAGGGTGGTAGTGGTGGTGGTGAGGGTGGTGGTGGTGAGGGTGGTAGTGGTGGTGGTGAGGGTGGTGGTGAGGGTGGTAGTGGTGGTGGTGAGGGTGGTAGTGGTGGTGGTGAGGGTGGTGGTGGTGAGGGTGGTAGTGGTGGTAGTGGTGGTGGTGAGGGTGGTAGTGGTGGTGGTGAGGGTGGTAGTGGTGAGGGTGGTGGTGGTAGTGGTGGTGGTGAGGGTGGTAGTGGTGGTGGTGAGGGTGGTAGTGGTGAGGGTGGTGGTGGTAGTGGTGGTGGTGAGGGTGGTAGTGGTGAGGGTGGTGGTGGTAGTGGTGGTGGTGAGGGTGGTAGTGGTGAGGGTGGTGGTGGTAGTGGTGGTGGTGAGGGTGGTGGTGCTGAGGGTGAAAGGCGTTGTTCATGAGCAGCTGCTGAATGCATCGACGCTGATCAGTAAAGCAGAACATTACTGCTGCACAACCACACCATCAGAACCCGGTGGAGGGTGGGGGTGGTCCGGCTGATACAGGAGAACCCCACAGTGAACGACCCCCATCACCACGGTAACCACACCATCAGAACCCGGTGGAGGGTGGGGGTGGTCCGGCTGATACAGGAGAACCCCACAGTGAACGACCCCCATCACCACGGTAACCACACCATCAGAACCCGGTGGAGGGTGGGGGTGGTTTTAATGGTGCGGTGGAGCTTTAGAACACAGGGCAGTTAGGGTGCTGCATCATCAGTTCTGATGAAGTCTGCCCCGTCCCGTCGGTCAGTGGAGCTGTCCAGATTTAAAGGTGGAAGCTCCGCCCCCTGAAGCTGTCCTCCTGCTCCTCCATCATTTCATGTGTAATTGAATGAATCAGTCAGAGAGCGGGACGTCCGGTCCCACCGAGGGAGGGGTCACCCGCTGACCGAGGTCATCACATTCAAACTCCATCCATTACAAACAGTGTGGGGAGCACCCTGAACTGAGGGTCAACTAAACACACGAGAGAGAGAGTGTGTGTGTGTGTGTGTGTGTGTGTGTGTTTAAAAACAGTGTGACGACACGGGGACCTCCGTCTGTCTGTCTGTGAGTATATCTGAAGGGCGAGTAAGCGCTCCTCCTCACAGCGGCGGGGGGGGGGTGCAGGTGGAGGTCAGAGCCCTCTCCAACAGATGACCGTGCAGCTGCTCTGATAAACAGGTGTGTGTGTGTGTGTGTGTGTGTGTGTGTGTGTGTGTGAGTGTGTGTGTGTGTGAGTGTGTGTGAGTGTATGAGTGAGTGTGTGTGTGTATGAGTGAGTGTGTGTGTGTGTATGAGTGAGTGTGTGTGTGTATGAGTGAGTGTGTGTGTGTATGAGTGAGTGTGTGTGTGTGTGTGTGTGGGTATGAGTGAGTGTGTGTGGGTATGAGTGAGTGTGTGTATGTGTGTGTGTATGAGTGTTTGTGTGGGTATGAGTGTTTGTGTGGGTATGAGTGTTTGTGTGGGTATGAGTGTTTGTGTGGGTATGAGTGTTTGTGTGGGTATGAGTGTTTGTGTGTGTGTATGAGTGAGTGTGTGTGTGTGTGTGTGGGTATGAGTGAGTGTGTGTGGGTATGAGTGAGTGTGTGTATGTGTGTGTATGAGTGTTTGTGTGGGTATGAGTGTTTGTGTGGGTATGAGTGTTTGTGTGGGTATGAGTGTTTGTGTGGGTATGAGTGTTTGTGTGGGTATGAGTGTTTGTGTGGGTATGAGTGAGTGTGTGGGTATGAGTGAGTGTGTGGGTATGAGTGAGTGTGTGGGTATGAGTGAGTGTGTGGGTATGAGTGAGTGTGTGGGTATGAGTGAGTGTGTGGGTATGAGTGTTTGTGTGGGTATGAGTGTTTGTGTGGGTATGAGTGAGTGTGTGGGTATGAGTGTTTGTG
>JAFMOC010000667.1:7500-15000 GCA_019802505.1 Corydoras sp. C115 | reverse complement strand
CACACACCACAACACCCCGCCCACAACCTCACACACCCTCCACACCCCCATCCCCTCACTGAGAACTGAGGTTCTCCAGTTCTGAATGTTTCTGAATAAACGGGGGCTCAATGGGAGGCCAGGTCTTCAGAATTCACCCCAAATCTGCCATGTGGCAGCATTCTGAGGACTCATGAGCGCCACCTCAATCACCAATAATTAAAACAGGACGGGGACGTCTCTGCAGCTTCCAGAATCCTGAATATGCATGATATGCTAATGAGACATTTACATATATGCCCCGGCCATCGCTCCCCTCGCCGGGCTCTGCTCTGCTAACGTCTCGTACCTGCACCCCACCCAACACCGCTCCGCTCCACCGTGGGCGTGGCCACGCAGGGGTCAGGGTCAGGACGGCGTGAGGTCACACAGTGATGTTTACATCGATCTCTGATACAAAACTATAAATCCATCATTCACTCTGGGTTCTATAAGCGTAACACACTCTGCTGAGCGGTCAGCGCCCCCCCCCCCCCACCTGGTCAGCTATAGTGCGTCCCAGCTTGTCCATCCGGGACCCGGCCTCGGCGATCTTCTTGGCGGCGCTGATGACATCGGAGGTGTTCTTGAGCGGACCTTTTCCCCTGAGGAACACAAACACGGACGTTAGAACACATCCAGCTCCATGTGCAGGAGTGCAGCCACAGCTCTGCCGGGGCCCGGTGCCCGGGGGCCCCCCCCCCAAACATCTGCTCTGACCAGTCGGTTCTACTGATTAAGACAGAACCGCCCTGTTGGCCCGTTCTGCACAGCAAGAGGGAGAGAAGAGATTAAGATGGAGGAAGCCCTGTATGAGACTGAGACACACACACACACACACACACACACACACACACACACACACACACACACACACACACACACTGTAGCTTGGAGCCAGATGGCATGTTCTCTCCGTCACTCGCACCCATTTCTGAGCAGTCTTGTTTACTTCCTGGGTCACTGCCCAGCTCTGCATATCTGCCCGATTAAGCTCCGCCCCTGATGGAACGAGCCAGAACCCACCGCGAGGGAGGCCGAGGCACAGCCGGTAACACGGCGCTGCGCGGATTCTTTAGGCTGAGCTAGGAAACCAGCCGGGCGCGGGGTTCTGCGTGTGCGGGACGGGAACGCGGGTGCTGAGCGTCGGGGGAGCGGTCCATCAGAACGTTAAACGCGTTTCAAACCCAAACTAACGAGCCTCATTAGCGGAACGAGCCCAGCTCTGCTGTAGGTTCAGATTAACTTATGGACATGTTTACTCGTTAAAACGACGGCTTTTCACTCATTAAACCTGACAGCTGGCACACAGCCGCGGGCACTGCGTCCTTTAGAGCGCTGATTCACTGAACACGCCAGTCACACACACACACACACACAGGAACACGCCATTCTGAGATATGTACACACACACACACACACACACAGAGGAACACGCCAGTCACACACACACACACACAGGAACACGCCAGTCTGAGATATGTACACACACACACACACACAGAGGAACACGCCAGTCACACACACACACACACAGGAACACGCCAGTCTGAGATATGTACACACACACACACACACACACAGGAACACCCCAGTCTGAGATATGTATACACACACACACACACACACACACACACACACACACACACACACACACACACACACACACACACAGAGGAACACACCAGTCTGAGATATGTACACACACACACACACACACACAGGAACACGCCAGTCTGAGATATGTACACACACACACACACACACACACACACACACAGAGGAACACACCAGTCTGAGATATGTACACACACACACACACACACAGAGGAACACACCAGTCTGAGATATGTACACAACACACACACACACACACACACACAGGAAACACGCCAGTCTGAGATATGTACACACACACACACACACACACCACACAGAGGAACACACCAGTCTGAGATATGTACACACACACACACACACACACACACACACAGGAACACGCCAGTCTGAGATATGTACACACACACACACACACACACACACAACACACACACACACACACACACACACACACACACAGAGGAACACACCAGTCTGAGATATGTACACACACACACACACACACACACACACACACACACACACACAGGAACACGCCAGTCTGAGATATGTACACACACACACACACACACACACACACACACAGAGGAACACGCCAGTCTGAGATATGTACACACACACACACACACACACACACACACAGATCTGGGAGAGCCACCTCAGATGTATGGAGCCTCATTATCTTTCCTGCTCTGCGTTAACTCGAGCCGTTAGCGAGGCGGTGGCGTGCCGAGGTTCGGTCCGGTCCGGTTTGGTTCGGTCCGGTCTGGTCCGGTCTGGTCCGGTTTGGTCCGGTTTGGTTCGGTCCGGTTTGGTCCGGTTCGGGTCACTCAGACTCACGGCCTGAAGCAACAGCAGAGGAGAGGACCTCCGGTTCTGATCCCATTTACAGCCCGATGGAGCTGTCCAGATGGAGGGGGAGTGTGTGAGTGAGTGAGAGTGTGTGTGTGCGTGTGTGTGCGTGTGTGTGCGCGTGTGTGTGTGTGTGTGTGTGTGTGTGTGTGTGTGCGTGTGTGTGCGGTTGTGTGCGTGTTGGCTTTGCACCACAGCAGGCAAAGAAAGGTGGCTCCAAAATGTGTGACCCATCCAGACACCATGTTTTATTCATGAGTGTGAGGACGGCGTGTGTGGGGGGGCAGCGCGTGGGGGGCGGAGCGTGGGGGGGCAGCGTGGGGGGGCAGCGCGGCGTGGGGGGCGGAGCGTGGGGGGGCAGCGCGTGGGGGGCGGAGCGTGGGGGGGGCAGCGCGTGGGGGGCGGAGCCGTGGGGGGGCGGCGCGCGGGGGGGGGCGGAGTGTGGGGGGGGGCGCGCCGGGGGGAGCGGAGCGTGGGGGGGGGGGGGCGGGGCGGCGCGGGGGGGAGCGGAGCGTGGGGGGGCGGCGGCGGGGGGGGGGGGCGGCGGCGCGGGGGGGGGGGGGGTGGAGCGTGGGGGAAGGCGCGTGGGGGGCGGGTTCTGGTGGAAGTGTATCGCGGCTGACAAATGGGCCGTTTAGTGTGAGTTCTGTGGTTGGGCGGATGCAGAGCGCGACGCGGCGCCCTCCGGAGGCCGATCAGAAGTTGGCTGGTTGTATTTAATTAGAGGTTTGTTGGCGCGTGGTTTTATCTTTCGTGCCATTTGGGACGCAGCCCGTTTAAAGAGTGACACACTCGTACAGAGAGTCACATGACCCTGATGAGCCGTCACAGACTTGGGATGACCCAACCCCCCCGTCCCCCCCCCACATCCCCCGTCCCCCAAATCTCTCCCCCCCCCCCCCCCGTCCCAAACCCAGACTGAGGGTTTAAAACCCACCAATCCTGCAGCTTCAGGAAGATCCGGATTAATTAATTAATCTGCATTAAGACGACGGACTGACGAGCTTCAGTTTCTGATCGAGAGCTAATGGATCAAAGAAATCACCCCCCCCCCCACTGCACTGACCCCCCCCCCCCCACTGCACTGACCCCCCCCCACTGCACTGACCCCCCCCACTGCACTGACCCCCCCCCCCACTGCACTGACCCCCCCCCCCACTGCACTGACCCCCCCCCACTGCACTGACCCCCCCCCACTGCACTGACCCCCCCCCACTGCACTGACCCCCCCCCACTGCACTGACCCCCCCCCCACTGCACTGACCCCCCCCACTGCACTGACCCCCCCCACTGCACTGACCCCCCCCCACTGCACTGACCCCCCCCCCACTGCACTGACCCCCCCCCACTGCACTGACCCCCCCACCACTGCACTGACCCCCCCCCACTGCACTGACCCCCCCCCCCCCCACTGCACTGACCTTCAGCTGAAGGTGAAGCACAATGAATCTGCAGCGTCTGTACTCACACACACACACACTCACACACAATCACACACTGACCCACTCACACACACACACACTCCAGATCCATGTGTGTGTGCTGATGAGCCTGCAGCCGTACGTGCAGTGAGTGAGGAAGCAGCAGGAGCATTAAAGGTGAAGTTTTTGCTCTGACCTGGTGAAATCGGTCATCTCCATCATGATCATGCACATCTGTTTGGCCAAAACGATGATGTCATTGCCGCTGTCGTCCCATTTGGAGACCTCAGCGTCCAGCTTGCTCTTCTCCTCCTGAAAACTGGCCACCTGCTCTGCTATCTTAGCCTTCTGCTCCTGAGGAAGCTGAGCCATGATGGCCTGCAACACACACACACAGAGAGACACACACACACACACACACACACACACTCACACACACAGACAGAGAGAGAGAGAGACACACACACACAAACACACAGAGAGACACACACACAGACACACACACACACACACACACACACACAGAGACACACACACACACACACAGAGACACACACACACTCCATCAAATGAAATCTATACTCATTTCATTCTTAACCTCTTCATTACACAAACATCAAAGCCAAACCCAATGACATCATCATGTCCCATTCAGACCCCGCCCCCTCACCCGAGCACTCTGTCCTGCGATCAGCTGATCGTCCTCCGTCTGCACGCTCGTCCTGCTGCGGGTATCGAAGTCCTCCGTCTCAAAGTCCGAGTCGTCCAGCTCCTCTGGAGTCTGAGAGAGAAGACACAAACACAAAGCTGAACCAAACGCCGAGAACCAAGCGGCCAGAACCAAGCGGCCAGAACCAAACGGCCAGAACCTAACGGCCAGAACCAAACGCCGAGAACCAAACGGCCAGAACCTAACGGCCAGAACCTAACGGCCAGAACCAAACGGCCAGAACCAAGCGGCCAGAACCAAACGGCCAGAACCAAACGGCCAGAACCAAGTGGCCAGAACCAAACGGCCAGAACCAAGCGGCCAGAACCAAACGCCGAGAACCAAGCGGCCAGAACCAAGCGGCCAGAACCAAACGGCCAGAACCAAACGGCCAGAACCAAGTGGCCAGAACCAAACGGCCAGAACCAAGCGGCCAGAACCAAGCGGCCAGAACCAAACGGTTCCAGCTGCGCAGGTTCAGGTTCATATGGAGATCTTTGAGTTGGGACGTTCTGATGGGGGGAACCTTACGGAGGTTATTACATCACACCCGCGCAGCACTCTGCCCCACGGCGCCGGAGCTCGAACCGTTAACCTTTAGGAACAATGGAGTGACGCAGGAGGGCCGCCGGTTGCCATGGTGACGCCTGCTTTTCTCCAAACCCCGTTCCAGCTTCCCGTCTGCGCCGCTTCACTGTGAGGTGAAGGCTTCAGGTATTTAACATGTTCTCTCAGACGGAACCGATCGGTGGAACGGCAGAACCCGGTGGTCCGGGCGTTCCCGGTGGACCCTGCGCTGTGCTCATGATCAGCAGGTGTAGATGAAGATGATGGGTCACACCTGAGGCTGACCGACTGCAGAGCGGGGGGGGGGGGGGGGGGTCTTGGGGGGGGGGGGCGGCGGAGTGCTCCATGTGAGCTGATGCAGTCCCCCTCCTCTCACCCCCCCCCCCCCCCCACTCTGCTGGACTGAATGCTAAGCGTGAACATCAGAAGATGCTGCACTATTAGTATGCAATTAGAGCCGGCGCGGCACGGTGACTCGCCCGTGTGCAGAGAGAGAGAGAGAGACAGAGACAGAGACAGAGAGAGAGAGAGACAGAGAGAGAGACAGAGAGAGAGACAGAGAGAGAGAGAGAGAGAGACAGAGAGAGAGACAGAGAGAGAGACAGAGAGAGAGACAGAGAGAGAGAGAGACAGAGAGAGAGACAGAGAGACAGAGAGAGAGACAGAGAGACAGAGAGAGAGAGAGAGAGAGAGACAGAGAGAGAGAGAGAGAGACAGAGAGACAGAGAGAGAGACAGAGAGAGAGACAGAGAGAGAGACAGAGAGAGAGAGAGAGACAGAGAGAGAGACAGAGAGACAGAGAGAGAGAGAGAGAGACAGAGAGAGAGAGAGAGAGAGACAGAGAGACCAGAGAGAGAGACAGAGAGAGAGACAGAGAGAGAGAGAGAGACCAAGAGACAGAGAGAGAGACAGAGAGACAGAGAGAGAGAGAGAGAGAACAGAGAGAGAGAGAGAGAGAGACAGAGAGAGAGACAGAGAGAGAGACAGAGAGAGGAGACAGAGAGAGAGAGAGAGACAGAGAGAGAGACAGAGAGACAGAGAGAGAGACAGAGAGACAGAGAGAGAGACAGAGAGACAGAGAAAGAGACAGAGAGAGAGACAGAGAGACAGAGAAAGAGACAGAGAGAGAGACAGAGAGACAGAGAAAGAGACAGAGAGAGACAGAGAGAGAGAGAGACAGAGAGAGAGACAGAGAGAGAGAGAGAGAGAGACAGAGAGAGAGACAGAGAGAGACAGAGAGAGAGAGACACGCCCTGACCAGGTACAGACTCAGCGCTCATCAGCTGGCCATCGAGACGGGGCGACACCGGCAGACCTGGCTGCCCCGAGAGAAGAGGGTGTGTCAGCGATGTCCCCTGAACAGAACCGAGACAGAGCTGCACTTCCTCACAGAATGCACCAGATACACCGACATCAGAGAGAAATACTACAACAAACTCACACACATCATCCCCAACTTCACCTCCCTCACCCCCACCCAAAAACTGCCCCACATCACCCCCAACTTCACCTCCCTCACCCCCACCCAAAAAACTGCCCCACATCACCCCCAACTTCACCTCCCTCACCCCCACCCAAAAACTGCCCCACATCACCCCCAACTTCACCTCCCTCACCCCCACCCAAAAACTGCCCCACATCACCCCCAACTTCACCTCCCTCACCCCCACCCAAAAACTGCCCCACATCATCCCCAACTTCACCTCCCTCACCCCACCCCCAAAAACTGCCCCACATCACCCCCAACTTCACCTCCCTCACCCCCCACCAAAAACTGCCCCACATCACCCCCAACTTCACCCTCCCTCACCCCCACCCAAAAAAACTGCCCACATCACCCCCAACTGCACCTCCCTCACCCCCACCCAAAAACTGCCCCACCTGCTGGGGGGAACACAGGGAGAGCTGTGTACTGGCAGCACTGTACACATACACCTGCCACCAGGAGAGGGACAGAGAGTGACCACACACACACACACACACACACACACACACACACACACACACACACACACACACACACACACACACACACACACACACACTCACACACACCCCTACTTTTATTTAAATATTTATATATATGTATATATTATACTATTTCACTGTATACTATGTACATTCTTGTAATTTTGTAAATTTGTTTTTATTGTTTATTGTTTTTAATTTTATTTTTAATTTTATTTTTATTTTTTGTAAACCAGCTTTGTGCAACACGAATGTATAATTTGTCATCAAATAAAGCTTTTAAATTGAATTGAAATTGAAAATTGACAGAGAGAGAGAGACACAGAGAGAGAGAGAGAGAGAGAG
>JAFMOC010000667.1:0-2500 GCA_019802505.1 Corydoras sp. C115 | reverse complement strand
AGGTTCTCCCTGACCCGCCGTGCTTTAGAACACCTTCATCACCCAGAGCCCAGGTTCTCCTGACCCGCCGTGCTTTAGAACACCTTCATCCACCCAGAGCCCAGGTTCTCCTGACCCGCCGTGCTTTAGAACACCTTCATCCACCCAGAGCCCAGGTTCTCCTGACCCGCCGTGCTTTAGAACACCTTCATCCACCCAGAGCCCAGGTTCTCCTGACCCGCCGTGCTTTAGAACACCTTCATCCACCCAGAGCCCAGGTTCTCCTGACCCGCCGTGCTTTAGAACACCTTCATCCACCCAGAGACCAGGTTCTCCTGACCCGCCGTGCTTTAGAACACCTTCATCCACCCAGAGCCCAGGTTCTCCTGACCCGCCGTGCTTTAGAACACCTTCATCCACCTAGAGACCAGGTTCTGCTGACCCGCCGTGCTTTAGAACACCTTCATCCACCCAGAGCCCAGGTTCTCCTGACCCGCCGTGCTTTAGAACACCTTCATCCACCCAGAGCCCAGGTTCTCCTGACCCGCCGTGCTTTAGAACACCTTCATCCACCCAGAGCCCAGGTTCTCCTGACCCGCCGTGCTTTAGAACACCTTCATCCACCCAGAGCCCAGGTTCTCCTGACCCGCCGTGCTTTAGAACACCTTCATCCACCCAGAGCCCAGGTTCTCCTGACCCGCCGTGCTTTAGAACACCTTCATCCACCCAGAGCCCAGGTTCTCCTGACCCGCCGTGCTTTAGAACACCTTCATCCACCCAGAGACCAGGTTCTCCTGACCCGCCGTGCTTTAGAACACCTTCATCCACCCAGAGCCCAGGTTCTCCTGACCCGCCGTGCTTTAGAACACCTTCATCCACCCAGAGCCCAGGTTCTGCCCTCACCCTGATCATCAGCACCGCCTTCCTGATGTCCCTCACGCCGTCGTACACCAGACGCGACGCATCAATGAACTCGTTCTCATCCACCGCCTGAGACGGGTTCGCGCTCAGAGCCTCCACCGCCGCCTCCACCTGCTCCGTGAACCGGGGCATCACTGTGGACACACACACACGCGCACACACACGCGCACACACACACACACGCGCACACACACACGCATGCAGAGGGAACCCAAATTGGTGGAGGAACATGTTTGTTTGAGGTAGATCTTCATGTGAAAGTGTGAGGAAGCAGCTGTGTTGATCAATCATGATGCACTTTGGTATGTTCTCCCTACCTGTGTCCGTCAGGAGTTTCGTGGCTTCCAGAACTTTCTCGGTGTAGACCCCGGGTTCGTAGTTGTCCATCTCGGAGGTGACCACGTGGACCACGCGGGCGGCGCGCCCCCTGATGGCGCCGGCGGTGCGGTCCAGCCCGTCCACGTCCCTCTCCTGCAGCGCGATCACACACTTATTCACGTCCTCCAGGATGTGGTTCTCTGAAACACAACGTCTCAGTGTCTCAGGGTCTCAGTGTCTCGCCCCGCCGCGGACGCGCTCGCTAATCACTTTAGCATTTAAATGTCAACTAATTAATTCAGAGGCAAATATTTGGCTGAAAGATCAAAGGGAATGATGGTGGTGTGATGATTCTGGAGAACAGGGTAAATATCCAGGAGATGGATGATCCTCCACCCCCTCTCAACTCAGAGATGAAGGAGGACCCCCCCACACCCCACACCCCGAGAACGCTCCTGCTGGAGCTCCGGCAGAGAACGCAAATGGAACCTCCATAATCTCAATCCAATCAGACTCACCAGACACAGACAGGAAGTCGTCGATGGAAGTGATGTCATCGACAGCGTCGGTCAGAACGCGCACCTGCTTCTCCCACTGCTCTTTGAACTGATCCATGTTGTCTTGCGCCACCTTGCTGTTGGGTTTGGCAGCCAGAGCCAGGGCCGCGTTAATCACCTGAAACGACCAATTAAGACTAATTAATCAACCATCAGAGCACAGAACCCCGGCCCAGAGCGAGCGATTAGAACGGCCTGATTATCAGACCTCCATTCATGATGCCGTGGTGTGTGTGGGGGTGTGAGTGTGTGTGTGTGTGGGGGTGTGAGTGGTGTGGTTGTGGGGGGGGGGGGGTGGGGTGGTGGTGGGGTGTGAGTGTGTGTTTTTGTGGGGGGGGGGTGTGGTGTGTGGGGTGTTGTGTGTGGGGGGGGGTGTGTGTGTGGTGGGGGTGTGAGTGTGTGGGTGTGGGGGGGGGGTTGTGGTGTGTGGGGTGTGAGGTGGGTGTGGGGTGTGGGGGGGGGTGTGGGGTGTTGTGAGTGTTGTGTGTGTGTGGGGGGGGGTGTTGTGGTGTGTGTGTGGGGTGTGAGTGGGGTGTGTGTTGGGGGGGGGGTGTGTGGGTGGTGTGTGGGGGGTGTGGTGTGTGGTGTGTGTGTGTGTGTGGGGTGTGGGGGTGTGTGTGTGTGGGGGGGGGGGGGGTGTGTGTGTGTGTGTGTGGTGGGGTGTAGTGGGTGTGTGGGGGGGGGGGGGGGGTTTTGGGTGTGGTTTGTGGGGGGGGGGGGGGGGG
>JAFMOC010000666.1:47500-119981 GCA_019802505.1 Corydoras sp. C115 | reverse complement strand
GTTTTTGTGGGGTGTGGGGCTGCAGAGGTGGGAGAAATTCGCCCCCCTTTCCTCCATGTTGTCTTCACGCTCGTGTGAGAATCGTTGCATCAAGTCAGGAAACACAAACGAACCGGCCGTCTGTTTAGAACCTGGAATCTCCGGCAAACCCATAAACACACACGGAGCTTCAGAGCTGCCGTCACGCGGCGTCGCCCCGGGCAACAGGTGATAAATTACAGAGCCCTCCACCACTATCTCTGTGGTCTCCTCCCCGTCTTTGTTCTCCGGACTCGACCCTCCTTCCAAAACCTCTTCAGCGACGTTTAAAAGCCTTTTTTTTTCTTCTCCCGGGTTCCTGAGATGAAACGGAGGAGGAAGCGTCGTGTGAGGGCGCGGATGTTTTCATAAGGTTGTCTAAACCGAGGATGGAGCGAAAGAGGGGTGCTGGCTTCATCCCCTACCCCTCCTGGGAACAGAGCAACGGAGCGTGAGGGCTCGACACCTTAGACCCGCTATCGTTCAGACTGCGAGGGGCCGGGCCGGGCCGCTGGCCTCGGACGTGTTCGTTCCAACGGGAGACGGATTAGTGTCGAGTGAAGCCGCTTCGGAAATGCAAACACACAAATACACACTTACTATAAACACTCATCGTACAAAGTGACATGTTACAACATGTGGATTACATGACCTCATGGAGGCATGAGATGGTGTGTGTGTGTGTGTGTGTGTGTGTGTGTGTGTGTGTGTGTGTGTGTGTGTGTGGGGGAGAGGGTGTCATTGGGAAAACTCCAAAAACTGAGATAATCACAGTGTACTGGATCTTTGGTGTTGAATCAGTGAGTCACTTTCCAGTTTGAATCAAGTTGAGTCTTTGGGATGTTGATGTTTATTGGTTCATTCATCCTACATTCTTCTGCTTTATCCTCTATTAGGGTCGTGGGGGGGGGGGGTTCCCCATATCCATCCAGCGTGTGAGAACGTTTCGAGCGCTGGGCAGATACACCCAGGACAGGGCGCCAATCCATCACTGGGAAAACACACGCTCACTCACACACACACACTCTATATGGGGCAATTTGAAGAATTCAATTGACTTGATCCGTTTTTGGACTGTGGGAGGAAACCGGAGAACCCGGAGGAAACCCACACAAATATGTCGATTGGTTAATACGCGTAAAAACACAATGCATTGGGTACAACCCATCGTTCGCCCCGTACAATAGAGATGCATTTTGTGTTTCTGCAATCGTCCATGATGTCCATGACGGGGGTTCTCCATGCCCATCCAGGGGAGAACGTTTCAGGCGCTGGAGGCAGAATACACCAAGGGACAGGTTTCTTTTTTTTGGGCTTTATCTATCACTGGACACACACTCACTCACACAGACACACTCTATATGGGGCAATTTGGAGAACTCAATTGATTTGATTCTTGTTTTTTGGACTGTGGGAGGAAACCGGAGAACCCGGAAGAAACCCATGTGGACATGGGGAGAACATGGAAACTCCACCCAGATTGGGATTCGAATCAGGAATCCCTAGTGCTGAGAGGAGAACATGCTAAACCACTAAGCCACCGTGCCGCCACACACTAAATCACTTCTGATGTGTGTTTCTTTTGGAGAACATACCAATTACCATGTGATCCTGAGAGTATGAGAAAGGATTATAAGTGCTTTTAATGACATCTTGTGGTGGGATGAGGCATTACAACTGTTATTCAGTTCCAAATGTAAAATGTTAGTCTGTAGTGGAACTTAAAGTGGATGATATTATGGGATGTCACGCATTTACATTAAATGATGACTTTTTATTCAAAGCTTATCTCATCATCTTCGTGGGGTTCCGCCGTGCTCATCCAGAGGAGAACGGTTCAGGAGCGCCGGTCCATAGCTGGGCATACTCTCACTCACACAAACACATATACAGGGGCAATTTAGAGCAGTCAAATCACCTTGAATCCATATTTTTGGACTATGTAAGGAAACCAGAGAACTCGAAGAAAACCCACATGGAGACACGTTGAACATGAAACTCCTGGAGCGCCCGGAAAGTTCTCTCCCCCCCCCCCCGCCCGCCCCTAGTAGAGGAGAAAGCAGAGGATAATGGATGGATGGATGTTGATCATGTTGCTTGCCACTCAACGCTAGGGAATCCCAATCTGGGTGGAGTTTCCATGTTCTCCCCTTGTCCGCGTGGGTTTCCTCCGGGTTCTCCGGTTTCCTCCCACAGTCAAAAACATGGATTCAAGGTATGTTGAATGCTCCAAATTGCCCCATATACAGTGTGCTTGTGTGTGAGTGTGTGCCCAGCGGTAGATTGGCGTCCTGTCCTGGGTGTCCTGTCCTGTCCTGTCCTGGGTGTCCTGTCCTGTCCTGTCCTGGGTGTCCTGTCCTGTCCTGGGTGTCCTGTCCTGGGTGTCCTGTCCTGTCCTGTCCTTGGTGTCCTGTCCTGTCCTGGGTGTCCTGTCCTTGGTGTCCTGTCCTGTCCTGGGTGTCCTGTCCTTGGTGTCCTGTCCTGTCCTGGGCGTCCTGTCCTGGGTGTCCTGTCCTGTCCTGGGTGTCCTGTCCTGTCCTGGGCGTCCTGTCCTGTCCTGGGTGTCCTGTCCTGTCCTGTCCTGTCCTGTCCTGTCCTGGGTGTCCTGTCCTGTCCTGGGTGTCCTGTCCTGTCCTGGGTGTCCTGTCCTTGGTGTCCTGTCCTGGGTGTCCTGTCCTGTCCTGGGCGTCCTGTCCTGTCCTGGGTGTCCTGTCCTGTCCTGTCCTGGGTGTCCTGTCCTGTCCTGTCCTGTCCTGGGTGTCCTGTCCTGTCCTGGGTGTCCTGTCCTGTCCTGGGTGTCCTGTCCTTGGTGTCCTGTCCTGGGTGTCCTGTCCTGTCCTGGGCGTCCTGTCCTGTCCTGGGTGTCCTGTCCTTGGTGTCCTGTCCTGTCCTGTCCTGTCCTGGGTGTCCTGTCCTGGGTGTCCTGGGTGTCCTGGGTGTATCTCTGCAGCCCGACTCGTGTTTAACCCCCAAGTGAACTCATTTCCCTCCATTGGTTCCTGTAGCTGCTGCATTCAGTACAAGTCACTGACTCTGTCCTACAGAACCATTTCTGGATCTTCCCCCTCTTACCTTCACTCTATCTTTTCAAAATACACTCCGACTCGTTCACTTCGCTCCAGTGATGATCGCCCCCTGGTGGTTCCACCTCACCGAGGAGCTCATTCTCACTCCGTGGCGTTCACCACTGCAACATGGTGGAACGTTCTTCCCAACTCTGTCCGTAAGGCAGAATCACTAAACAGTTTTAAGAAACTACTGAAGACGCATCTCTTTAACAAATACCTGTTGTAGAAAAAAATAAAAAAAAGGGGGGGGGGGGGCGCAGCTTTGAATAACAATCAGGTTTGATGAACTTACAGAGCAGTTGGTTTTCTCCATAACTTCTGACTTGTCTTGTTCTCATTTGTAAGTCGCTTTGGATAAAAGCTTCTGCTAAATGACTAAATGTGTATCTGCCCAGCGCCTGAAACATTCTCCCCAGGATGGGCATGGGAAACCCCCCCTCTCTGGATGGACATTGGAACCCCCCCCTCCCTGGGTGGGCATTGGAACCCCCTTCCCCCTCTGGATGGGCATTGGAACCCCCCCCTCCTGGGTGGGCATTGGAACCCCATTCCCCCTCTGGATGGGCATTGGAAACCCCCCCCCCCCCCCCCCCCCCCCCCCCCCAGCCCCTCTGGATATGCCCCCCCCCCCTCTGGAACCCCCCCCCCCTCTGGATATGCATTGGAACCCCCCCCTCTGGATATGCATTGGAACCCCCCCCTCTGGATATGCATTGGAACCCCCCCCCCTCTGGATATGCATTGGAAACCCCCCCCCCCCTCCCTGGATATGCATTGGAAACCCCCCCCACCCCCCCTGGACCCCCCCCCCCCCCCCCTCTGGATATGCATTGGAAAACCCCCCCCCCCTGGATATGCACTGGAACCCCCCCTCTGGATATGCATTGGAAACCCCCCCCCCCTGGATATGCATTGGAACCCCCCCCTCCCTGGATATGCATTGGAACCCCTCCCCCCTCTGGATATGCACTGGAACCCCCCCCTGGATATGCACTGGAACCCCCCCCCTGGATATGCATTGGAACCCCCCCCCCCCCTCTGGATATGCACTGGAACCCCCCCCTCTGGATATGCATTGGAACCCCCCCCCCCTCTGGATATGCACTGGAACCCCCCCTCTGGATATGCATTGGAACCCCCCCCCCCCCCCTCTGGATATGCACTGGAACCCCCCCCCCCCGGATATGCATTGGAACCCCCTCCCCTCTGGATATGCATTGGAACCCCCCCCCCCCCCCCCCCCCGGTGTTGTTCGTGTTGTTGTTGTTGCTGCAGCGCATCACGTGGCGCTCGGCCGGCAGCAGGATGTGGTGTTTGCGTGATGACGCAGGCAGCGTGGGAACGCACGGCTGCGGTTCACAATAGGAAGCCGGAGGCTGCGACGCTGAGGGAAGGGAGCTAGCGGGGCTGCTAACGCCAGAGCCGCCGGAGTCCGGGGTCAGTGCCGCGGAGCAGCAGCGCAGTGCGCGGGAGGAGCACCAGCAGGAGGACCGCTGCCGCGGCGTCGAGTGCGGGGCCGCCATGTCCGAGACCTACGGTACTGTTCCCCCTGTCAGCGGGCCGGCGACCGACTACCGCGGGCTGCGTCCCAAACCACACAGCACACACTGCGTAGTCAGCTAGGACAGCACCGGCCGTCCGACCCGTTTAGTGCACTCGTTAGTGTGTAAGTGTGCGGTTTGACATGCCGGCAGGCAGCGCTGCTCATTAACAGCTTAGTGTACTTCAATTTGGACCCTTCACTGAACAAGTGTACTTACAATGAGTGTTTGGGTTCCAGGGACGCGTCAGAATCTGTAGATTAAAGGTTTTATAGCTCTTCACCTTTAATCAGTCAAGCCAACGTGGTTTGGATGAGCTGTGTAGTTCAATGTAGATAACATGTTAGATTATCAGTGTCGCAGTATTCTTATTTAAGTGTTAGAGCTCATGTAACTGCTGATGTTTAGTAGGTTATGCCTTCATTCTATAGTTAAATGTTTGGTTTTGGGCTGTCTGTGCTAAATTCAGAATATCCATCCATTATCTAGGGTTGGGGGGGGGGAGAAAGTTGGGGTGTTGGGCAGATACACCCAGGACAGGGTGCCAATCTATCGCTGGGCACACACTCACTCACACAAACACACTCTATATGGGGCAATTTGGAAAACTCAGTTGACTTGATCCATGTTTTTGGACTGTGGGAGGAAACCGGAGAACCCGGAGGAAAGCCACGTGGACACGGGGAGAACGTGGAAACTCCACCCAGATTGGGATTCGAACCGGGAATCCCTAGCGCTGAGAGGAGAACATGCTAAACCACTGTGCAAACGTGTCATGTCCCGGTCATTTGGGTCCCCAACCAATATTTCTCCACCACTAGCGATCTGTAGGCGGCGTTCTCTAGGTGTCTCATCATAAGAGTGCAGGACGCCGTGCACAAAATGACCAAAATGGTGATGGCAGTTTGTTTTCAATTGGGGAACTATGTTTCAGTCCAGCGTTGACAGTGAGGTGAACAGAGACTTGTCTTCACGTTTACCAGCACGTCCACATGATCATCACTGCAGTGCTGAGGAGCATCCCACACCCAAATGATGAGGTGGTCCTGTGACTGTTAGACTCTTAGAGAACAGAGCAGAGCGGACTAACAAAGTATGTTAGAAGTGCATCTACTGTATGAGGTGGGTGGAACATGGACACTGAGGGTGGTTACTATATACAGGGTATATGAATTACCCCAGCCGTCGATTTTAAAAATAATATTAATAATAATTCCTCAAGCTGTAAATGTAATCTGTGGTCTTCGGTTCCATGAATCCAGCTGCTCTGGGACGTTCTGGTGATTTTGCTGCAGAGCCTTCATCTTGACTTGCTCCAGCCTTCCATCCATTCATCAGAGCACTTTGCCCCTTTAGTCTAATTAAATATTTATGCAGGCATCAATTTCATGGTGCACAAAAGCCAGGCCACGGTCTCTCTGCTTGAATCGAGTGCAGGGTGATTAGTTCATGTCCTCCACCGGCACTAGTTCCCTTCTTTAAAAGACAGCATGGCATCTCTACTGTATACCTACTCTCTATATCTGACGTTCTGTAGAATTGGGGAACGTCCTGTTTGATTGGCTCGTCTTAATAACAGATTAAAGGTTGTTTGTTATACGTCCCATCGGTCTGTTGTGTTTGTTTCAGGCTATTTATTATTTATTTAAATATCAATTGCTCATATGCAGTACCAATCAAAAGTTTGGCCACTCCCCCATTTTTGCTCCATTTATTGTCCATGTTCTCAGTTCCACGTCCTGTAAATCTGGACTTTGTAGTTCTCCAATTCCAGACTGTAGTCCATCTGTTTGTGTTCTACAGTACATACTGTGTACGTCCCCTTTACTCTGTTCTAATGGTCAGAACGCCAATAGTACCACCACAGAGCAGGGGTTATTTGGTGGGGGCATTATTGCTATCCCAGCTGTGTCACTGAGGTGTTTAAATTTTTGACTGGTATTTATATATATATATATATAATATACATACACAAAGACTTTATATTGAAATATTGAAATATTACTTACAACACTAATATTAGTTTGGATTATTGATATCCTTATTGTTTTGATCATTACTATTATAGTTATTAATTCTTACAATCAAATGTGTGTGTGTGTGTGTATGTGTGTGTGTGTGTGTATATATATATATATATATATATATATATATATACACACACACACACACACATACATATATGTGTACATATACAGGGAGAATAAGACCTATAAAATGTGAATTAGTCCTATCCCAGCAGTGTCACTGAGGTGTTTAAATGAAACTCCAGCAGCACTGCTGCACTAGAACCCACTCACCACATCAGTGTCACTGCAGAACCGACAATAAACAATCCACCACCCAAACTACACCTGACCAATAGAGACCAGAGAACCAACAGAGAACCTAACAGAACAAAGAACACAGATGGACTACAGTCTGGAATTGTAAAACTTTAAGGAGGAAACAGACGATGGAGAAAGAAGGGGGCGTGTCCAAACTTTTGGCTGGCACTGCACCTGTCTGTCCAGTCTGTTCCGGTATCTTGCAGGAAGTCCTGACGTGTTTGCAGCGGGTTGGCAGTGTGTTGCCTTTCATTTACACTGAGGAACTTCAGCAGGTATCGTTTTGTTTACATTTACATGGGTGGCATTGAGCCGACGCCCTCGTGACGGACTCCGGTGTACAGTCTAAACAGCCGAGGCTTTGCTTTGTGCACAGGGGGTGGACCTTCTGTCCTCAGTCTGCACGTCGGCTCGGATTTCTTCTTGTTGTTGTAAATTAAGGGAACTTTGTGTTAAGTCATAACCTTGCAGAATGTGGACAGAACTTGTTGGAACGGAACCAAGAGTTGTTGCTAAATATAGAATTGCTTGATTGGATGAGCATTGGAACCCCCATCAGGATAGGCATTGGAACCCCCCCCCCCCCAGGATAGGCATTGGAACCCCCCCCCCCATCTGGATGGGCATTGGAACCCCCACCTTGTGATGCCTGTAAAATCTGTAGGTCATGTTGTCATGATACACAGACATAATACAATTTGGATGGAAAGCTATTTGCTGCCCTCTGCTGTACAATATACGTACTGCATGCTTTAAAATGCACTTCTATATAATATTATATAATATAAATATTCATTCATCTATTATCTTCTGCTTTATCCTCTATTAGAGTCGCGGTGGGGTTCCCCATGCCCATCCAGGAGAGAACATTTCGGGGGCTGGGCAGATACACCCAGGACAGGACACCAATCTGTTGCTGGACACACACACACACACACACACACACACACACACACTCTATATGGGGCAATTTGGAGAATCCATTGACTTGATCCATGTTTTTGGACTGTGGGAGAAAACCGGAGAACCCGGAGGAAACCCACACAGGACACGGGGAGAACATGAAACTCCACCCAGATGGGGATTCGAACCGGGAATCCCTAGCGCTGAGAGGCGAACGTGCTAACCACTAAGCCACCGTGCCGCCGTATAATATTATATAATATAAATATTCATTCATCTATTATCTTCTGCTTTATCCTCTATTAGGGTCGTGGGGGGGGGGTTCCCCATGCCCATCCAGGAGAGAACATTTCGGGGGCTGGGCAGATACACCCAGGACAGGACACCAATCTGTTGCTGGACACGCACTCACTCACTCACACACACACACACACACACACACACACACACACACTATATGGGGCAACTTGGAGAATTCAATTGACTTGATCCATGTTTTTGGACTGTGGGAGGAAACCGGAGAACCCGGAGGAAACCCACACGGACACGGGGAGAACATGAATCTCCACCCAGATTGGGATTCGAACCGAGAATCCCTAGTGCTGAGAGGAGAACATGCTAAACACTAATCCACTATTTTCTTTACAGACATGACCATCAATAATCCCCCATTAAATACACAACAGTCAAAAGTTTGAACACACACCTTCCTCCACTTAACATATAGATGGACTTTGTAGTAACAATTACAAACTGTAGTCCATCTGTGTTCTTTGTTCTCTGCTCTGTCGGTCAGGACTATCATCATCCTGTATTTGGGTGGCGGATTGTTTATCGTCAGTTCTGCAGTGCTCAACACGGTCGATTAGTGGAGTGAAAAGGAGGCGTGGGCACACTTATTTGCAAGTCAACAAGTCGTGGTTGTAGTTAACCGCAGTGTACATTGTGGGTGTAGAAGGAACACGGACACTGCAACTGAAAATGAAAGGTCAGGAAAGGTGAGCTTTTGATATTGTGGGTGAACCAGTACAGCAGCGTTCTGCAGAAACACAGTTCTTATGCTCATCAGAGCCGAAAAGCCAGTGATGGGTATGTAGATATGAAAACTGACCGCAGTGGAGTTCCACCCTGATAATGCAGCTGCTTATAGGGTTACGGTCAATATCCCAGACGATCCGCCGTTGAGGTCTCTATAAATCAGGACGTGGGTCTGAAGACAGCAGGGCTTTCAATAAACAGCAGCTGTACAACCACAATTTACATTATTATTATATATTTATACCAGGTGGCACGGTGGCTTAGTGATTTAGCATGTTCTCCTCTCAGCACTAGGGATTCCCGGTTCGAATCCCCATCTGGGTGGAGTTTCAATGTTCTCCCCGTGTCCGCGTGGGTTTCCTCCGGGTTCTCCGGTTTCCTCCCACCGTCCAAAAACATGGATTAAGGTCAATTGAATTCTGCAAATTGCCCCATATAGAGTGTGTGTGTGAGTGTGTGTCTAGTGATGGATTGCCCCCCTGTCCTGGGTGTATCTGCCCAGCGCCCAAACATTATCCCCTGGATGGGCATGGGGAACCCCCCACCCCCACGACCCTAATAGAGGATGAAGCGGAAGTTAATGGATGGATGGAAAAGCAGCACAGACTGATACAAGTTGTCTAAAGCGGTCAGCGGCAGGTCAGGTAAAGTTTAAGAGGTTAATGAATTGATCTCTCTCTCTCTCTTCCGTTTCCTGTTTGTGGTTTCAGATTTCCTGTTTAAGTTTCTTGTGATTGGCAGCGCGGGCACCGGGAAATCCTGCCTCCTCCACCAGTTCATTGAGAATAAGTGTGAGTGTTATTGTCTTACATACACATAAACACAGTGTCTTTGTAATGAAGGAAAGAAGACATTTAATCGTCTTAAAATCTGAACCCAGAGACTTTAGGATGTTTCTAAACCGTGAGAATCTTCTCCACACAGTTGTTCTTTTCAGACGTTAGCTTTGATTCCATCACACATTCAGTGTTGGCATCGATTCCACAACCATGTGCACCCACTGCTGTGATCTCCATCCAGAGGGTTCATTTCCCTCAAGATCTTATACTGATGATGATGTGGACCACTGCACCAAGTCTCCTCCAGCACGTCCCAAAGACTCTCACTGGGGTTCAGGTCTGGACTCTGTGGTGGACGATCCACGTATTGCTCCCTGAACCATCTATCCATCCATTATCTTCTGCTTTATCCTCTATTAGGGTCGGGGGGGGGGGGGGGGGTTCCCCATGCCCATGCCCATCCAGGGGAGAACATTTCGGGCGCTGGGCAGATACACCCAGGACAGGGCGTCAATCTATCACTGATCACACACTCACTCACACAGACACAATCTATATGGGGCAATTTGGAGAACTCAATTGACTTGATCCATGTTTTTAGACTGTGGGAGGAAACCGGAGAACCCGGAGGAAACCCACACAGACACGGGGAGAACATGGAAACTCCACCCAGATGGGGATTCGAACCGGGAATCACTAGCGCTGAGAGGAGAACATGCCAACCACTAATCCACCATGCCACCCGCTCCCTGAACCATCCATCCATTATCTTCTGCTTTATCCTCTATTAGGGTCGCGGGGGGGTTCCCCATGTCCATCCAGGGGAGAACGTTTCGGGCGCTGGGCAGATACACCCAGGACAGGGGGGCAATCTATCGCTGGACACACAGACACGCACAGATACACACTCTATATCTCAATTTGGAGAACTCAATTGACTTGATCCATGTTTTTGGACTGTGGGAGGAAACCAGAGAACCCGGAGGAAACCCACGGCGACACGGGGAGAACATGGAAACTCCACCCAGATGGGGATTTGAACCGGGAATCCCTAGTGCTGAGTGACAAACGTACTACCCACTAAGCCACGGTGCCGCCCGCTCCCTGCTCCCGCTCCTGCTCCCGCTCCTGCTCCCGCTCCCTGCTCCCGCTCCCTGCTCCCTGCTCCTGCTCCCTGCTCCCTGCTCCCTGCTCCCTCCCTGCTCCCGCTCCCTGCTCCCGCTCCCTGAACCACTCTCCTACAATGTGAGCCTCATTAAACAGACGACAACCACAGGACCTGGTCACATGGTGGGGTTTCTCACTGCAGCGTGCTTCAGTAACTCGTTGCCAGTTGAAACATAATCACCCCCGCTGGAATTATCCAATGGGAGGCTCTTAGCTATTCTCAGGTAAATCCAGACCGTGTAGTCATGTGATGTCATTGTCCCTCTGTGTTCTTTAGTTAAGCAGGACTCTAATCACACCATCGGCGTGGAGTTTGGCTCCAGAGTCGTTAACGTCGGCGGGAGAACCGTGAAGCTGCAGATCTGGGACACGGCGGGGCAGGAGCGCTTCAGGTAAGAGATGATGAGGTCAGACCAGGTGAGCTCAGCCGGACATGTGATTCACCTGTCAGTGACATCATCTGTCATGTGTCTTAAAAGATCAGTGACCCGGAGCTACTACCGCGGGGCCGCCGGGGCCCTTCTTGTCTATGACATCACAAGGTGAGTTGGAACACTATTCACAGCATTAAATTAATAAATTAATAAATTAGAGGGGTTCAGGGAGCAGGTGGCTTAGTGGTTTAGCATGTTCTCCTCTCAGCACTAGGGATTCCCGGTTCGAATCCCCATCTGGGTGGAGTTTCCAAATTTCTCCCCGTGTCTGTGTGGGTTTCCTCCGGGTTCTCCGGTTTCCTCTCACAGTCCGAAAACATGGATCAAGTCAATTGAGTTCTCCAAATTGCCCCATATAGAGTGTGTGTGTGAGTGAGTGTGAGTGTGTGCCCAGTGATAGATTGGCGCTCTGTCCTGGGTGTATCTGCCCAGTGCCCGAAATGTTCTCCCCTGGATGGGCATGGAGAACGTCCCCCCCCCCCCCCGCGACCCTAATAGAGGATAAAGCAGAAGATAATGGATGAATGAGTATACACCCTGGGCGCGTTGGCTTAGTGGTTGGCATGTTCTCCTCTCAGCACTAGGGATTCCCTGTTCGAATCCCAATCTGGGTGGAGTTTCCATGTTCTCCCCGTGTCTGCATGGGTTCCTCCGGATTCTCCGATTTCGTCCCACAGTCCAAAAACATGGTTCAAGGTCAATTGAGTTCTCCAAATTGCCCCATATAGAGTGTGTCTGTGTGAGTGAGTGTGTGTCCAGCGATAGATTGATGTCCTGTCCTGGGTCTATCTGCCCAGCGCCCAAAACGTTCTCTCCTGGATGGGCATGGGGAACCCCCCCCCCCTAATAGAGGATAAAGCAGAAGATAAGGCTGTAGGTTGTTATGTTATTATTAATGTTTCGGAGAAGCTCATGTTTGTGTGATCTGACCCCCTCAGTCGAGAGACCTACAACGCTCTGACCAATTGGCTGACGGACGCACGGACGCTGGCGAGTCCCAACATCGTCATAATCCTCTGCGGGAACAAGAAAGATCTGGACGCGGATCGCGAGGTCACGTTTCTGGAAGCCTCTCGCTTTGCGCAAGAAAACGGTGAGTTCCAAAAGTGATGCTGCTGGTCTTGGGATTTAAACCGGGCATCCCTAGCGCTTAGAGGAGAACATGCCAACCACTAAGCCACCATGCCGCCATGTCCAATTACAATAGTTTCAAAATCAAATGTTTGGAAACGCCCCCTTCTCATCATCTATCTCCTCCACTTATCATATAGATGGACTTTGTAGTTCTATAATTCCAGACTGTAGTCCATCTGTGTTCTTTGTTCTGTTAGTCCCCTGTTGGTTCTCTGTTCTCTATTGGTCAGGTGTAGTTTGGGTGGTGGATTGTTTATTGTCGGTTCTGCAGTGACACTGATGTGGTGAGGGGGTTCTAGTGCAGCATTTGTTCACCTCAGTGACACTGCTGGGATAGGACTAATGCACCCACCAAATAACCCCTGCTCTGTGGTGGTTCTATTGGGGTTCTGACCATTAGAACAGAGTAAAGGGGACGTACACGGTATGTACTGTAGAACTCAAACAGATGGACTACAGTCTGGAATTAAGAACTACAAAGTCCATCTCTACTGAGAACATGGACAATAAGTTGAGCAGAAAGTGGGCGTGTCCAAACTTTTGACTGGTGATGTGTATAATATATTAATGTATATTTTTAATTTCGTATTAACCCCCCCCCCCCATCTTGACTTCAGAGTTGATGTTTTTGGAGACGAGTGCTTTAACTGGAGAGAACGTGGAGGAGGGATTTCTTAAATGTGCTCGCACCATTCTCAACAAGATCGAGTCGGGTGAGAGATCAGTCTGCTTTAAGCTGCATTCCCGTCGTGCAGCGCCGCCATGTTCTCCATGTTCTCCATGTTCTCCATGCTCTGTACGTTTGGGTTCTCAGGTGAGCTGGACCCTGAGCGGATGGGCTCTGGTATCCAATATGGCGACGCTTCACTGAGACAACTAAAGCAACCGAGTTCTACCACACAGACCAAGCCGCAGTGTAACTGCTAGGGACTGATGACCGCCCCCCTGTCCCACCGCATCCCGCTTCAGGTGAGAACCATGACCCTGCTCTGTTCCGTACTCCATCAGGGTAGATCTACTACTGCCATCATGTCTGAGGTGGAGGTATGGGTAATTCCCCTGTTTGATTCCTGTTGGGGCTGCCATCCATCCATTATCTACTGCTTTATCCTCTATTGGGGTCGGGGGGGGTTCCCCACCTTGCTCCATGTTTTTGGACTGTGGGAGGAAACCGGAGAACCCGGAGGAAACCCACGCGGACACGGGGAGAACATGGAAAACTCCACCCAGATTCGAACTGGGAATCTCTAACGCTGAGAGGAGAACATGCTAACCACTAAGCCACCACATCCTCTACTAGGGTCGCGGGGGGGGGGGTTCCCCATGCCCATCCAAGGGAGAACGTTTCGGGCGCTGGGCAGATACACCCAGGACAGGGGGGCAATCTATCACTGGGCACACTCTCACTCACATAGACACACTCTATATGGGGCAATTTGGAGATTTCATTTGACTTGATCCATGTTTTTGGACTGTGGAAGGACACCGGAGAACCCGGAAGAAACCCATGGAGACATGGGAAGAACATGGAAACCAGCCAGATTGGGATTGGAACCTGAATCCCTAGTGCTGAGAGGAGAACATGCTAACGTGGGGCAATCATCCAGAATCCCTTCTATTCCTCTATTATTGTAGTTTGTTTTGTCCTCAGCTCCAGGTTTCTCTGGGTTCCGTCCCTTCACTGCACCCCCGACACCCTGACCCGTCTGGACGGGTTCCTCTGACGTCCACTCAGCGGTGGACCGCCGCTTTGGGACGAAGGTCCTTCTGAAGGCGTGGCACCGAGACGCCGAGACAGTAACCGCAACTCGTGAGCTTTTCCTCGACGTCCCGGAGGGAACGCTGTGCTGGAACCGTTCTAGCTTTGTCTTGGTCCCGCGGCTCCGGCGCTCGGCATCGTACCTCCACCGACGCGTTCCCCGCCATCCACCAACGATCCGTCTTCATGGAGCGCAGACGATGAGACTTTAACCTTTAAACGTCCCGGTGTCCCTCTGAGCGTTCCCCGTTTATATAACCCCTCTGTTCAACCCCAGCAGCGGGCTGGAACCGGTCTCAACCAGTTCAGAGACAACAACACACTCACTGTCAGCGCTGCTCATTAGGTCTGTGTGTGTCTGTGTGTGTCTGTGTGTGTGTGTGTGTGTGTGTGTGTGTGTGTGTGTGCGTGTTTGTGTGAGTTTGTGTGTGTGTGTGTGAGTGAGTGTTTGTTTGTGTGTGTGTTTGCTTGTGTGTGTGTTTGCTTGTGTGTGTGTGTGTTTGCTTGTGTGTGTGTGTGTTTGCTTGTGTGTGTGTGTGTTTGCTTGTGTGTGTGTGTGTTTGCTTGTGTGTGTGTGTGTTTGCTTGTGTGTGTGTTTGCTTGTGTAAGTGTTTGTTTGTGTGAGTGTTTGTTTGTGTGTGTGTTTGCTTGTGTAAGTGTTTGTTTGTGTGAGTGTTTGTTTGTGTGTGTGTGTGTGTGAGTGTTTGTTTGTGTGAGTGTTTGTTTGTGTGTGTGTGTGTGTGTGTTGTTTGTGTGAGTGTTTGTTTGTGTGAGTGTTTGTTTGTGTGAGTGTTTGTTTGTGTGAGTGTTTGTTTGTGTGTGAGTGTTTGTTTGTGTGTGTGTGTGTGTGAGTGTTTGTTTGTGTGAGTGTTTGTTTGTGTGTGTCTGTGTGTGAGTGTTTGTTTGTGTGAGTGTTTGTTTGTGTGTGTGTGTTTGTGCGTGCATGCGTGCGTGTGTGTGTGAGTGTGTGTGTGAGTGTTTGTTTGTGTGAGTGTTTGTTTGTGTGTGTGTGTGTGTTTGTTTGTGTGAGTGTTTGTTTGTGTGAGTGTTTGTTTGTGTGTGTGTGTGTGAGTGTTTGTTTGTGTGAGTGTTTGTTTGTGTGTGTGTGTGTGTGAGTGTTTGTTTGTGTGAGTGTTTGTTTGTGTGAGTGTTTGTTTGTGTGAGTGTTTGTTTGTGTGTGTGTGTGTGTGAGTGTTTGTTTGTGTGAGTGTTTGTTTGTGTGAGTGTGTGTGTGTGTGAGTGTTTGTGTGTGTGTGTGTGTGTGTTTGTTTGTGTGAGTGTGTGTGTTTGTGTGAGTGTTTTGTTTGTGTGTGTGTTTGTGTGAGTGTGTGTTTGTGTGAGTTTGTTTGTGTGTGTGTTTGTTTGTGTGTGTGTTTGTTTGTGTGAGTGTTTGTTTGTGTGAGTTTGTGTGTGTGTGTGTGCGCGTGTGTGTGTGTGTTTGTGCGTGCGTGTGTGTGTGAGTGTGTGAGTGTTTGTGCGTGCGTGTGTGTGTGAGTGTGTGAGTGTTTGTTTGTGTGAGTTTGTGTTTGCTTGTGTGTGTGTGTGTGTGTGTGTGTGAGAGCTACACACTGGATTAGCCCCTTCATTAATCTCTATCTGCTATGCACTTGAAGCACAAAGGTCTGATTGGGCTGCGGAACCCGAGTCAGCGTTATCTAGAACACATCGGATGTTTTCGGCAGGTTCGACTGATGACATCACGGTGACATCACGGTAACCCACGCAGGGCACGGACACACAGTCCGTTACACACACACCTGAACACAGCGCTCATCAACCTGCAGGCTAGACTGATCTCACTCATTAATTTAGCCTTAATTAGTAATTAATATGTTCTTATGCTGGTACATGACCCCTACATTTTACACTTTGTTATGAAGGTGGTTTTAATAGTGAGTATAGTGAGTTGCTTGTGTGGCTTTAGAGATGCATGGGAACCCTGAAGGTGCTGGAACAGTGGGGTACAATGTTGGGCTGGCTATATATATATATATAATTCCACATACAGTACCGGTCAAAAGTTTGGACACGCCCCCTTCTGGCTCCATCATCTATTTCCTCCACTTATCCATATAGATGGACTTTGTAGTTCTATAATTCCAGACTGTAGTCCATCTGTGTTCTTTGTTCTGTTCGTCCCCTGTTGGTTCTCTGTTCTCTATTGGTCAGGTGTAGTTTGGGTGGTGGATTGTTTATTGTCGGTTCTGCAGTGACACTGATGTGGTGAGGGGGTTCTAGTGCGTCCAAAGTTATAGTCAGTTCCACGTCCTGTAAAGCTGGACTTTGTAGTTCTTAATTCCAGATTGTAGTCCATCTGTTTGTGTTCTACAGTACATACTGTGTACGTCCCCTTTAATCTGTTCTAATGGTCAGAACCCCAATAGAACCACCACAGAGCAGGGGTTATTTGGTGGGGGCATTAGTCCTATCCCAGCAGTGTCATTGAGGTGGAGAAATGCTGCACTAGAACCCCCTCACCACATCAGTGTCACTGCAGAACCGACAATAAACAATCCACCACCCAAACTACACCTGACCAATAGAGAACAGAGAACCAACAGGGGACGAACAGAACAAAGAACACAGATGGACTACAGTCTGGAGTTATAGAACTACAAAGTCCATCTATATGATAAGTGGAGGAGACAGATGATGCAGTAAGAAGGGGGCGTGTCCAGCAGTTTAAACCCTCGTCAGCTGGTCTGTACCTGCATCGCGTCCTCACAGAGACATTAAAGGCTATTTTTTTAGTATATAATCTGAGAAGCATCGCACACCACAGAGAGCCAGCACATCTCCACCGTCACACATTAATCTACATCAGGGGGAACCCAAGCTCCAGGGGTGTCTGTTGGGACCGTTTCCATTTCCTCTGAAGCACATCCCATAATGTTATCACTCCGTCTCTGTGATCTGTGCTGCTTTTCTCTCTCTTCTCTGCAAGTGCACTTTGTTTTGACTCTTTCTATACTGTACTGATGTGGGGGGGGGGGGGGGGGGTTTAAATCAGAGGACTGAGGTGGGATGGTTTAATGACCTCACAGCAGGAAGGAACCGGGTTCCAGTTGATGGCGCTGTGTGGAGTCTGCATGTCCTCCCCATACCTCAGTGGGATTCCTGACTCAGACGGTATGCTGGGAGAGCAACAGACGGTACTGAATTGCCCCGACTCCATAACTGCACCACCACGATGAGTCGTCCTGCTACATGTTACCCTGGACATTAAGTCTCTGGTAATAAGCAAAGGTACCCCCCCCCCCCCCCCCCCCGTCCTCGAGTATAAAGCACCCCGGTACTAAAGGTATCGTCTCATATAATAATATAAAAATCATTTCTTTATCCAAACATCTCCTTCGTTCTCCCCGAATTCTAGAACGTTCTTCTTGCTCACTGAAGCCAGGACACGTCCTCGCCTGTATACTGCAAACTCTCAGTTGTTGCTTAGCAACCGGCGTGATTTCCTTCATCTTTTGAGTACTGTATATCTGAATCATCCATGCTGTAAATAAGACGGAACATGTTTATCGGAACGTTTGGTTCTTTCGAACGCTTTAAGGTTCTGAATGAAGTTGGCTGGGTTGTGGTTGGCGAGGCTGATTTCTGTTTCAATAAATCGAGTTGAGAATGAAGACGTGCTGAGACGTGCTGAGAGGGTGTCCATACTTTAATTTTATTTTTTTATTAATGCTACAAAGAATTAAACATTTGAAACTAATTTTAATGTGAATGTATGACTTTAATGCATTGACTTTAGGAAGTGTGTGTGTGTGTGGGGGGGGGGGTTCCGCGTTTTTGGACTGTGGGAGGAAACTGGAGAACCCGGAGGAAACCCACGCGAACACAGCGAGAACATGGAAACTCCACCCAGATGGGGAGTCGAATCGGGAATCCCTAGCGCTGAGAGGAGAACATGCCAATCACTAAGCCACTCTGCCGCCATCCATCCATTATCTTCAGCTTTATCCTCCCCCATGCCCATCCAGGGGAGAAAATTTCGGGGGCTGGGCAGATACACCCAGGACAGGGGGGCAATCTATCCCTGGACACACACTCACAGACACACTCTATATGGGGCAATTTGGAGAATTCAATTGACCTTGATCCATGTTTTTGGACTGTGGGAGGAAACCGGAGAACCCAGAGGAAACCCACGCGAACACAGCGAGAACATGGAAACACCATCCAGTTCTCCATCCAGGGGAGAACTTTTCAGGGGCTGGGCAGATACACCCAGGACAGGGGGGCAATCTATCACTGGACACACACTCACAAACACACTCTATATGGGGCAATTTGGAGAATTCAATTGACTTGATCCATGTTTCTGGACTGTGGTGGGACACAGGGTGGACATGGGGAGAACATGGAGACTCCACCCAGGTTGGGAGTTTGGCACCACCACCATTAGGTTCAATGCAATGTTGAGAATGATCCACCACCCTAATGCTACCTGCTCTGTGAGGGTTCTGTGGCCGAGTAAACCACATTTAATGGATGTACCGATACAGAGCGTACTACAAAGTTCATCGTACTGTAGGTGGCGCTCATAAATGGCATTAAAGGTGAAACAACGAGGAGGTGATGTTGATAAAGAAGCCAGTGGATATATGAGTCTATATGGGGCAATTTGGAGAACTCAATTGAACTTGATCCATGTTTTTGGACTGTGGGAGGAAACCAGAGAACCCGGAGGAAACCCATGTGGACACGGGAAGAACATGGAAACTAAGCGACCGTTATATTTCACCTCTGCCTCATGAAATAAAGACAGTAAAATGACATCCATCCATTATCTTACGCTTCATCCTCTATTAGGGTTACGGAGGGGGGGGGGGGGGGGTTCTCCATGTCCATTCAGAGGAGAACGTCTTGGGCGCTGGGCAGATACACCCAGGACAGGGGGGGCAATCTATCACTGAACACACACTCACTCACACAGATACAATGTGTGACAATGTGCTAATATAAAAAGTGCTGTATAAATAATTTGAACTTAGTTGAGCGATGCTGGAACAGAAAACGGGGCCTTCCCCAAACTGTTCTCACTAGAATAACACCATACAGTATGATTAAAGCGTTTATATTGGGGGGGGGGGGGGGGGATGAACCTGTGGAAATTGGGACTGAATGAAACCCCCTCCATTCAAACTCCTGAATTCTGCAAACCTCGACCTTCACCGCTAGATGGCGGTGTTACACAACAAAACATTCAAAGTCAGTCAGCTATCTTATGTCTTATGTACAAACACACCTCCACGTGGGTTTCCTCCGGGTTCTCCGGTTTCCTCCCACAGTCCAAATACATGGATTAAGGTCAATTAAATGCTCCAAATTGCCCCATATAGAGTGTGTCTGTGTGAGTGAGTGTGTGTGTGCCCCCCTGTGGGGTAGATTGCCCCTGAAAACTGGATCCTGGAGGATGTATCTGCCCACGCGTGGTTGGCATGTTCCCGAAACGTTCTGCCCTGGATGGGCATGGGGAACCCCCCCGCGACCCTAATAGAGGATAAAGCAGAAGATGATGGATGAGGCATGGGGAACCCCTCACCCCCTCCCCCCACGACCCTAATAGAGGATAATGGAAGTGGAAGATGATGGATGGATGGACTAAAGAATGCATTTTGAGAGTTTGAATAGATTTTATTATGGTTCACACAGATGTCATATAAACATTAGAGATGCAGAATTTAACCTGCCCTGTTTTAAACGACTCTGACGCTCTGGCGGTGTGGATGATGTGAGGTTGGATGGCGTGGTGGCCCCCCCCCCCATTGGATGGATATTACATCAGGGGCAACCCGACGTTTTAGAAGAATGAAGATGGATGCTGTAGAATTCCAAAAAAAAACTCTGAGGAAAGCCTTAAACACTGGAACTGAGGCTGCGAGAGTGAAGGCAGAGTGAGGACGGTGTGTGTGTGTATAGTGTGTGTATAGTGTGTGTATAGCCTCCTCAAAACCGCTCAGCCCATCACATCAGTGTGAGAGGGAATTTTAGGGCAGAGAAATGGAATGTACCACTGTAAACAAACTCTGAGGAAAAAAAACAGGGTTTAAATGAAAAGGAAAAGGTCCGTCTCCACATCAAATACGACTGGACGTCCCACCTCGAGTCCAGCGTCCTCATTCTCAGGTTACTCACAGGGTGACCATCTGCATCTCTCACTGTTCTCTCACACAAACGTTCCATCAACGTATCGTAGGATAATAGAGTGTGTTCCGGCTAAGAACATCTCGTCCACGACCGTGTACACCTGAAACGTACGAGGTTCCACGTTCAGTGAGGACGGACTCTGTAAGCAGCATTTTCATTGGCTGGAATCGCTTCGGGGTTCGTCTTCCCGTCTCACTGACGAGCAGGAGCTTAATTAATTAATGCTTTAAAAGTATTAAAGTATTTAAAAAGTACTTCAAATGAAAGTAACAATAAATCCAGAGAACAGTACAGGTTTAGAAGATAGAACGTCCCAAGGGTAGAGATTCACCTCTATAGACCTCTAGAGACTCACGGTTCAAATCTCCATCTGGGAGGAGTTTCCATGTTCTCCCCGTGTCAAAACATGGATCAAGTCAATTGAATTCTCCAAATTGCCCCATATAGAGTGTGTGTGTGAGTGAGTGTGTGTCCAGTGATAGATTGGCGTCCTGTCCTGGGTGTATCTGCCCAGCGTCCGAAACGTTCTCCCCTGGATGGGCATGGGGAACCCCACCTGTAACCCAAGTAGAGGATAAAGTGGAAGATAATGGATGGTCTTCCGCCACGAAATCTAGTCCCAGTTTTAAAATGAACATCGATTGCTGAGTAACAGGATACCGGTTTAGTGCTCATGGGGAACTGACTCACTGTTTATATTAATCTGTGTATTTTTTCATTCATCCATTATCTTCCGCTTTATCCATTATTAGGGTCGGGGGGGGGGGGGAACGCTTGATCCATGTTTTTGGACTGTGGGAGGAAACCGAATAACCTGGAGGAAACCCATGCGGACACGGGGAGAACATGGAAACTCCAGATGGGGATTCGAACCGGGAATCTCTAGAGCTGAGAGGAGAACATGCTAACCACTAAGCCACCGTGCCGCCCTTTTTCCAATCATGGTACATAATTTAAAATAAGGTTCTAGCATGTTCTCACAGTTCTTTTCTGGAACAGTCGGGTTCAGAGCCTTTTGATTTTTGGCGCTGGTGACAGTGTGGCCGCAGCATCTTAGTTCATATGCTCATTATAATAATGTCACGGCTAGACAAACAGCTCGGCCAATCGGATTTAAGGACCGGAACTGTGCGTTTTATAATACGTCACGGCCCGTCTGATGACGGAACCCTACAGAACATCATCAGACGAGCGGACGGGCCGCTTCCCCGCACTGTGTCCTCCACCGCTGTCGCCGTCACTGATGGAGGCGTGGGCGCCGCTGAGCCAGCGTTCATTAGGTGCTTTCAAAAATACATCAGGCAATTAACGGTGGAGCAGGAGAACACAATCATCACAGAACACTCGGAACTGCTTAAACGTTCCGTTCAGAACGCAGCCTCCTCCACAACACAATCACGTGCATCGCAGTAATCGTATAATGGTTTTAATTAGGCGTCGGATGCTTGTTGCCATGGTAGCGCAGTCCTGCAGGACTTTTAACATGCACCTTTCGGGCTGCTGGTGTTTGTAGGGGTGGTGTTTGTGGGGCTGGTGTTTGTGGGGCTGGTGTTTGTGGGGGTGGTGTTTGTGGGGCTGGTGTTTGTGGGGCTGGTGTTTGTGGGGCTGGTGTTTGTGGGGCTGGTGTTTGTGGGGCTGGTGTTTGTGGGGCTGGTGTTTGTGGGGCTGGTGTTTGTGGGGCTGGTGTTTGTGGGGCTGGTGTTTGTAGGGGTGGTGTTTGTAGGGGTGGTGTTTGTAGGGCTGGTGTTTGTAGGGCTGGTGTTTGTAGGGCTGGTGTTTGTAGGGCTGGTGTTTGTAGGGCTGGTGTTTGTGGGGCTGGTGTTTGTGGGGCTGGTGTTTGTGGGGCTGGTGTTTGTGGGGCTGGTGTTTGTGGGGCTGGTGTTTGTGGGGCTGGTGTTTGTAGGGCTGGTGTTTGTAGGGCTGGTGTTTGTAGGGCTGGTGTTTGTAGGGCTGGTGTTTGTAGGGCTGGTGTTTGTAGGGCTGGTGTTTGTAGGGCTGGTGTTTGTAGGGCTGGTGTTTGTAGGGCTGGTGTTTGTAGGGCTGGTGTTTGTACCTACCTTATAGAAATTAAACACCAGGTCCAATTCACACACGTTGTGGAAATACTCGTTCAAAACCTGTCAACAGACCACAACACCTTCATCAGTTTACTGAAGCTCTAAACACAATTATATAAATATATAGTGCAGCACGGTGGCTTAGTGGTTGGCATGTTCTCCTCTCAGCACTAGGGATTCCCGGTTCAAATCCCCATCTGGGTGGAGTTTCCATGTTCTCCCCGTGTCCGTGTGGATTTCCTCCGGGTTCTCCGGGTTCCTCCCACAGTCCAAAAACATGGATCAAGTCAATTGAATTCTCCAAGTTGCCCCATATAGAGTGTGTTTGTGTGCCCAGCGATATATTGCCCACCTGTCCTGGGTGTATCTGCCCAGCGCCCGAAACGTTCTCCCCTGGATGGGCAGGGGGAACCCCCCCACCCCACCCTGCGACCCTAATAGAGGATAAAGCAGAAGATAATGAATGGATGGATATATACATGGGCAGCATGGTGGTTTAGTGGTTGGCATGTTCTCCTCTCAGCATTAGGCATTCCCGGTTTGAATCCCCATCTGGGTGGAGTTTCCATGTTCTCCCCGTGTCCACGTGGGGTTCCTCCCACAGTCCAAAAACATGGATCAAGTCAATTGAAGTCTCCAAGTTGCCCCATATAGAGTGTGTGTGTGTGAGTGAGTGTGTGTCCAGCGATAGATTGGCGTCCTGTCCTGGGTCTATCTGCCCAGCGCCTGAGACCTTCTCCTTTGGATGGGCATGGGGAACCCCCCCACGACCCTAATGGAGGATAAAGTGGAAGATAATGGATGGATATATATATATATATATATAGGGCGGCACGGTGTCTTAGTGGTTAGCATGTTCTCCTCTCAGCATTAGGGATTCCCGGTTCGAATCTCAATTTGGGTGGAGTTTCCATGTTCTCCCCGTGGGTTTCCTCCGGGTTCCTGCCCAGTGCCCAAAATGAACCCCCTCATGACCCTAGTAGTGTGTGTGTGTGTGTGTGTGTGTGTGTGTGTGTGTGTGTGTGTGTATATATATATGTATAAAGTCTAAAGTTCTTTGTGAACCCTCATCACAGATCCTGCACACAGTGATGTTTACTGACTCTGAGGGGGGATTAAACGGGGGGGGGGGGGGGGGGCTATACAGAATGTATGCTAGAGGAAGTAAGTCCCAACATTCCATGTCACAGTGCTCCCAAACAGCTGGAACCTGGAATCCCTCAGCTACACCTCCCCCTCCCCCCACCCCACCCCACCCCACCCTTTCCTCAGTCACTTATGCAGCAGTAAATGCACTCTGATGAAACACACTGTGAAGCAGGTTTATTACAGAGACTGTTAACCCATTACAACTTGTGATTAACGTCATGTTAAACCGGCGCTCAGAGGTTGACGTGCTCACCACTGGAGTAAATCTTTTGGCTCAAATAAGGTTTTTAAGAGGAGCTTGTTTATTCTTTAGTATTTTACGAGCGTTGGATTATAATTGGATTAGGGTTGGATGAATAGGAGCATTGTTTTAACGTCTTACCTCCACAAAGTTATGAATGCCTTCCAGGTAAGCCAGATTATTATCAGTGACGTCCACACAGATGCAGAAGTACAGACCAGCATAGCGTCTGTAGATGATCTTAAAGTTCCGGAACTGCGTTCCAAAGAGACAGAGGTCTTATATTAACCAACACTGCAGAGACCGTGGAACATAAACATATACATTCATTATATACGTTTTCATGCACCAATAGGAAGCCTGGAAATTTAATTTCTAAGTGATTACTATTATTTAGAATTATTTTTATTATTTTTTTATCAGGGGCTTAGGGGTTTAGCGTGTTCTTCTCTCAGTGCTTGAGATTCCCGGTTCGAATCCCAATGGGTGGAGTTTCCATGTTCTCCCCGTGTCCGCATGGGTTTCCTCCGGGTTCTCCCGTTTCCTCCCACAGTCCAAAAACATGGATCAAGTCAATTGAATTCTCCAAATTGCCCCATATAGAGTGTGTCTGCGTGAGTGAGTGTGTGCCCAGCGATAGATTGGTGTCCTGTCCTGGGTGTATCTGCCCAGCACCCGAAACGTTCTCCCCTGGATGGGCATGGGGAACCCCCCCCCCCGACCCTAGTAGAGGATAACTGACGACAGAATTTTTTTTAATGAATATTATATTAGTTTTTAAGGTTAAGTGTGCTATGTGTGAAGTACACTAAGTGTGAAGTGTGCTATACTTCTTTGGTTGGGATACAGTCAAAAGGGCAATTCCATCCATGTCCATCCAGGGGAGAACGTTTCGGGCGCTGGGCAGATACACCCAGGACAGGGCGCCAATCTGGACACACTCACTCACACAGACACACTCTATATGGGGCAATTTGGGAAACTCAATTGACTTGATCCATGTTTTTGGACTGTGGGAGGAAACCGGAGAACCCGGAGGAAACCCACACAGACACGGGGAGAACATGGAAACTCCACCCAGATGGGGATTCGAACCGGGAATCCCTAGTGTGCCTGAATGTGCTAACCACTAAGCCACCATGCCGCCCTCAGAAGGGCAATTGATATCTCCAAATGTACTCATCAGTATGTACTTAAAAACACATTCGGGCACGGGGAGGACATGAGAGTCCACAGAGAAAGGACCTCTGTTCGTCCAAATCGGGAATCGAACCCGGGCCCATCCAGCTGTGAGGTGGAGGTTCTAGGCGCTGAGTGCTATATGTTTAAGTGTTTAATAAGTTACTTGTAAGCATCCCAACTTGATGTTTGTGTTAAGAACACAGCTCTCTTGGAACAATCAGACTTAAGGGCCTCGCACAAGGGCCCATATTGGCAGCTTTGTTAGTCTTGGGATTTGAACCTCCAACCTTTAGATTGCTGGCCCATAAATGTAAACTTCATCCCTTTTTTCGGGTGTGGAAGCTCGGTGGTAAGGAAAGTTAAGCTTGGAGACCAGAAGGTTGGACCAGAAGGATTCAACCCCCAAATTCATCAATGCTGCCCATGTGAGCACTTGAGCATGACCCTTAACCCCATCCTCTACTATAAACCCCAACCATCAAGTTAAGACCCAATTAAGAAGGACTCCAGTACATACCTCTACAAAGTTGGTGTGCTTGGCGTCGCGGACCGTCACCACGGCGTGCACTTCCTCGATCAGCTTCTGTTTCTCATCATCGTCAAACTGCATGTACCATTTGGCCAATCGGGTCTTTCCCGCCCGGTTCTGAATTAAGATGAAGCGGATCTGAAAGAGAACATGCTGATTGTTGAGCTTCATGCAAGTTAATGTGTTATCTACAGAGATGGCTCCCCATTGGTCCCCGAGACTCAGAACACAGCCCATGGTGGGACGTGGGGGTAGTTTGGGTGGTTGATTTGCATCATGTGTTCTAAGAGCAGCAGAACTATAATGTGCAGAGCACTGATGTTCTATACATTGTCGGTCTTCTTTATCTGCAGGTGCTTTGGGTGGTGGATGAGTTTCCATACTGAGGTGATGGACATGGTGGTGGTGTGCTGAGCTGGTGAGAGTGGTCAGACACAGTAGTGCTGCTGGAGACACTCTAGAGGACACATCGACTGTATCATCTAGTCCTCATCAGTGTCCACGGGTGTTTAAAATTCATCCTTACAGACACAATACACAACAGCAGACCACCACCACCACATCACCATAAACACTGCAGTGATGAGAACGATCCACCAGCCAAACAATATTCACTTTGTGCTGAATATTTGAGGTTCTGACCTTCAGAGAACAGAGTGAAGAGGACCAACACAGTATGTTCTGCAGATTACAATCTGCAAATAGAACAACAAAGTCCATCTATATGGTAGGTGGAGCTACAAAAAACTAATTCGGGTTAAGTACTAGGGCGGCACGGTGGCTTAGTGGTTAGCATGTTCTCCTCTCAGCTCTAGGGATTCCCGGTTCGAATCCCCATCTGGGTGGAGTTTCCATGTCCTCCCCATGTCCCTGTGGGTTTCCTCCGGGTTCTCCATTTTCCTCCATAGTCCAAAAAACTGGATCAAGTCAATTGAGTTCTCCAAATTGCCCCATATAGAGTCCTGTCCTGGGTGTATCTGCCCAGCGCCCGAAACGTTCTCCCCTGGATGGGCATGGGGAACCCCCCACCGCGACCCCGACGTAATCGCCATCAATCCTTTATCCTCTACTAGGGTCACTGGGGGTTCTCCATGCCCATCCAGGGAAGAACGTTTCAGGTGCTGGGACAGGACGCCAATCTATCACAGTATACACACTCTATATGGGGCAATTTCGAGACTTGAATTGACCTTGATCCATGTTTTTGGACTGTGGGAGGAAACCGGAGAACCCGATGGAAACCCACGCGGACACGGGGAGAACATGGAAACTCCACCCAGATGGGGATTCGAACCGGGAATCCCTAGTGCTGAGAGGAGAACATGCTAAATCACTAAGCCACCGTGCCGCTTTGACGTAAAAGCGAGTGTTATTAATAACAGAGCTTTGCGGAGTTAAATTAAACGATTAGAGTCTTTATTTTCAGAGATTATGAGTTTGTTTATGTTTTTAACCCATAATTAGCGAGTCTTCAGCTAAAGGTCGCTCCTTTTAATGCAATTCATTCGCTTTTATTAAACAACCAGAGGGTTTAAGCAGAACTCTTTTTATATTCGATATTCTATTTAATGTTTTATTTTACATTTAATTTAATGTTTTATTTCTAATGTTTTATGAGATGAGGAACCGAGCGGCGCTGCTAATGTCACACAGCAGAGACTCCCGCTGTAGCAAAGCGAACTCACCATAATGTCGTCGTCTTCACGCCGAACTCCGTGTACGTTCTTTATTCAGATGTAAATTAATTAACTACAAATTTAATTAACAATCATTAAACGTTCGGCATCAAACGAAGAAGCAACGCCGGATAGAGAGTATATGGAGAGGGGGGGGGAGCTCCGCCCTGACGTCAACGTTCATGAGGCAGGCCGAATATGGAAGCAGGGAATCATGGGTAATGTAGTTTATATACAGCTAGCGGTCATGTACGGGGTGAGCTTAAACACTACAAACGCTGAAGAGGCAGGCCGAATATGGAATTATGGGTAATGTAGTTTGTATAAAGCCAGCGTTCATGTACGGGGTGAGTTTGAACACTACAAATCCCATAGGTATCGTTGGAGAGGCTGGACTGTAGCGAGATAACGTCACGTTTGGTCATGTGATTTTTTTTCTTTTTAAAGGAAGTGTAAAAAAAAAAAAACATTAAATTAAAAACATATATTTATTTTTATTGTTCTGTCTGCGTGTTATGCTCAAAATCAGACATCCCCTCTGTGAAGATGGGGGTGAAACACGTTGCTAAATGTTTACCCGTGCAAAAAAGAACCTATAGAACCGATTTAGAACTCAGAACTCCAAAAAGGTTTGCTAGGATTTGTTCTCCTCTGTAATTATAACTGAAATCGGCTCACAAAGACTAATAAACAAAGACTAATGTCTTTACATTAAAAAAAAAAAGCGTAGCCACCATTCTGCAGTCCCCTTGCATTATGTTGCATGTTTTATGTTGGACAGGACGCTGACATGGAGACCATCCATCCACTTTATCCTCTATTAGGGTCGGGGGGGGGGGGGGTGTTCTCCATGCCCTTCCAGGGGAGAACGTCTCGGGCGCTGGGTAGATACACCCAGGACAGGACACCAATCTATCACTGGGCACACACTCAGTCACACAGACACACTCTATATGGGGCAATTTGGAGAACTCAATTGACTTGATCCATGTTTTTGGACTGTGGGAGGAAACCGGAGAACCCGGAGGAAACCCACGCAGACACGGAGAGAACATGGAAACTCCACCCAGACTGAGATTAGAACCGGGAATCACTAGAGCTGAGAGGCGAATGTGCTAACCACTAAGCCACTGTGACATAGAGACATTTAAATATTAATTCCTGCATTTATTAAGTTTAAAAGCCATGTCTTACACTGTTCTTTATATATTTGTATCCTCGGACCTTGTATGTGTAGGTTTTTGTACTATGGGAAAATATAAGACCCAATAAACAAAAGTTAATATATTATATACAGTATATATATATGATGCTTCAGTATCTCCACTCATTACTGGTTTAGGTGGAAAGATCAGTCACGTGATGTGTGTTGCATGTGTGCTTATAAAAAATAACAGAATTTTATTTATGAGATTTCATCAGATTTTTTTTTTTTTTACCTTGGTCAGAATGTAGAATTAAAACTTTCTAACGTTTTAAAAAATGTATATAATTCATAATTACAGACCCCAGCTTTATCAAATCAAGCAAACCAAGGCTTATGGTGGTCACCTGACCCCTTATATTAGTCATGGCAACTATTGTTTATGAAGGAGTTTAAGTGTTTTGGACACTGTTTTGGACACTGTTTAAGTGTTTTGGACACTGTTTAAGTGTTTTGGACACTGTTTAAGTGTTTTGGACACTGTTGTTTGAGGGATTTTAGTAGCTGAGGCAATTGTTGTTTCTAAGAAACTACAGTCTGTGATTGTAGAACTACAAAGTGCATCTAAAAGGTAAGTGAAACTAGTAAACTATACCATAAATGTGGTGTAGGACATTAATGGCCGATGACTGTATACTGTATATATCTTCAAGTAATGTGTTTGTATTCAAAATGCGAGCAGGTTTTCAAAATAGATAGCTGATTTTTAAAAAGCAGGCTGGCAATGTTTGGGCGAGCTGTTATTGCATCATGAGGACCTGTTTTTTCATAAATGGGAGAGATTTACTGTACTTAAGTACAGTACCTTTACTTTACATGAGTTGTTTTGATGCTACAGTATATGGACAAAAGTATCAGGACACACCTCATAATCATTCAATTCAGGTGTTTTTGAGTTCCATTGACACACAACTGTATTAAATAAAGCAAACCAAGGCTTATAGTGGTCACCTGACCCGTTGCTTATGAGGAATTATAGTACTCGTGGCAACAATTGTTTAACTATATAGTACTCGTGGCAACTACTGCTTCCAAACTGTTGTTTGAGGGATTATTGTAATGTGGCAACTGTTGTTTCTAATGGACTACAGTCTGTAATTGTAGGACTACAACGTCCACCTAAATGGTAAGTGAAACAGTAAACTATACCTTAAATGTGGTGTAGCTAATTTAATAGCCATATATATATATATATACACATTTGTTTGTTCTAAAATGCAAACAGTTGTTCCAAAAAAGCAGGCTGGCAACGTTCGGTTGAGCTGTTATTGCATCATGAGGACCTGTTTTCTGCAGTGTCAGCACCTTTTCCTTGTTTGCAGGTGGAGAGAGAGTGTGTCCTATTTACTATGAAGCTGTAACACATTGTCCAGACGCTTGGACATTGTCCCGGGGGTGTTGACTGGGGGGGGGGGGGTGCACTTTCTGATTGCACAATTGTGAGAAGGAAGCTTGCAGAGGCCCCGGGGACTGAGAAATATTTGAGTTGCAGAGTCCGGGGCAGTGAACTCTGCATTTGTCGCTCCGCCGTGCCAGCGTTTCGCTCCGGAGGATAATTGCAGTTGTTGTTTGGAAGCTGAATCGTGTTTAACCCTGTGTTTCACACTGAGGTGCAGAATCTGAACAGCTTCCCTCAGGTTTTGCCCCCACTTGCTCTGCTTTGAGGTCTGGTTGCTATGTATAAATAATAATAAGAAAACGTCTGGATGGTGGCGCAGCGGTTCTCTCACAGCTAGGGGGACATGCGTTGAATTCCCTGTGTCTCGGGAGTCGTTATTAATTTTCCATGCTGATAAATTGATTATATTTAATTGTGCTAGTCGTTCGGGTGTATATACAGTATCAGTCCAATGTTTGGACACGCCCCCTTCTTGCTATATTATCTATTATTATCTATTTCCTCCACTTATCATATAGATGGACATTGGAGTTCTATAATTCCAGACTGTAGTCCATCTGTGTTCTTTGTTCTGTTCGTCCCCTGTTGGTTCTCTGTTCTCTATTGGTCAGGTGTAATTTGGGTGGTGGATTGTTTATTGTCGGTTCTGCAGCGACACTGATGTGGTGAGGGGGTTCTAGTGCAGCATTTCTCCACCTCAGTGACACTGCTGGGATAGGACTAATGCCCCCACCAAATAACCCCTGCTCTGTGGTGGTTCTATTGGGGTTCTGACCATTAGAACAGAGTAAAGGGGACGTACACAGTATGTACTGTAGAACACATGGACTACAGTCTGGAATTAAGAACTACAAAGTCCATCTCTACAGGACGTGGAACTGAGAACAGGGACAATAAGTGGCTTAAAACGGGGGCGTGGCCAAACATTTGGGGCAGCAGTGGTTTGCATGTTCACAATTCCAATCCAGGTTCAAATCCCGGTCTGGGTGGAGATTTCATGTTCTCCCCGTGTCCATATGGGTTCTCCGGTTTCCTCCCACAGTCCAAAACCATGGATTTAAGGTGAATTGGTGCTCTAAATTGCCTCGCTATAGTGGTGTGAGTGAGTGTGTATGCCCCCCCCCCCCCCCCCCCCCGTGACCCTAATATAAGCCTAAGCAGAAGATGATGGATGCGTCAGTGCTCTGGGCCGTACGTACTGTAGGAGGGTTGTTTCAGGAAGGGCATCCGGTGTAAAACTCTGTAAGTGGTATATGTGGCCCTTCCCCGCTGTGGCGACCCCTTATGGGAACAAGCGGGAAAAAAAAGAAGACATATGCAGAGTCATGACCTTTACATCATTAAGCAGATTCCTGACTGCAGTGACAAACAGGAAATCTACGATCCGATAAATACTGTCCCACACGCGCTGCGTCCCTGACCTCATTCAGACGTCACGCAGTCGCTCTATACGGGGTCAGACCAGCCCCCTCTTACAAAAGAGCCCATGTTTTAAAAGCGTATCCGTCACTAAAATGAGCCCACTTTCATTTTATCATCTGTTTATATTGATCAGGGTCTCGGGGGTGTGATGGAGTCGTCTCAGTGCTCACAGGTCAACAGCAGGGACATCCTGGGCTTTAGAGATTTCGTTAACAGCAGGCTGAATTAGAACCTCTTTCATGATGTATGCTTTTGGACCATCGGACCTCATTGCTGACCATCATGGCTGACCTTGTGTTCTGACATCTGACTTACACACAGAGGAGTTTGTCCTACACATTTATTCATTCATTCATTATCTTCTGCTTTATCCTCTATTAGGGTCGCGGGGGGGTGGGGGGGGGTTCCCCATGCCCATCCAGGGGAGAACGTTTCAGGCGCTGGGCAGATACACCCAGAACAGGGCGCCAATTTATCGCTGGGCACACACTCACTCACACACACACACTCTGAGAACATGGAAACTCCACCCAGATGGGGATTCGAACTGGGAATCCCTAGTGCTGAGAGGAGAACATGCTAAACACTAAGCCACCCCTACACATTTAACCCATGTTAAATGTGTGTATATGTGTGTGTACAGTGAAACACACATATACACACACTGAGTGAAGTGAGGGCCCAGAGTGGTGGGCAGCCTTATATACGGTCCCTGGGTAGCAATTGGGGATGGGGGCCTTACCCAGGGTCACCTCAGTTGTAGAGTTTCCTCATGGTCATGGTGCTAAAAATAAAAATAGCATTTTAAAGTGCAGAATCGTGTTTTAGAACTCCAGAGAACGTAAGAAACGGACTTTGCTATTTGTCGCTCTAATGGATGAATCAGCGAGTCCCAACACAACATGTGTGTGTGAATGATGCAATTCATCCATCCATTATCTTCTGCTTTATCCTCTATTAGGGTCGCGGGGGGGTTCCCCATGTCCATCCAGGGGAGAACGTTTCGGGCGCTGGGCAGATACACCCAAGACAGGACACCAATCTATCGCTGATCACACACTCACTCACACAGACACACTCTATATGGGGCAATTTGGAGAACTCAATTGACATGATCCATGTTTTTGGACTGTGGGAGGAAACCGGAGAACCCGGAGGAAACCCACGCGGACACGGGGAGAACATGGCAACTCCACCCAGATTGGGATTCGAACCGGGAATCACTAGAGCTGAGAGGAGAACATACTAATTACTAAGCCACCATTACTAATGATGTAATGGTTAAACCTATCTTTTTTTTAATGGTATTAGTAATCTCGTCTTATTATCTTCCACCTCATCCTCTATTGGGGTTGTATGTGTGTGTGTGTGTGTGTGTGTGTGGGTTGGGGGGGGTTCCCCATTTTATTAGGTACACCTCCTCAGTCCTACACTCACTGTCTCCATACTGCAGCTTGCTTTAGGGTGTGTCGGTATGTCTTTGCCATCATGACGATGTGATTCTTGGGTGTGTTTTGAGCGTCACATGCAATAAACCAATCGGTGTGTCGCTTGCTGTTCCGTTTGAGATCCAGGTGGCGCTGTGACTTTGGTGGATTGCTGTTTTAATGTTTGCGGGAACCGTCATCACAAGCCCATTATTCTTAACAATTATAAGAGATGTTGATGTAAATAGGCGTGTTTTATTTTACACAGTGGTTATTATACACAGCATCAGAGAAGGTTGTGAGTGACAGTCACACTATTGCTCAGCGAGAGGGAAATCAGATGCAGCTGCATGACTCACACTCGCTCCAGCACTCTCCTGTTGTTTGCTGAATGATGATTATGTGGCTCCTTAATGCATCAGCATTCCAAAAGTTCACTTTCATACTTTACAGAAGCTTCAGAGATAATAACATATATACAGATAATAACTCTGCTGCTGCTTTTTTTGAAAACACAACTGAATGCTACAGAGAAGAAGAGCGAGAAATAAAGTCACACATTCTAGCTGTCTATATTTGTGTATATATAATATATATATATATATATATTCATTCATTCATTATCTTCTGCTTTATCCTCTATTAGGGTCGCGGGGGGGGGGGGGGGGGGGGCCCTCGCCCCATGCCCATCCAGGGGAGAACGTTTCGGGCGCTGGGCAGATACACAGGACAGGATGCCAATCCATCGCTGGACACACACTCACTCACACACACACACTCTATATGGGGCAATTTGGAGAACTCAATTGACTTGATCCATGTTTTTGGACTGTGGGAGGAAACCGGAGAACCCGGAGAAAACCCACACGGACACGGGGAGAACATGGAAACTCCACCCAGATTGGGATTCGAACCTGGAATCCCTAGTGCTGAGAGGAGAACATGCTAAGCACTAAGCCACTGTGCGTGTATCATTATTTAATATATAATTATATATATAAGAGTGTGTGGGTGTGTGAGAGATTTTGGTATATGTTTAAATAATACAGTATCAGACTGTGTGTGTGTGTGTGTGTGTGTGTGTGTGTGTGTGTGTGTGTAGTAGATTAGTTTGTAGGTTTGTGTGTATTTTGTATTTTATTTATTTTTTTATTATTTATCAACAACAACAATAACAATATCAATGAGATAACTATATATATATATATATATGTGTGTGTGTGTGTGTGTGTGTGTGTGTGGTTGATTAGTTCGTAGTTTTGTGTGTATTTGGTATTTTAACAAACAACTAATATTTATATGATTTTTTTTTTTTTTTTAAATATAACAACAAATATTTAATTAATTAATTATATATATAGTGTGGGTGTGTGTTGATTAGTTTGTAGTTTGTAGTTTTGTGTGTATTATGTATTTTATTTATTCTCAACAACAAACAACTAATATTTATATATTAGTTTATTTTTAATATACCAACAAATATTTAATTAATTAATTAATTTATATATGTATGTGTGTGTGTGTGTGTGTGTGTGTGTGTGTGTGTGTGTGGGGGGGGGGGGGGGGGGGGGGTGAGGAGGAGAGGAGGAGGAGAGGCTGGGAACGAAAGCGCGAGGATCCGCCATTATTGGAAAGCAGGGAAAAAGCGCACGCGCGCTCCCACACACACACACACACACACACACACACACACACACACTCACGCGCACACACACTCACTCACGCGCACACACACTCTCCGCCATAAAGCGGCGTCTCGTTGTGCGTCTTCCGGCGGGACGGACCGGGCGCGCGCGTGGGGTTGTTGTTTTTGGGTGGGATGAGGGAACAACAAAGAACATAAGACCTGAGAGAGAGAGAGAGAGAGGGTCGAGAGAGAGAAATAGAGTGAGGGGTAGAGAGAGAGAGAGAGAGAGAGAGAGAGCGAGAGAGAGCGTGTCGGAGGTGGTGAGCGCGTGCGCGTGCGTGCGCGCGCGGGCAGGAGCGCACAAACAGAACCCGATCCGCGCGAGGCGGGTTCTATTCTCTACGCCCCCCTCCTTTAAAAAAAAAAAAATCCAGCCGCAGATCCGGACGTTCCAGATTGTTTTCTCCTCCGCTGCTCCTCCATCTGACTGCTAGAACCTCCACCGCCGCAAACTTTCTTTGATGGATTTGGGGAACGTAATGGAGCTCCACGCGCGGCTTTGAGGCTGGAGAGACCCGAGGAGAGCCCGGAGGAACGCTCCCGAGTCAGGAGGAACCCCCCACGGTACGTCCTGCCCTTTTCCTTCCCATTCCGGAGCCCAGAACGCCGAAACGGAACGCTTCCAGGTTCTAGAGCACTCGGGTTCCAGGTTCTAGAGCAGAGTCCACGCGTGACGTGGGTTTCCAGACGTGGGTCCGACTTTGAAATCGCGGCTCACTCTTTGTTATGATGAGCCTCTGCTGGAATATGCTGGCGCTGTAGTTCTACCTCCAGTGGCAGGGTTCTTTTGTTGTGTTATTTGGGATGGAGCTCAGCACTGGACTCCTTATTCCTCATTGGGGGGGGGGGGGTATGATACCAGATTTGGAGCAGCACTAGGGGTTAAAGGGCAGTGCGGTGCAGCTGGCTCTGGATGACGTCACGCCGGCCCTATAGAGGCATTGCCACCTGAGGATAGTGAGGTGAGGTGAGGTGAGGTTCTCCCTGTTGGGTTCTGTGTTCCGGGGGTATTTAATGTGCCCTGCCTCGTGTGGGGAGGCAGTCAGCTGCACAAAGCATTACAAAGCATTAGCTTATCGCTTGCCCGGCCTTGTGGGTTCCTGTCAGCTTGAGGAAATGGAACCCAGATACGAGGTCACGACCGGAACGAGGCTGCCGTGGACTTTTGGTCGGGTCAGAAGACGGTTGGCGCGGGGTTTTGTTTGGAACCTTTAAAAAGTGTCCAGAATGGCGTGTGGTACGAGTGAGGCTCGCTGAGCTGCGGGGTGAAGCAGGAAATCAAGAATCCTGTCTGTCCAGTCTCGCCGAGGGGGGTGGGGAGGCTTTGGCACCTTGGCCTCCGGACGAACTTTCGGGGCTTGGAATGGGCTCTGAGGAGCGGCGGGAGGGCCCGGTCCGGTGGCGTGGCCGGTAACTGCCCGACCCGGGGTTTTTATAGGAGGGAGTGGAGACGGCGAGGTTCTGCTGGAGCGTTCCGAATCACAATCAGAATGTCTTTGTCGTTATAGTCATATATATATAATATGTTATTATAGCAGCTGTAACGAAATCAAGGTTCCATACTTTCTGTTTCACACAATTACATTTACACAAATAAAGAGATTTAACAGAGAACACTATTATTTATTTATTTATTCATTCATCCATTATCTTCTGCTTTACCCTCTATTAGGGTTGTGGGGGGGTTCCCCATGCCCATCCAGGGGAGAACGTTTCGGGCGCTGGGCAGATACACCCAGGACAGGACGCCAATCTATCGCTGGGCACACACTCACTCACCCAGACACTCTCTATATGGGACAATTTGGAGAATTCAATTGACCTTGATCCATGTTTTTGGACTGTGGGAGGAAACCGGAGAACCCGGAGGAAACCCATGTGGACACGGGGAGAACGTGAAAACTCCACCCAGATGGGGATTCGAACCGGGAATCCCTAGGTGCGGCACCACTAAGCCACCGTGCCACCCACTATAATTTACAATTTACAAAAAATTTGAAATAAAAAAAGGATTTATTTACAAGAGTGTATAAAAGTGGGTGGCACGGTGGCTTAGTGGTTGGCATGTTCTCCTCTCAGCTCTAGGGACTCCCGATTCGAATCCCAATCTGGGTGGAGTTTCCATGTTCTCCCTGTGTCCTCGTGGGTTTCGTCCGGGTTCTCCGGTTTCCTCCCACAGTCCAAAAACATGGATCAAGTCAATTGAGTTCTCCAAATTGCCCCATATAGAGTGTGTCTGTGTGAGTGAGTGTGTGTCCAACGATAGATTGACCCCGGTCCTGGGTGTATCTGCCCAGCGCCCAAAACGTTCTCCCCTTGATGGGCATGGGAACCCCCCGTGACCCTAATAGAGGATAAAGCAGGAGATAATGAATGAATGAATGAATGAATAAAACTGTACAACCTGACTGAATGTATGTATATTTATATATTGCAGGTTTTTGCATTGCACCTTTAAAAAGTTCTTTTTTGTGAATGTAAAAAATTTCCAATGCACCATTTAGCGCCGGACGGCGGTTGTTTGGGTGGAAGTGATTTCTGAGCCGGTTTGTTTGTGTTTTTATTGCTCTGTAACGTCGACCTGATGGTAGCAGTTTTAGGAGATGGTGAGCGGGGTCAGAATTGTCTGTAAGAATTTTGTGAGCTCTCTGCAGACAACGAGAGCTGGTGACGCGAGAGCTGGTTCAGGGTGACGCGAGAGCTGGTTCAGGGTGACGCGCGAGCTGGTTCGGGGTGACGCGCGAGCTGGTTCGGGGTGACGCGCGAGCTGGTTCGGGGTGACGCGGCGAGCTGGTTCGGGGTGACGCGGCGAGCTGGTTCGGGGTGACGCGGCGAGCTGGTTCGGGGGTGACGCGGCGAGCTGGTTCGGGGTGACGCGGCGAGCTGGTTCGGGGTGACGCGGCGAGCTGGTTCGGGGTGACGCGGCGAGCTGGTCCGGGGTGACGCGGCGAGCTGGTTCGGGGTGACGCGGCGAGCTGGTTCGGGGTGACGCGGCGAGCTGGTTCGGGGTGACGCGGCGTGTTCTTTGCACTGAGGTGTAGCCAGTGGAATGATAAACCTGTTTAGCAAAGCCATAAGAAGCTCCACACGGCCCCCTCAACCCTCTCCACCCTCAGGTTTTTAATGTTCTCACAAAAGCAGGAACCTCGTTTCCTTTGCCCTCAGCGTATCGTGTTACCCGCCGAGGCTGAAGGCGTCAGAGACACTTTGTGTTGGAGTTCAACGGCCTGGCCTTCGACTTTGGATATTGCTTAATAACTTGTACGCCGGCGGCACGGTGGCTTAGCGGTCAGCACGTTCGCCTCTCGGCACTAGGGATTCCTGGGTCAAATCCCCAAAACTCCATGGGTGGAGTTTCCATGTTCTCCCCGTGTCCGCGTGGGTTTCCTCCGGGTTCTCCGGTTTCCTCCCACAGTCCAAAAACATGGATCAAGTCAATTGAGTTCTCCAAATTGCCCCATGTAGAATTTACAGGAACACGGACAATAAGTGGCTTAAAATGGGGGCGTGGCCAAACTATGGGGCAGCAGTGGTTTGCATGTTCACCCCTCAGCGCCGAGGCTCCAGGTTCAAATCCGAGACTGGGTGGAGTTTCCATGTCCTCCCCGTGTCCATATGGGTTCTCCGGTTTCCTCCCACAGTCCAAAAACATGGATTTAAGGTGAATTGGTTGCTCTAAATTGCCTTAATATAGTGGTGTGTGTGAGTGAGTGTGTGCCCAGCGATAGGTTGGCGCCCTGTCCTGGGTGTATCTGCCCAGCGCCCGAGACGTTCTCCCCCGCGACCCTAATAGAGGATAAAGCAGAAGATAATGGATGGATGGATGAACTTGTACGGCGTCCAAACCCGACCACGGCGCGGTGCGATGCGTGTTGCTGAGCTGGAAACTCTGAGCTGTAAAAAAAACATAAAAATGGAGAGGCTATCTAAATTTGGTTTCCGGGCAGCCCGGTTCCTCAGAGGGAACGTGGAGAGGAGGTTCGCACGTCAAAGCGTGTGAGGAATTCGTTGACCCGAGTCAACGGAGCAGAAACGAGTTCTATTAGTTCTCCTGCTGAGGTCACCGAGTCAAAAGTTTATCATATTAGGAATGGAGGAGCAGGAGGACGGAATGTCTGCTGACTGAACTTTACTCCTCAGGCTGCTACAAGAAAGACGGCCACAGTTTTAACATCAGGGTTCCTTTTGCGTACACAGTCGAAAGTTTGCGATATAGTCTATAGACTTTGTAGTGTTCTTCGTTCTGTTAGTCCCCTGTTGGTTCTCTGTTCTCTATTGGTCAGGGGTAATTTGGGTGGTGGATTGTTTATTGTTGGGTGGCATGTTGGCTTAGTGGTTGGCATGTTCTCCTCTCAGCACTAGGGATTCCTGGTTCGAATCCCAATCTGGGAGGAGTTTCCATGTTCTCCCCGTGTCCGCGTGGGTTTCCTCCGGGTTCTCCGGTTTCCTCCCACAGTCCAAAAACATGGATCAAGTCAATTGAAGTCTCCAAATTGCCCCATATAGAGTGTGTCTGTGTGAGTGAGTGTGTGTCCAGTGATAGATCGGCGTCCCGTCCTGGGTGTATCTGCCCAGCGTCTGAGATGTTCTCCCCTGGATGGGCATGGGGAACCCCCTGCGACCCTGATATACGATAAAGCGGAAGATAATGGATGGATTGTTTGTCGGTTCTGCAGTGACACTGATGTGGTGAGGGGGTTCTAGTGCAGCATTTCTCCACCTCAGTGACACTGCTGGGATAGGACTAATGCCCCCACCAAATAACCCCTGCCCTGTTGTGGTACTATTGGGGTTCTGACCATTAGAACAGAGTAAAGGGGACGTACACAGTATGTACTGTAGAACACAAACAGATGGACTACAGTCTGGAATTGGAGAACTACAAAGTCCATCTTTACAGGAACATGGACAATAAGTCGCTTAAAATGGGGGCGTGGCCAAACTATGGGGTAGCAGTGGTTTGCATGTTCACCTCTCAGTGCTCAGGCTCCCAGACTGAGTGGAGATTGTTCTCTTCGTGTCCAAATGGGTTCTCCAGTTTCATCCCACAGTCCAAGAACATGGATTTAAGGTGAATTGGCTGCTCTAAATTGCCTTAATATAGTGGTGTTTGAGTGTGTGTGCCCCCCCCCCCCGAACTATGGGGCAGCAGTGGTTTCCATGTTCACCTCTCAGTGCCGAGGCTCCAGGTTCAAATCCGAGACTGGGTGGAGATTTCATGTTCTGCCCGTGTCCATATGGGTTCTCTGGTTTCCTCCCTCAGTCCAAGAACATGGATTTAAGGTGAATTGGCTGCTCTAAATTGCCTTAATATAGTGGTGTGTGTGTGAGTGTATGCCCCCCCCCCCCCGCCCACATGACCCTAATATAAGACTAAGCAGAAGATGATGGATGCATCAGTGCCGGTCTCCAGTCTGGGTACGTACTGTAGGAGGGTTGTTTCTGGAACACCTCAGTCACACTGCTGGGATAGGCTACAAACAGACGGACTACGACATTTAACACGCAGCATTTAAAATCTCCCCTCAGTTCGGGGCTCTCGTTAAGCTCAGATGATTAAAACTTAATAAAACATCATGAACTTGCTTTCCAGTGACGGTGTGAAAATAGCACATTAAAGTAAAAGTCGTTAACGGCCTGATTAAACACGTCATCGTTTGGTATGAATTATTAAGTAACTGCAGTTCCTCAATGTTAAATAAGGTCGTTGAAATTCCGGGATGATCAGGTTCATCCGATTATATAATTAACAAAAATCCTGATGTCATGGGTATTTAAAAAAACGAATTAATCAGGCTGAAAATTGTGACCGCGTGGTTCAGGGAGCATGAGCCAGCATTTTCACACATGGAATGGTCACTGCTGTTCCGACGTTCTAAATGTGTGCAGGATGAGCGAGTTGTTTTAATCTCCTGTACTCAATACTGATGATGCGTTACAATACGGAACATCCATCCATTATCTTCTGCTTTATCCTCTATTAGGGTCGCAGGGGGGTTCCCCATGCCCATCCAGGGGGAACGTTTCGGGCGCTGGGCAGATACACCCAGGACAGGACGCCAATCTATCACTGGACACACACTCACTCACACACACACACACACACTCTATATGGGGCAATTTGGAGACTTCAATTGACCTTGATCCATGTTTTTGGACTGTGGGAGGAAACCGGAGAACCTGGAAGAAACCCACGCGGACACGGGGAGAACATGGAAACTCCACCCAGATGGGAATTTCGAACTGGGAATCCCTAGCGCTGAGAGGAGAACATGCTAATCACCAGGCCACCGTGCAGCCATCCATCCATTTTTCTTCCTCTTTACCCTCTACTAGGGTTGTGGGGGGGTTTCCCATGCCCATCCAGGGGGAACGTTTCGGGCGCGGGACAGATACACCCAGGACGGGGGGGAATCTATCGCTGGGCACACACTCACTCACACACACACTCTATATGGGGCAATTTGGAGAATTCAATTGACCTTGATCCATGTTTTTGGACTGTGGGAGGAAACCGGTGAACCCGGAGGAAACCCACGTGGACACGGGGAGAACATGGAAACTCCACCCAGATGGGGATTCGAACCAGGAGTCTCCAGCACTGTGTGTGAGAGGAGAACATGCTAATCACTAAGCCACCATTCCTCCCTAGGATGCATTCATCAATTCCATCCATCCATTATCTTCCTCTTTATCCTCTACTAGGGTCGGGGGGGGGGGGGTGTATCTGTCCTGGGTTTATCTGCCCAGGGCCCAGAGACGTTCTCCCCTGTATGGGCATGGGGAACCCGCCCCCCCCCCCGCGACCCTAGTAGAGGATGAAGCGTATGGTATGAGGTCAGTGTATGGAGGTCAGGCACCATCATTCAGTACACATTTCCACACTCTCTGTACGTCGCTGTGTAAGTGTGTATTTCATAATAAACGTTGGATTTATTTCAGGCTGAAAATCCTGAGGAAACCCACACGGACACAGAACGTGGAAACTCCACCCAGATTGGGATTCGAACCGGTAATCCCTAGTGCTGGGAGGAGAACATGCCAACCACTAAGCCACAACCGACGGCAGTTTCTTAAAAAAAATAAAAAATAATAAAATTTGAGTTTAAATGTTTGCTATTTTTGGACAATAAATTTGTTTGCGAGTGGTTTAGTGGTTTAGCATGTTCTCCTCTCAGCGCTAGAGATTCCTGGTTTGAACCCCTATCTGGGTGGAGTTTACATGTTCTCCCCGTGTCCATGTGGGTTTCTCCATTTTCCCCCCACAGTCCAAAAACATGGATCAAGTCAATTAAGTTCTCCAAATTGCCCCATATAGAGTGTGTGTGTGTGAGTGAGTGTGTGTCCAGTGATAGATTGCCCCCCTGTCCTGGGTGTATCTGCCCAGTGCCCGAGACGTTCTCCCCTGGATGGGCATGGGGAACCCCCCCCCCCGATATCAGATGGAATCATTAACATCAGAATGTGCAGAGAAACCGGGAGGCTGTGGGATTTTTCAGGTTCCGCGAGGCTGGATTATATGATATAGTGTAATTACGTTCTCACACGGTCAGCGTTTGATTTGCCCGACGCCACGTCCCGAGCTTGTTTTAAAAGTCCAGACCAGCGACTGGCTGTAATATTCAGTTTGATTCAGAATAACAGGCCTGGATGTTCTCGAGGTTCCGCTGAATTCTGCACTGAATTTAAATGCAACCTTTTTTTTTTCCTTTTTTTTCTTTTCTCTTTTCTGTCAAGTGCCAAGTGATCGGGTTCGACAGTAATGGGGAGCTATTTTGCCCCGGGACACTGCACAGTTCACATTCTTGTCTCTTCAAGATTCTGCATGCAGTCAGTCACACAGGGCCTGCGTGGTCACACCCGTGCTCATGGCGTGTTCTGTAGGGTAAACAATGTATGGCTCAACCCTGCAGCACAATGCAGATAATACATTCACACGTCAGCGTACAAGCATCTACACTTCAAATATATATATATATGTGATTACACCCATGGGCGGCATGGTGGCTTAGTGGTTAGCATGTTCTCCTCTCAGCACTAGGGATTCCCGGTTCGAATCCCGATCTGGGTGGAGTTTCCGTGTTCTCCCCGTGTCCACGTGGGTCTCCTCCGGGTTCTCCGGTTTCCTTCCACAGTCCAAAAACATGGATCATGTCAATTGAGTTCTCCAAATTGCCCCATGAGTGAGTGTGTGCTCAGTGATAGATTGGCGTCCTGTCCTGGGTGTATCTGCCCAGCGCCCGTAACGTTCTCCTCTGGATGGACATGGGGAACCCCACCGCGACCCTAATAGAAGATAAAGCAGAAGATAATGAATGAATATATATATATATATATATATATATATAATGAAGCGGCACGGTGGATTAGTGGTTGGCATGTTCTCCTCTCAGCACTAGGGATTCCCGGTTCGAATCCCCATCTGGGTGGAGTTTCCATGTTCTCCCCGTGTCTGCGTGGGTTTCCTCCGGGTTCTCCGGTTTCCTCCCACAGTCCAAAAAAAACATGGATCAAGTTAATTGAATTCTCAAAAAAAAATTGCCCCATATAGAGTGTGTCTGTGTGAGTGAGTGTGTGCCCAGCGATGGATTGGCGCCCTGTCCTGGGTGTATCTGCCCAGCGCCCGTAACGTTCTCCTCTGGATGGGCATGGGGAACCCCACCGCGACCCTAATAGAGGATAAAGCGGGAGATAATGAATGAATAAATATATATATATAATGATTACACCCATGGGTGGCACGGTGGCTTAGTGGTTAGCGTGTTCCCCTCCACATCTGGGTGGAGTTTCCATGTTTTCACCATGTCTGCATGAGTTTCCTTCGGGTTCTCCGCAATTGAATGCTCCAAATTACCCCATATCGAGTGTGACAGAGTGAGTGAGTGTGTGACCAGTGATAGATTGGTGTCCTGTCCTGGGTGTATCTACCCAGCGCCCGTAACGTTCTCCTCTGGATGGGCATGGGGAACCCCCCCACAACCCTAATAGAGGATAAAGTGGAAGATAATGGATGGATGGATATATACTCATGTACATATATATACACTCGTACATATACATAGAGACCTATATAGATGGACTTTGTAGTTTTATAATTCCAGACTGTAGTCCATCTGTGTTCTTTGTTCTGTTTGTCCCCTGTTGGTTCTCTGTTCTCTATTGGTCAGGTGTAGTTTGGGTGGTGGATTGTTTATTGTCGGTTCTGCAGTGACACTGATGTGGTGAGGGGGTTCTAGTGCAGCATTTAAACACCTCAGTGACACTGCTGGGATAGGACTAATGCCCCCACCCAATAACCCCTGCTCTGTGGTGGTTCTATTGGGGTTCTGACCATTAGAACAGAGTAAAGGGGACGTACACAGTATGTACTGTAGAACACAAACAGATGGACTACAGTCTGGAATTGGAGAACTCCAAAGTCCAACTGAGAACACGGGCAATAAGTGGCTTAAAAAGGGGGCGTGGCCAAATGTAATAACCTGGAAGTCACCTGATTCTGTTCTCCTGTTGACTGACGGCTGTGGTATGTGATGTGTTGTGTAATTATGCTGTCGGTCGGCTTTTGTTTGTGTTCTTAGTTGTGTCCTGTAATACATGTATACAAACTTTTAAAAACATTTATAGTAAAAACATTTACTTTTATTATTAGCTTAAACTCTCTATACCAATATATAATGTAATGGCATATATAATATAATAATAATAATAATATATATATATATATAATGTAATTGTCAGTAGTCAAGGGTTGCCATGCTTTTTAATGCTCACTGTTGGCATTAATCACAAATCACTGCAATTAATCCAAATAATGATGATAAGACTGAATTAATAATTCTCCTAAAGGGCCGTATGAGGAAGTAGGTCTGGTGTGAGGCGCTGAAACAATAGGCTGAACTTTATTTAACTATCACCACGCAGGCAGAACGGCCCAACTGCCTTTGTTTTAATGGCGTGTTCGATTTAATAATTATTTTTGTATTTATTTTTTTATTGCACAGCTTTCCTTTTTTTCATGTGGACCAGATGCTTCATGTGGACGCTGACAGCATCCGCTTTATCCTCTATTAGGGTCGCGGGGGGGGGGGTTCCCCATCCCCATCCAGGGGAGAACGCTTCGGGCGCTGGGCAGATACACCCAGGACAGGACGCCAATCTATAAGTGGACACACTCACAAACTTATACACAGACACACTCTATATGGGGCAATTTGGAGAACTCAATTGACCTTGATCCATGTTTTTGGACTGTGGGAGGAACCCCGAGAACCCGGAGGAAACCCACACGGACACAGAACGTGGAAACTCCACCCAGATTGGGATTCGAACCGGTAAGCCACCACTAAGCCACGACTGACGGCAGTTTCTTAAAAAAAAATAAAAAAAAATAAAAAAAAAAGAAAAGAAAAAGAAAAATTTGAGTTTAAATGTTTGCTATTTTTGGACAATAAATTTGTTTGCGAGTTGTTTAGTGGTTGGCATGTTCTCCTCTCAGTGCTAGAGATTCCTGGTTCAAATCCCAATCTGGGTGGAGTTTCCATGTTCTCCCCGTGTCGATGTGGGTTTCCTCCGGGTTCTCCGGTTTCCTCCCACAGTCTAAAAACATGGATCAAGTCAATTGAGTTCTCCAAATTGCCCCAAATAGAGTGTGTCTGTGTGAGTGAGTGTGTGCCCAGTGATAGATTGCCCCCCTGTCCTGGGTCTATCTGCCCAGTGCCCAAGACGTTCTCCCCTGGATGGGCATGGGGGAACCCCCCCCGCAACCCTAATAGAGGATAAAACGAAAGATAATGGATAATGGATCGCAACCCCGGACAAAAAGTGGGTTCCGAGCACAAACCAGATGAGAAACCCTGTCCTAAAATAGATATTTATAATCCTTTGAATGAAAACTAGATTTTTCCTGTGAGGACAAGGTCAACAGACTGATGTTCTGCATGCGGAACGTTATTTCTGTCGTTTTTACGGTGAATAAATTGTAACGTTTTCAAAAGTAAAACCGATTGTCTCCCCCTAAAGGGGACCGAGTGATAATCGTGACAGCTCCATGTGTAGATACAGCATGTGGTCTTGTCCTTGATGTGCATTAATTACAGATTGATGCTTTTTCATCATCGTCATCATGATCTCGTCATTTTAATTGGGGGGTTTGATGAATAGACGTTTATCTGACGTTAAATCACTGCTGCATATCTGAATGAATAAGCGGTTTTGGATGTTTCAGCTGTCGTGGCTGAATGTTTCCTGTCAGAGTTTTGAACCGGCCTGTGGATCATTTCAGGGGAAAGCGCTTTGGCGTGTTCTTCATCGCAGCAGGGCTTCAGGTTAATGTTTCAGGCCGTCGTTTTTACACAGCTCCTCTCTCTCATGGGGTTGCGATCGGACCCCCTTGCTGGAGAGGTTGCCCCATTTGTCTCGGGAATATTAAACTTTTTTTAAACTTAATATTAAAGTGAGTTTTTAATGTAATGTGGCTGCAAAACAAACCCAAACACCCCCCCCCCCACATTCATAGAAACTCTGTCACATGGTGTAGCTGTTAATAGTTTATATTTATATTTATATGAAAGTCATGATCATCAGTCTGCTGCGTCTTTTACATCTACAGAGGTCACATCCGCCACTCAGCGCTGAGGACCCGCCTTTTCCACTAATCATACAGATGGACTTTGTAGTTCTATAATTCCAGACTGTAGTCCATCTTTGTTCTGTTAGTCCCCTGTTGGTTCTCTGTTCTCTATTGGTCAGGTGTAGTTTGGGTGGTGGATTGTTTATTGTTGGTTCTGCAGTGACACTGATGTGGTGAGGGGGTTCTAGTGCAGCATTTAAACACCTCAGTGACACTGCTGGGATAGGACTAATGCCCCCACCAGATAACCCCTGCTCTGTGATGGTTCTATTGGGGTTCTGACCATTAGAACAGAGTAAAGGACGTACACAGTATGTACTGTAGAACACAAACAGATGGACTACAGTCTGGAATTGGAGAACTACAAAGTCCATCTTTGAGGACATGGATAATAGGTGGAGCAATAAAGTGGGCGTGGCCAAACCTTTGACCGGTACTGTAGACGCACGTTGCAGTTTTACTTTGTTCTGTTAGTCCCCTGTTGGTTCTCTGTTCTCTATTGGTAGAGTCTAATTTGGGTGGTGGATTGTTTGTCAGTTTGGATTGTCAGGGACGTACACAGTATGTACTGTAGAACCCAAACAGATGGACTACAGTCTAGAATTGGAGAACTACAAAGTCCATCTTTACAGGACGTGGAACTGAGAACATGGACACTAAGTGGCTTAAGCAGGGGGTGTGGTCAAAGTTTTATCTCACAGCTGTGGTGATTAATGAGTACTAGTCAACATGTTCCTTGGGTACTAATCTGGACCTTTAAAGCGGGTGCTGAACGTTCTTAATGAACAGACTCCAGGGCTGATGTGAGGTTAATGACTCGACGTCTTGCCTGGTTTGAGTCCTGATGGCATGAAAATAGAGAACCGTAATTAGAACCGGCCAATTTCTGAACGGCATGCAGACACTCCAGAACCTTAATTAGTTCACCTTAAACTGTTCTGGAAGTTTCTCACGTTCAGGTTCTGCAGTCTCTCATTTTTCAGCTGTGAAGCAGGTGGCGGCCTGTGGTTCGAGTCCCTACAAGTTAACCGCACCCTCACACTGAGCCGTCCTCCTGTTCTCTACAGTTCTACTGTTTGTCAGTGTTTCTCCTGATGGTGTTTAGGAGTGGGGCGGCACGGTGGCTTAGTGGTTGGCATGTTCTCCTCTCGGCTCTAGAGATTCCCGGTTCGAATCCAAATCTGGGTGGAGTTTCCATGTTCTCCCCCTGTCCGCGTGGGTTTCCTCCGGGTTCTCCAGTTTCCTCCCACAGTACAAAAACATGGATTAAGGTGAATTATATACTTCAAATTGCCCCATATAGAGTGTGTGTGATGTGAGTAAGTGCCAAGGCATAGATTGCCCCCCTGTCCTGGGTGTATCTGCCCAGCGGCCGAAATGTTCTCCCCTGGATGGGCATGGAGAACCCCCACGACCCTAATAGATGATTAAGCAGAAGATAATGGATGGATGGGGGTATAGGAGTGGGGTGGCACGGTGGCTTAGTGGTTGGCATGTTCTCCTCTCAGCGTAGGGATTCCCGTTTCGAATTCCGATCTGGGTGGAGTTTCTATGTTCTCCCTGTGTCCGCGTGGGTTTCCTCTGGGTTCTCCGGTTTCCTCCCACAGTCCAAAAACCTGGATCAAGGTCAATTGAATGCTCCAAATTGCCCCATATAGAATGTGTTTGTGTGAGTGAGTGTGTAACCAGTGATAGATTGCCCCCCTGTCCTGGGTGTATCTGCCCAGCACCCGAAACCTTCTCCCCTGATGGGCATGGGGAACCCCCCCCCGCGACCCTAATAGAGGATAAAGCGGAAGATGATGGATGGATGGGTGTTTTGGAGCTGATTGGGGCAAATGAACAGGTTGCGAGTCGTCGGTTTGTGTTTGATAAGTGACTTAAGGTGATTTCTTAAGAAGACGTGTCCATCTGAGATGCTTGTTTTTCATGGCTGCGCTGTTTGAGGGCACACTCACATGACTGGGGGGGGGGGGGTTCCCCATGCCCATCTAGTGGAGAAAGTCTCGGGCGCTGGGCAGATACACCCAGGACATGGGGGCAATCTATCACACACACAAACAGACTCTATATGGGGCAATTTGGAGCATTCAGTTTGCCTTGAGCCATGTTTTTGGACTGTGGGAGGAAACCAGAGAACCCGGAGGAAACCCACGCCGACACAGGGAGAACATGGAAACTCCACCCAGATTGGGATTCGAATCTGGATCTCCAGCGCTGAGAGGAGAACATGAAGCCGAATCAATAAGGCCATGATTCTGCATCAGTATGAGTATGATGTGTGTGAGATTTAAGGATTAAAGGTGAATTCACCCCAAATGCCCCCCTCTGCACTGCTCATTGGGGTGAGGGGACGATGGAGGAAACCCCTGTTCTGTAATGAAAGGCGGCTCTCGTTGCGGGTGCAGTTCCCATGCGGAGGCATGTCCGGCGTGTTTTAAAGAATGGTGTCCATGGTGATGGGTTCTCAGGACGTGTGGACATGCGGTGATGGCCGCCGCTGCCGTCGCCTCGTGCTTCTGCGTTCCACTCGAGGACTTGAGGTTTAAAGTGTGAATGTGAGTTGGGTGGGAATGCCTTTAACCCCGTGTGTGGGGTGTGTTCAGGACTCAACCCCCGCAGCTCGCGCTGGAACGCCTGGAGACACGGCGAGCGGCGGGCTGACGGTGAGTCAGCACTTTACATGATCTGAGTGGAACTCAGCGGGGGGGGGGGGGGGGGGGGGGGGGGGGGGGGGGCGGACGTGTGAGGGCAGGTGAGCAGCATCGGGGCAGTCGGGCATGAATCGTGCTCCTGAAGACGTGTTGAGATCATCTCAGAGTTCCCGAGACGTTCCCGAGACGTTCCCGAGACGTTCCCGAGACGTTCCCGATGTCCACTAACTGGAAACGTCCAGTAATGTGTTTTTGCACCTGGTGCTGATAGAGGAACTACACAATGGTACCGTGTGCAGAACCTGCTCCATATTAATGGACTTTGTAGTTCTATAATTCCAGACTGTAGTCCATCTGTGTTCTTTGTTCTGTTGGTTCTCTGTTCTCTATTGGTCAGGTGTAGTTTGGGTGGTGGATTGTCGGTTCTGCAGTGACACTTCCTCCACCCCAGTGACACTGCTGGTTCTCTCCATGTCCAGGTTCCTCCCACAGTCCAAAAACATGGATTTAAGGTAAATTGTCGGGTGGCTTAGTGGTTGGCATGTTCTCCTCTCGGCTCTAGGGATTCCCGGTTCGAATCCCAATCTGGGTGGAGTTTCCATGTTCTTCCCATGTCCGTGTGGGTTTCCTCCGGGTTCTCCAGTTTCCTCCCACAGTCCAAAAACATGGATCAAGGTCAACTGAATTCTCCAAATTGCCCCATATAGAGTGTGTGTGTGAGTGTATGTCCAGTAATAGATTGCCCCCCTGTTCTGGGTGTATCTGCCCAGCGCCCAAGACGTTCTCCCCTGGATGGGTATGGGGAACCCCCCCCCCCCGACCCTAATAGAGGATAAAGCGGGAGATAATGGATTTGTCACGTGTGGCACTGTGGCTCAGTGGTTGGCATGTTCTCCTCTCAGCGCTAGGGATTCCTGCTTCGAATCCCGATCTGGGTGGAGTTTCCATGTTCTCCCCGTGTCCTCGTGGGTTTCCTCCGGGTTCTCCGGTTTCCTCCCACAGTCCAAAAACATGGATCAAGGTCAATTGAATTCTCCAAATTGCCCCATATAGAGTGTGTCTGTGTGAGTGAGTGTGTGTCCAGTGATAGATTGGCGTCCTGTCCTGGGTGTATCTGCCCAGCGCCCGAGACGTTCTCCCCTGGATGGGCATGGGGAACCCCCCCTCCTCCTGCCCCCCCCCCCCCGTCATACACACCCGCTCACGGGGGAGTGACCGACGCCATTCAGTCATCAGTCGTGAGAATCGTCATGGTGACGGTGTGAACACCGTACAGACGACCCCCGGCCGCCCGCCCGCCCGCCGGCCGGGATCCCGCTGCGGCATGAGGAGTGCAGGTATGCAGTAATGATGGACCATCTCCCACTGAGAGCGCAGCAGCATCCCGCTAATCCCCTCATCCCACAGTCTACTGCCCCGGAACATCGGCTCACACGTCAGCATCCCGGCCAGGGAACCCGCGGGAGACGGGAGCACGGACGAGGGAGCCAGGGAACCCGCGGGAGCGAGGCAGCGGACAAGAACACACACCGACTCAAGAGACAGGGGGTGTCTGGTGTGCATCTGTGAGCCAGGTGACCAAAGGGGCTTGAGGGATACTGATTTAAGGTGAAACATCCATCCATCCATCATCTTCTGCTTTATCCTCTATTGGGGTCATGGGGGGGGGGGTTCCCCATGACCATCCAAGGGAGAACATTTCGGGCTCTGGGCAGATACATCCAGGACAGGGGGGAGCAATCTATCACTGGGCACACACCCCCTCACTCACACAGACACACTTTATATGGGGCAATTTGGAGCATTCAATTGACCTTGATCCATGTTTTTGGATTGTGGGAGGAAACCCGGAGGAGACCCACACGGACGCGGGGAGAACATGGAAACTCCACCCAGATTGGGATTCGAAATTCGAAGCGGGAATCCCTAGCACTGAGAGGAGAACATGCCAACCACTAAGCCGCCGTGCCCTCAAATTGACCATAAATCCATGTTTTTGGACTGTGGGAGGAAACCGGAGAACCCGGAGGAAACCCACATGGACACGGGGAGAACATGGAAACTCCACCCAGATTGGGATTCTAAGCGGGAATCCTTAGCACTAAGAGGAGAACATGCCAACCACTAAGCCGCCGTGCCCTCAAATTGACCTTAACTCCATGTTTTTGGACTGTGGGAGGAACCTGGACATTGGGAGAACATAGACAGACGTTTCCCCGTGTTCTCTGTGCAGATCCCTGAGCATGAGGGTGGAGATCAATCTAAAACGACGGAGTGAAGGTTAGAGTATCGGTGCTCCACCGTCTCCCGTCGCTGGACGAGCCGGACTTCCCGACACGTTTCTAATCTTGGACCTGTCCCGGCCGCCGGCGGGTGACGGAGTGCGGTGGGGATTAAGGGTGCTAAACCCGCGCCCATCGATCCCCTCCGTCGTGTCTTGTCAGCCTGGCACCACTTAGCTAATGATATCCCGGCTATCGGGGCAATCTGGGAAAGGGGCCATAAAAGCAGGACGCACGGCCTTCTGGCGGGGAACGATGAATGGGCTTCATATACGGCGGAGAACCGAGGACACAGTGCGTCTTGTTCTTCCCCTTGTTCTCCGTGAGGCTCCACACGAAGGCTAATGGACCCCTGTTTATTTAGCTTCATTTAAAGAACTCGTTGAACTGTTATCTCCTATCCCGTCTCCTTCCACCGAGTCGTCCGGGGGACCCAGCATGCTCGTCTCCCGTCTGTTCGGAACCCTCTCTGAGATCGTTAAAGGGACCGTGTGCAAAGATGGCGTGAACATCGGTGTGAGGTCACACCTGTACTGGTTGGTGGAGTACCCATCCAGGGGAGAACGTCTCGGGCGCTGGGCAGATACACCCGGGACAGGGGGGCAATCTATCACTGGACACACACTCACTCACACAGACACACTCTATATGGGGCAATTTGGAGAAATCATTTGACCTTGATCCATGTTTTTGGACCCCTGCGACCCTAATAGAGGATAAAGCGGAAGATAACGGATGGATGGATGTATAGAGTGAGGCTTAGTGATTAGCATGTTCTCCTCTCAGCACTAGGGATTCCCAGTTCCTCTAATCCTCTATAAGGGTCGCGGGGGGGGGGGTTCCCCATGCCAATCCAGGGGAGAACGTTTCAGGCGCTGGGCAGATACACCCAGGACAGGGGGGCAATCCATCACTGGACACACACTCACTCACACAGACACACTCTATATGGGGCAATTTGAAGAATTCATTTGGCTTGATCCATGTTTTTGGACTGTGGGAGGAAACCGGAGAACCCGGAGGAAACCCATGCGGACACGTGAACATGGAAACATCACCCAGATTGGGATTTGAACCGGGATAGGACTAATGCCCCCACCAAATAACCCCTGCTCTGTGGTGGTTCTATTGGGGTTCTGACCATTAGAACAGAGTAAAGGGGACGTACACAGTATGTACTGTAGAACCCAAACAGATGGACTACAGTCTGGAATTGGAGAACTACAAAGTCCATATTTACTGAGAACATGGAAAATAAGTGGAGCAATAAAGTGGGCGTGGTCAAACCTTTGACCGGTACTGTAGACGAAGTTTTACTTTGTTCTGTTAGTCCCCTGTTGGTTCTCTGTTCTCTGTTGGTCAGGTGTAGTTTGGGTGGTGGATTGTTTATATGTTTGGATTGTCAGGGACGTACACAGTATGTACTGTAGAACACAAACAGATGGACTACGGTCTGGAATTGGAGAACCACAAAGTCTGAGGACGTCTGGCCGTAACTTCGAATGTTGAAGACGTCCAGTGTCGTCCCGTTCTGTGGGTTCCAGCATTCTGCTGTCTGCAGCGCCGGCAGGTCTGTCTGCACAGATGGACTTTGCAGCAGCATGAAGATCTCTGTCCTGTCCTCTGCGGCAGGCGTCTCCGTCCCCCACGTCCTCTCTGTAATCACACGGCCCGATGTATGAGCCGCCGTCACGCCTGCCGTTATCGCCGGCCGTTTACAGCGGTTCCCATTCGGCCGGGTCGATACGACTCGCGACCGATGGGTCATCCGACCAACGGGGCGGTCCCTCGACCCCCGGCCTGTGATCAGGGCAGGTGTCTCATATTTGGGTTCTTGTGTAAGAACTGTGAGAGCTCCAGAGCCGGTGTGAAGACCCTCATTAAAACGGCGGCGGGTTGATGTTTGCATCCATCCATTATCTTCTGCTTTGTCCTCTATTACGGTCATGGGGGGGGGGTTCCCCGTGCCCATCCAGGGGAGAACGTCTCGGGCGCTGGGCAGATACACCCAGGACAGGACGCCAATCTATTACCGATCATACACTCACTCACACAGACACACTCTATATGGGGCAATTTGGAAAATTCAGACAATCCTTGTTTTTGGACTGTGGGAGAAAACCGGAGAACCCGGAGGAAACCCACGTGGACACGAGGAGAACATGGAAACTCCACCCAGATTGAAATTCGAACCGGGAATCCCTAGTGCCGAGAGGAGAACATGCTAACCACTCAGCCGGGTTTGAGTCCTATTGGACGACCAGGTACTTTCTGGAGGCTGCATGTCCTCCCCGTGCCGTGGGTGGTGAGTTTTTAACACTGTGTTGCCGCTGACGAGATGGCGGTGTGTGTTGGTGTGTGTTATGCTGGTATGTGTCCTCAGCGCTGGGGATCGAGGATTAAATCCCAGTTTGGGTGGAGGTTCCATGTCCTCCGGGTTCTCCGGTTTCCTCCGACAGTCCAAAAACATGGATCAAGGTGAATTGAGTTCTCCAAATTGCCCCATATAGAGTGTGTGTGTGTGAGTGAGGGTGTGCCCAGTGATAGACTGGCGTCCTGTCCTGTGTGTATCTGCCCAGCGCCCGAAACGTTCTCCTCTGGATGGGTATGGGGAACCCCCCTCCTCTTGTTCTGTCCAAACCTTGAGTCCTCTGTAGGACATCTTGCTATGATGGAACCGTAGTGTGATGCTGGGGTCACCAGGTCTTTGCTGAATCAGTCGGGGTGAGGGGTGGGGGGTGGGGGGGCAATTAGTTTCATGCATGGTGCACTGTGTTGTATTTAAATGTTCAGTCCACTTCTCCGCGGGGACGTTTCGGTCCGTATCTGACCCCTGACCTCCATACCGTCCCGTATCCAGTTCTCTGAAATCGGTCTGATCGTCTCCATGGAAACGGCGGGGTGCGTGTGGAGTGGCTGAATGAGATGCAAAGCCGTCCCCGTCGAGTCAGATGGCACGTTCCCGGCGGTTATGATGCGGGCGGACAGGACGAGCCGGTTCTCGAGCGGCGGCGGTGCATTGTGACGTCAGCAGGAAGGTGCTGTTGTGCTGAAGGCGGCGGTTAAAGCCGTTCCAGCGTCAGCGCGTGCTGAGCGATCCAAACCGCCGCCGAGCTCGTGATGAGAGCGCCGCGCCGTTCGGACGCACACAAACGATTCGGGCGGCCGCGTGGGGCGGGGAGCGTGGGGCGGGGAGCGTGGGGCGGGGAGCGTGGGGCGGGGGGCGGGGAGCGTGGGGCGGGGAGCGTGGGGCGGGCAGCGACGGCATGTGACGGAAGTGCTCCACCTCCGGCGCAGGGTGCGCTGCTCAGCGGCGGCGGCTGACGAGGACACAACAGCAGCTGCATTATGGGTCACTAGGGAGTTTCCATGTTGTCCACGTGGGTTTCCTCTGGGTTCTCCGGTTTCCTCCCACTGTCCAAAAACATGGATCAAGTCAATTGAGTTCTCCAAAATTGCCCCATATAGAGTGTGTGTGTGTGTGTGTGTGAGAGGGAGTGTGTGCCCAGCGATAGATTGGCGTCCTGTCCTGGGTCCTGGCGTATCTGCCCAGCACCCGAAACGTTCTCCCCTGGATGGGCATGGGAAACCCCCCCCCCCGACCCTAATATAGGAATGAATTAATGGTTATGGGTGTAGGACATTTAAAAGAATGTGGCGGGGTACCGGGATAGGTTGCAACCTGTGTGACTCAACTAGGGTCACGGGGGGGTGTGGGGGTGTGTTCCCCATGCCCATGCAGGGGAGAACGTTTTGGGCGCTGGGCAGATACACTCAGGACAGGGGGGCAATCTATCACTGGACACTCACTCACTCACACAGACACACTCCATTTGGGGCAATTTGGAGAACTTAGTTGACCTTGATCCATGGTTTTGGGTTCTCTCCGGGTTCTCCAGTTTCCTACAGTTCAAAAACATGGATCAAAATCAGTTGAATTCTCCAATTTGCCCCATATAGAGTGTGTCTGTGTGAGTGAGTGTGTGTCCAGTGATGAATTGCCCCCCTGTCCTGGGTGTATCTACCCAGCGCCCGAAACGTTCTCCCCTGGATGGGCATGGAGAACCCCCCCCCCACGACCCTACTAGAGGATGAAGCAGAAGATAATGGATGGATGGATAGATGGATATCGGTTATGGATATGGATAGATGGATATGGTTACAAGGTTACACTCTCAACTTTTGACACCGCGAATGTTGACAGGCTCTCGGCCTCTCGGTCGACTAATACCACGGCTTTCAACACAATGCAGGGTGTTGAGCGAACAAACACAATGAGCTTAAGACTCTAGGAATCTTACTGCAGTCCCTGACGTTCAGGTGGCTGGTCATACATACAGAACCAATCAAAAGTGGCCACGCCTCCTTTCTGCTCCACTTATTGTCCATGATCTCAGTAGTGATGGACCTTGTAGTTCTCCAATTCAAGACTGTCCATCTGTTTGTGTTCTACAGTACATACTGTGTACGTCCCCTTTACTCTGTTCTAATGGTCAGAACCCCAATAGAACCACCAGTCCTATCTGCAGGTGTTATTTGGTGGGGGCATTAGTCCTATCCCAGCAGTGTCACTGAGGTGTTAAAACCCCCTCACCACATCAGTGTCACTGCAGAACTGACAATAAACAATCCACCACCCAAACTACATCTGACCAATAGAGAACAGAGAACCAACAGGGGACTAACAGAACAAAGTAAAACTACAAGGTTCGTCCACAGTTTAAGTCAAATGTTTGGCCACGCCCACTTTTTTGCTCCACTTATTGTCCATGTTCTCTGTTCCACGTCCTGTAAAGATGGACTTTGTAGTTCTCCAATTCCAGACTGTAGTCCATCTGTTTGGGTTCTACAGTACATACTGTGTACGTCCCCTTTACTCTGTTCTAATGGTCAGAACCCCAATAGAACCACCACAGAGCAGGGGTTATTTGGTTGGTTGGTTCTACCTGTGTATACTGATGGGTTTTGGTTGTGATTGGTGGTTGTGATGTCATGGGGTGAAGGGCAGGTGCCAATGCATTGCAGGGCAAACTTAAAATTAGTTTAGAAATTGTTTTAATTAGCCTCAAACAACAAAATTTCAAACAACAACCCCAATATTTTGTCAGTATTAAAATTAGAGCCGGATATTTAAATCAACAGAATTTAAATAACAGAATTTAAATGTAAAGGCTGTAAAAGTTTTGTTTATTCAAAGGCTTAATAGCTTTGAGTCTATGAACTGGGAAATTAGCCATTTGGTGTGTTTTGTATTTCCCATTTGGTTGAATGGTCTTGGCCTGAAATATTTATAGGATTAGCCAATCATAATGTTGGACATCATGCTAATTAACGTGCAAACTGAGGCCTGCTGTGGCTGTAGGGGTCATGTATCTCCTGAGGTATGGTACATGTTGTAGAGGTCATGTATCTCCTGAGGTATGGTACATGTTGTAGAGGTCATGTATCTCTGGAGGTATGGTACATGTTGTAGAGGTCATGCGTCACCTGAGGTATGGTACCTGTTGTAGGGGTCATGCATCTCCTGAGGTATGGTACATGTTGTAGAGGTCATGCGTCACCTGAGGTATGGTACATGTTGTAGAGGTCATGTATCTCTGGAGGTATGGTATATGTTGTAGGGGTCATGTATCTCTGGAAGTATGGTACATGTTGTAGAGGTCATGCATCTTCTGAGGTATGGTATATGTTGTAGGGGTCATGCATCTCTTGAGGTATGGTACAGGTTGTAGAGGTCATGTATCTCTGGAGGTATGGTATATGTTGTAGAGGTAATGCGTCACCTGTGGTATGGTATGTATTGTAGGGGTCATGCATCTCTTGAGGTATGGTACATGTTGTAGAGGTCATGCATCTCCTGAAGTATGGTACCTGTTGTAGGGGTCATGCATCTCCTGAGGTATGGTATATGTTGTAGAGGTAATGCGTCACCTGTGGTATGGTATGTATTGTAGGGTCATGCATCTCCTGAGGTATGGTACATGTTGTAGAGGTCATGTATCTCTGGAGGTATGGTATATGTTGTAGGGGTCATGCATCTCTTGAGGTATGGTACAGGTTGTAGAGGTCATGCATCTCCTGAGGTATGGTACATGTTGTAGAGGTCATGCATCTCCTGAGGTATGGTACCTGTTGTAGGGGTCATGCATCTCCTGAGGTATGGTACATGTTGTAGAGGTAATGCGTCACCTGTGGTATGGTATGTATTGTAGGGGTCATGCATCTCTTGAGGTATGGTACAGGTTGTAGAGGTCATGCATCTTCTGAGGTATGGTACCTGTTGTAGGGGTCATGCGTCACCTGAGGTGGTCACATACCCCCAGGGGGTCACACACCACCTGAGATGTTATGTGGGATATAGGGGTCATGTCACCCAAAGCATGATAGAGGTCACATTGTCCAATGTATTTTTTACTGCTTTACTGCTTGGGGGGGGGGAATTTTCGAGCACTGGGCAGATACACCCAAGACAGGATGCCAATCTTTCACTAAGCACTCACTCACTCACTCACACACACACACACACACACACACACACACACACACACACACACTCTCTATATGGGGCAATTTGGTGAATTCAATTGACTTGAGCCATGTTTTTTGGACTATGTGGGAGGAAGAACCCGGAGAAACCCGGAGGAAAACTATCCACCCAGATATTGGGATTGAGAGGAGAACATGCTAAAACCACTAAGCCACCGTGAATCTAATTAATCTTATATTAAATACAGTTAAACGGCATGATCTTTATAATTCCACGCTGAATGTGTTCACCGAACAAGCGCCGCCTGAATAACACATAATACACTAATTACATCCCAGGTTTGTATTAACCATCAAATGGTTCCTCAGCAGCATGTTCTCCTCTCAGCTCTATTATTAATAACACTCGCTTTTACGTCAAAGTGGCACTGTGGCTTAGTGGTTTAGCATGTTCTCCTCTCAGAGCTAGGGATTCCTGGTTTGAATCCCCATCTGGATGGAGTTTCCATGTTCTCCCCGTGTCCGTCTGGGTTTCCTCAGGGTTCTCCAGTTTCCTCCCACAGTCCAAAAACATGGATTAGAGATGAATTTAAATTGCCCCCATGCCCCTATATAGTGTGTGTCGGGTGGCACGGTGGCTTAGTGGTTAGCATGTTCTCCTCTCAGCTCTAGGGATTCCCATTTCAAATCCCAATCTGGGTGAGTTGTGTTGAGTCAAGACGTCAGATTTCCATCCATCCATTATCTTCCGCTTTATCTTTTACTAGGGTCGTGGGGGGGGGGGGGATCTCCATGCCCATCCAGATTTTTTTTATTTATTTATTTATTTAACAGTACATTGTCACAAAGCAGAGGAGAACGTTTCGGGCGCTGTGCAGATACACCCAGGACAGGGGGGCAATCTATCACTGGGCACACACTCACTCAAACAGACACACTCTATATGGGGCAATTTGGAGAACTCAATTGACTTGATCCATGTTTTTGGACTGTGGGAGGAAACCGGAGAACCCGGAGGAAACCCACACGGACACGGGGAGAACATGGAAACTCGCATGTGGTGATTTCCGGTTCCGTCTTGGCATTAAAGGGTTCCTCTCGTCCTCTCGGTGTCCTGACGTGGAGGTGCACAGCGAGTCGAGTGCCTCGGTTCTTTATTGAAGCAGAAAAGTCAGGAAGCTCCTGAGATGGTGAGTTAATGATGCAGGTCCTCGAACCCGACTCGCAGGAATGCCCACTCAGCATTTCCTCCTGCTTTAATGCTGCGTCTCCGAACACACACTCCGGTTCCACCGAGCCGCAGACCTCGGATCCGTCGACTTCTACCCACGGTCCTCGCTGCACGCAGACCGGAACCGTCCCAGCGCAGAACCTGGACTGCTCGTCCTCGAGGAGACGTGTGAGGAGTTGTCTCAGTCTCATGTTAACCACTCGGTTTCTACATCATCGCTTCACTTCACATCGTCTCACTCTGCAGGTTCTGCGTTCTAAAGTACCGTATTTTCCAGACCATAAGGCGCACCGTACTATAAGGCGCAGTCTGAATTAGGGACTCTGTTTCTGTACGGTACTTATTCTGTACGGCTCTGTATTATAAGGCACTTGCTGAAACATACGATCTACAAGAAAAGTAAAGGATGCAAAACGCTGATTTATAATTGAAGTTTATTCTATTTGATAAAACACATTATTTTAATCTCTCTTCTCCCACAAATCCATCAGCGTCCTCGTCTTCTGTGTCTGAATTAAAAAGCTGGTTCTCTATCGAGCACTCCGGTGTTCCCCCTCATCGATGTCCGAGTCCGTCTCGTCTCCGGGCGGCCGTTCGGCGACGACGCCGGCTTTCGTGAAAGCTCTGACGACGGTCACGGCAGAAACCTCGGCCCAGACGTCCACAATCCATTCACAGACGGTGGCGTAACTCGCCCCGCCGCCGCCTCCCGAGTTTTAGTAAACGTGTGTTCACGTCTATCATCCATCGCTCCCACGCCGCCCGCGACTTTACTTTAAACGCCCCGTTTACGCCAATGTCCAGCGGTCAGAGTTCTTTATTTAATCCTCCCGGAATGACCGCGAGCTCCCAGTTAATTTACGGTCGCACAACAAAACTTTTATAGATTTTGGAACTCAGTTCACGTATAAGGCGCACCGTACTATAAGTACTTATAGTCCGGAAAATACGGTACTTGTTCTTCAGCCCGCCGTTCTAATTGTACTGCGTCCTGCGTTCTCATCTCAAACGTCTACATTGTGGTCCTCGTGGAAGAACGTTAACCTTGTTCTTCAGTCCAGTCTTGAGTCTTGAGTCCCAAACTTTTGGTCCTTTAGTGCAGCTTATTTCACAATGCCATTAAAATAATCGACAGAACTTATACACAGCGGCATTGTGGCTTAGTGGTTGGCATGTTCTCCTCTCAGCGCTGGGGATTCCTGGTTCCAATCCCAATCTGGGTGGAGTTTCCATGTTCTCCCCATGTCCATGTGGGTTTCCTCCGGGTTCTCCGGTTTCCTCCCACAGTCCAAAAACATGGATCAAGGTCAGTTGAATTCTCAGTGAGTGAGTGTCCAGTGATAGATTGGCGTCCTGTCCTGATGCCCGAAACGTTCTCCCCTGGATGGGCATGAGGAACCCCCCCCCCCCCCCCCCGCGACCCTAATAGAGGATAAAGTGGAAGATAATGGATAGGAATATGTTGGGTGTGGCACGGTGGCTTAGTGGTTAGCATGTTCTCCTCTCAGCGCTGGGGATTCCCGGTTCGAATCCCAATCTGGGTGGAGTTTCCATGTTCTCCCCGTGTCCACGTGGGTTTCCTCTGGGTTCTCCATTTTTGTCCCACAGTCCAAAAACATGGATTCAAGGTGATTTGGCAGCTCTAAATTGCCCCTATATAGTTTGGGTGCCACTGTGAGTGGGTGTGGGATGTATGAGCGTCCTGTGGTGGAGCTGAAATGGAGAATTCAGAGAGTGTAGAGTAACCGCCGTCACTGTGGAGCGCTGACAGCAACGCTCGCTCATCACTCATCCCTCGTCCCGTGGGTCATGACGGCGGCGCCGTAATGACAGCTGGCCAATCGGCGCCGGAGTGAGATGTGCGTTGAGATAACGAAGCACACGCCGTTAAGGCTCTGAGGGTTTACCTTTAATCAGCCATATCCCAGAATCCAATAGTGACAAGTCCATCCATCCATCATCTTCCACTTTATCCTCTATTAGGGTCGCGGGGTGGGGGGGGGTTCCTCATGCCCATCCAGGGGAGAACGTTTTGGGCGTTGGGCAGATACACTGGGCACACACTCACTCACACAGACACACTCTATATGGGGCAATTTGGAGAATTCAATTGACTTGATCCATGTTTTTGGACTGTGGGAGGAAACCGGAGAACCCGGAGGAAACCCACGCAGACAGGGGGAGAACATGGAAACTCCACCCAGATTGGGATTCGAACCAGGAATCTCTAGCACTGAGAGGAGAACATGCTAATCACTAAGCCACCATGCCACCTCCTCACGGTCTGTTCTTCAGCTCCACGAAAAACATGTAGATGGACTTTGTAGTTCTACACTTCCATTCTGTAGTCCTTTGATTGGTTTGTTGTCCTGTAGCCCTCTACATGGTTTGTTACACTCGCTACACGCTTTAGTATGTTCTCCGATGATCAGTATTAGGATGGTGGATGGTTCTCAGTACTGCAGTGATAATGAGATGGTGGTGCAGGTGTGTGAGTGTGTGTTGTGCTGGTACGAGTGGATCAGACACAGCAGTGCTGCTGGACAGAGAACAGTCCACCAATCAGAACATACAGGGGTCTGATCCACTCGTACCATCATCCACCACCCTAATGATACCTGATCATCAGAGAACAGAGTAAATTCCATTCTGTAGTCCATCTGTCTCTCTACATACTTTGCTAGGCCGCTTTAGTATGTTCTCCACTGATTAGGACCCGCAATTAGGAGGTATTAAGGTGGTGGATGGTTCTCAGTACTGCAGTGATGCTGAGATGGTGGTGCAGGTGTTAGTGTGTTGTGCCGGGACGAGTGGACATTACGAGACCAGCACACCCCTCGGTGTGGATATATTCACAAGCAGTGTTGCTATTTAAATGACGCAGGTGGACAGTTGGTGGGGTGTGTGTGTGTGTGTGTGTGTGTGTGTGTGTGTGGACATCTAAATGAAATGCCAGCGTCTGCTGGGTTGTCCATCCGCAGTTAGGCCCCCTTGGTTCCGTCGCGCTGTAATAACACCGGTGGCCGGGCCTGGTTATGGCTCGTCTAATCGGGGGGGGGGGGGGGGGTTCTCCATGCTCATCCAGGGGAGAACGTCTCGGGTGCAGATACACCCAGGACAGGACTATCTATCACTGGGCACACACACACACACGTACTCTATATGGGGCAATTTGGAAACTTCACTTGAGCTTGATTCATGTTTTTGGACTGTGGAAGGAAACAGGAGAACCTGGAGGAAACCCACACAGACACGGGGAGGACATGGAAACTCTGAAATGGCGGCGTCTGCTAGATTGTCCATCCGCAGTAAGGCCCCCGTGGTTCCGTCGCGCTGTAATAACACCGGTGGCCGCCCCGGTGGCCGGGCGTGGTAATGGCTCGTCTAATGGATGAGCCGGCGCTGGAGTGGCACGTCCTGATTGCCGTCGTCCTCCTCGCCCTCGTTCCCCTCGCCCTCGTCCCCCTCGCCCTCGTTCCCCTCGCCCTCGTCCCCCTCGCCCTCGTCCCCCTCGCCGTCGTCCGCCTCGCCGTCGTCCCCCTCGCCGTCGTCCCCCTCGCCCTCGTCCCCCTCGCCGTCGTCCCCCTCGCCGTCGTCCCCCTCGCCGTCGTCCCCCTCGCCGTCGCCCCCCCCTCGCCGTCGCCCCCCTCGCCGTCGTCCCCCTCGCCGCCGTCCCCCTCGCCCTCATCCGCCTTGCCCTCGTCCCCCTCGCCGTCGTCCCCCTCGCCGTCGCCCCCCTCGTCCTCCTCGCCGTCGTCCGCCTCGCCGTCGTCCCCCTCGCCGTCGTCCCCCTCGCCGTCGTCCCCCTCGCCGTCGCCCCCCTCGCCGTCGTCCCCCTCGCCGCCGTCCCCCTCGCCCTCATCCGCCTTGCCCTCGTCCCCCTCGCCGTCGTCCCCCTCGCCGTCGTCCCCCTCGCCGTCGCCCCCCTCGTCCTCCTCGCCGTCGTCCTCCTCGCCGTCGTCCCCCTCGCCGCCGTCCCCCTCGCCCTCGTCCTCCTCGCCCTCGTCCCCTTCGCCGTCGTCCTCCTCGACGTCGCCCCCCCTCGCCGCCGTCCCCCTCGCCCTCATCCGCCTTGCCCTCGTCCCCCTCGCCGTCGTCCCCCTCGCCGTCGTCCCCCTCGCCGTCGCCCCCCTCGTCCTCCTCGCCCTCGTCCCCCTCGCCATCGTCCCCCTCGCCGCCGTCCCCCTCGCCCTCGTCCCCCTCGCCCTCGTCCCCTTCGCCGTCGTCCTCCTCGACGTCGCCCCCCTCGCCGTCGTCCCCCTCGCCCTCGTCCGCCTCGCCGCCGTCCCCCTCGCCCTCGTCCCCCTCACCCTCGTCCCCCTCGCCGTCGTCCCCCTCGCCGTCGTCCTCCTCGCCGTCTTTCTGGGAGAAACTGTTTACTTCGGGCAAACGGAGCTTTTAATACTAATGGCCACGTCTCTCGCGCGCCGTCGCTCTCTCAGAGTCGCAGATTGTCCTCCGCCTCTCGCGTCCTTTCCCCTTTCGCACACGACGGAGGAGCTCCAGGCGGAGGCGGTTGATTAGAACCCGCGGCGTCCTGGACGCATCCGCTGAGTGGCCTTTTCCGGAGCCGCCGGGGGCCGTATCTCCTCCTGCAGAACTCCTGCTCGGCCACCTTGCAGATTAGGGAAGCACGTTTCCCGTGAGCATGGCATGCGTTCTGCGTTCTGCGTTCTGGGATTAACAGCCTGCAGTTGTTTTGTGTTGGACGTCACTGCAGCTGGATGGCAGCGACTTGACCTTTAGTTTTACGATGAGCCACACAGTGGCCACTTTATTAGGTACACCGGCCACTCACTTCATACACAGTGCAGCATTCTGAAGTCCTGTGTTCTCCATGCCGAGGGGTTAATAAAGGACGCTAAATCCATCCAGTGCACTGTCCCAAAGCGTTGACGCACCACAGGACATTGAGGACCAGTGATGCTGTAGAAGTATGCTCAGTGGTGGTCCAGTGGGGTTATTCTATTGGTCCAGTGGGGCGGTTGTAGTATGTTTGTCCATTGGGTGGTCCAATGTGGTGGTCTGTTTGGCTGAGTTGTCCAGTGCGTGGTTCTGACCATTAAAGGACGGAGTAAAGGGGACATTCAGAGTATGCTCATAGGGGGCAATTTGGAGACTTGACCTTGATCCATGTTTTTGGACTGTGGGAGGAAACCGGAGAACCCGGAGGAAACCCACGTGGACACGGGGAGAACATGGAAACTCCACCCAAATTGAGATTCGAACCTGGAATCCCTAGTGCTGGGAGGAGAACATGCCAACCACTAAGCCACTGTGCCACCCCTGATGTAATATCCATCCATCCATTATCTTCCGCTTTATCCTCTATTAGGGTCGCGCGCGGGGGGGGGGGGGGGGGGGGGGGAGGAGGGGGATTTCAGGTGCTGGGCAGATACACCCAGGACAGGGGGGCAATCTATCACTGGACACACACTCACTCACACATACACACTCTATATGGGGCAATTTGGAGAATTCACTTGACCTTGATCCATGTTTTTGGACTGTGGGAGGAAACTGGAGAACCCAGAAGACACCGGCGGACACGGGGAGAACATGGAAACTCCACCCAGATGGGGAATCGAACCTGGAATCCCTAGTGCTGAGAGGAGAACATGCCAACCACTAAGCCACCCATATATATAAATATATAAAACACTGACCTCCACCTTTAAACATTACAACGTGATCTGGTAATCTACTGCTATTTACTTCTGGTGTGTGTGTGTGTGTGTGTGTGTGTGTGTGTGTGTGTGTGTGTGTGTGTGTGTGTGTGTGTGTGTGAGAGGACAGCTTTCAAAGGACATTTTGTAGAACAAACCTCCCCGGCGTGTCCTCTGTCCTCTCGGCCCTGTGCTGATGAGGTGGAGACAGGCGGTGGATGTCGTGTGAGAACCCGCCGTGCCAAATAACTCTGTTCTATCTGTAATAAATCCAAAGTGCCAGGATGTGATTCATTTAATAGCTTGGACGTTCTCAGATGTTCTAATGAAAAGCAGATCGAAAGATTTCCTTAGCCGTTCGAACCGGGGGTCCGTGCTGCCAAGTCCTCCCCATGAGACATGGACTCCACCAGACCCCTGAAGGTGGGATGAGGGATCTGGCACCAAGATGTTAGCAGCAGATCGTTTATCTCGTGGAAGTTGGGAGATGGAGCCACCACGGCCCGAGCGCGGACAAATGCTTATTAGAACGTAACATCTACATGGATGGCGGCACTTAGGGTTCCCTGGAGAACCCTGTAGAACCCTGGAGAACGTTGCAGTGCCACCACCAGCTCTCCTTCTTCTTATAGTGCATTAAGGAGTCATGTGTTATTAGCTGAATGACACACACTCATCATCACGGGGTCCGTGCTGCCATGTCCTCCCCATGAGACATGGACTCCACCAGACCCCTGAAGGTGGGATGAGGGATCTGGCACCAAGATGTGAATGACACACATGCAGCATCATTCCAAACCTCCTGCCATGGCATCAGTTGTTGGGGCTTTCAGCACTGGACAGGGGTCAGCAGGGGTATCTGACACCGTTCTATCAGAACCAGCATTCAGTTTTTGAGAAACTCATTTGTTGGAGAGGAACCACACGGTCCAGCCTTCACCCCCCATTTGCCCCTATAACCCTCCCTGTCACTGGTTTACCACTTTTGGAGTTCCCATGCCCATCCAGGGGAGAACGTTTCGGGCACTGGGCAGGTACATCCAGGGCAGGGTGCCAATCCATCGCTGGGCAATCACACTCACACACACAGACATGCCCTATATAGGGGCAATTGTAGATGGGACAATTCAAAGGAGTCAGTTTTTACCTTGAATAGGAAACTAAAGAACCAAAATAAATAAAAGAAATCACTGTAATTAATTAATTAATCTGATCATATTTCACTTTATCCTCTACTAGGGTCATGGGGGGGGGTTCCCCATGCCCATCCAGGGGAGAACGTTTCGGGTGCTGGGCAGATACACCCAGGACAGGGCGCCAATCTATCACTGGACACACACTCACTCACACAAACACATTATATAAGGGCAATTTAGAACAGCCAATTCACCTTGGGAGTGGCATGGTGGCTTAGTGGTTGGCATGTTCTCCTCTCAGCACTAGGGATTCCCGGTTCATATCCCAATCTGGGTGGAGTTTCCATGTTCTCCCTGTGTCCACGTAGGTTTCCTCCAGGTTCTCCGGTTTCCTCCCACAGTCCAAAAACATGGATTCAAGTCAATTGGATTCTCCAAATTGCCCCATAGAGTGTGTCTGTGTGAGTGAGTGTGTGTCCAGCGATGGATTGGTGTCCTGTCCTGGGTGTTTCTGCCCAGTGCCCGAAATGTTCTCCCCTGCATGGGCATGGGGAACCTCCCCCCCCCTCCACGACCCTAGTAGAGGATAAAGCGAAAGATAATGGATGGATGGAATTCACCTTGAATCCATGTTTTCAGACTGGGGGTTTAAAAGTGCTGAGCCCATGTAAACCATGTGACCTATCAGACATTAAAGCTTCTAATGAAGGTGGCTTCGTTAAATCAGAAACCCGCCGTAACCCCCGCACCCATAAACCCATAAAGCCTGTAATTGAATGGGGCCCGTCGCCTGTCCTCCTCCCGTGAGTCCGGGGCCCGTCGCCTGTCCTCCTCCCGTGAGTCCGGGGCCCGTCGCCTGTCCTCAAACATGGATCAAGTCAATTGAGTTCTCCAAATTGCCCCATATAGAGTGTGTATGTGTGAGTGAGTGTGTGTCCAGTGATGGATTGTTGCCCTGTCCTGGGTGTATCTGCCCAGCGCCAGAAACGTTCTCCCCTGGATGGGCATCGGGAACCCCCCCGACCCTAATAGAGGATAAAGCAGAAGATGATGGATGGATGGAATTGACCTTGATCCATGTTTTTGGACTGTGGGAGGAAACCGGAGAACCCGGAGGAAACCCACGTGGACACGGGGAGAACATGGAAACTCCACCCAGATTGGGATTCGAACCAGGAATCCCTAGTGCTGAGAGGAGAACATGCCAACCTCTAAGCCACCCCTATATATATAGGCAAAATAAATAAAGAAATCACTGTAATTAATTAATTAATTAATCGATTCATCATTCACTTTATCCTCTACTAGGGTCGGGGAGGGGGGGGGGGTTCTCCATGCCCATCCAGGGGAGAACGTTTCGGGCGCTGGGCAGATACACCCAGGACAGGGCACCAACCTATCACTGGACACACACTCACTCATTCACACACATTATATAGGGGCAATTTAGAACAGCCAATACACCTTGAGGGCGGCACGGCACGGTGGCTTAGTGGTTACCACATTCGTCTCCACGCTGTCACTGCAGTCAGGTTCGGCTCTTTTATGATGTTTGTTAGTGTGTGTGTGTGTGTGTGTGTGTGTGTGTGTGTGTGTGTGTGTGTGTGTGTGTGTGTGTGTGTGTGTGTGTGTGTGTGTGTGTGTTTACGTTTTGCTCGGTGCCCCCCCCGTTGGTGTGAGCCCGGTCAGGACTGTGTGATCCCCGGCCGTCAGCCCTGTTTGTAATCATGCGATCTGATCTTTCTCTCGCTGACGGCTGCGAATGCCCCACCGTGAATGCCCCGCCCGCCCGCCGGCCGTCTGCAGTTTTATGAATGATGGAGCGCTCACAGCCGAGGCCGTCGGTAGCCCACGCACAGGTCGGCGGCGCTCTGTGCACGTCATGTGATTAATGAGCAGAACCTCCCGCTCCACCCGCCTCCCTCATCAGAACCCGGCTGACGCTAACGCTGCCGCCACATTACACCAGGGGGCGGGGCTTTAATACATCACAATCCACACATCCACTGGCTTCATCATCAACATCACCGCTCGTTCTTTCACCTTTAATGCCATTTATGAGCGCCACCTACTGTGGTAGATACACCCAGGACAGCGCGCCAACCTATCACTGGACACACACACTCACTCCCACACACATTATATAGGGGCAATTTAGTGGGCAGATCGGTACATCCATCCAATGTGGTTCCCTCGGCCTCAGAACCCTCACAGGGCAGGTAGTGTTAGGGGGGTGGATCATTCTCAGCATTGCAGTGAACCTAATGGTGGTGGTGCCAACAGTGTTCTGTAGACAGCGTTCTGTAGACAGCGTCCTGTAGACAGCGTCCTGTAAACAGCGTTCTGTAGACAGCGTTCTGTAGACAGCGTTCTGTAGACAGCGTTCTGTATGCATTGACTTACTGTCTCTCATTTTCAATCTACAATTTGGAGCACCCCCCCCTCCGTGTGCACATGGGTTCGCTCCCGGTTCTCCGTTTCCCGAAACGTTCTCACCTCGGTTCCATGTTCTCGCTGGTGCTCAGGTTCTAATCTGTTCAGTGCTGCGGTGGAGGTTTGGTTCCATGTCTTCAGTGAGTGTAGTGAACGTGGGATGATGTTCTGAGACTTAAAATGAGGTTGGAATGAGAACGCAATGCAAACTCTAAATCTAGTACGCCGTCCTCCTGTTGCCATGGATTTAACCAGCGTTCTCAAAACCAGCGTTCTCAAAACCAGCGTTCTCAAAACCAGCAGAATAAACGTTCCTCAAAAGATAAGAGACCTTATAGTGCTTATAATTGTCTCAGCACTAGGGATTCCCGGTTCAAATCCACATCTGGGTGGAGTTTCCATGTTCTCCACCCCCACCGTGTCCGCATGGGTTTCCTCCGGGTTCTCCGGTCTCCTCCCACAGTCCAAAAACATGGATCAAGGTTAATTGAGTTCTCCAAATTGCCCCATATAGAGTGTGTATGTCTGTGTGAGTATGTGTCCAGTGATGGATTGGCACCCTGTCCTGGGTGTATCTGCCCAGCGCCCGAGATGTTCTCCCCTGGATGGGCATGGGGAACCCCCCCCCCCCCCCCCCCCCCGCGCCCTAATATGGGATAAAGCGGAAGATAATGAATGAATGAATAATAATTCAGGTGGCCGATTAACATGCGCGACGATAAGCCAGTGAAGTGTGTGTGTGTGTGTGTGTGTGTGTGTGGGACATGAGATGAAACTGTCGGCCAATCGGCTCTCACGGTCATCGTGGAACCCGAGCGCGGTTCTAAAGAGCACAAAAGCCGTAACGAGATTAAACCCTGCGTATCCCAATCCCATAATGCCGCATTCTTAATATGGATGTCTGTATCATAGCATGAAATGTCTTGGACCGACATGTCCACATCCACCCCCACATCAACCCCACATCCACCCCACATCCACCCCCCACATCCACCCCCACATCCACCCCACATCCACATCCACATCCACCCCCCACATCCACCCCACATCCACCCCCACATCCACCCACCACAATCCACCCCCCACATCCACCCCCACATCCCACCCCCCACATCCACCCCCACATCCACATCCACATCAACCCCACATCCACCCCCACATCCCCCCACATCCCCCCCACATCCACATCCCCCCCCACATCCCCCCCACATCCACATCCACCCCCACATCCACCCCACGCTGCTCAGTGTGACACACTGACCCAAATCCATCACAGCAGGTCAGACAGCAACGTCTCCATTAACCGTTTGCACCTAAATCCTCTGAATGTTCCACAAACCTGTTTACTCATCGTCTCATTGTCCTCTCGTCCTGCACCGGGACTCCGTGTTGGACGGCAGACGTTCGTTTTACTCATTGTCTCTCTCTCTCTCTCTGTCTCTCTCTCTCTGTCTCTCTCTCTCTGTCTCTCTCTGTCTCTCTCTCTCTGTCTCTCTCTGTCTCTCTCTGTCTCTCTCTCTCTGTCTCTCTCTGTCTCTCTCTCTCTGTCTCTCTCTGTCTCTCTCTCTCTGTCTCTCTCTGTCTCTCTCTGCCTCTCTCTCTCTCTCTCTGTCTCTCTCTCTCTCTCTTCTCTGTCTCTCTCTGTCTCTCTCTCTGTCTCTCTCTCTCTCTCTCTGTCTCTCTCTGTCTCTCTCTGTCTCTCTCTCTCTCTCTCTCTCTGTCTCTCTCTGTCTCTCTCCTTCTCTCTCTCTCTCTCTCTCCTCTCTCTGTCTGTCTCTCTCTCTCTCTGTCTCTCTCTCTCTCTCTCTGTCTCTCTCTCTTCTCTCTCTCTCTGTCTCTCTCTCTCTCTGTCTCTCTCTCTCTCTCTGTCTCTCTCTCTCTCTGTCTCTCTCTCTCTCTCTCTCTCTCTCTCTCTCTCTCTCTGTCTCTCTCTCTCTCTGTCTCTCTCTCTCTGTCTCTCTCTCTCTCTCTGTCTCTCTCTCTCTCTGTCTCTCTCTCTCTCTCTCTCTCTCTCTCTGTCTCTCTCTCTCTCTCTCTCTCTCTCTGTCTCTCTCTGTCTCTCTCTCTCTCTCTCTCTCTGTCTCTGTCTCTCTCTCTGTCTCTCTCTCTCTCTCTCTCTCTCTCTCTCTCTCTCTCTGTCTCTCTCTCTCTCTCTCTCTCTCTCTCTCTCTGTCTCTCTCTCACCCCGTCTCTCTCTCTCTCTCTCTCTCTCTCTCAGCTGGATGTGTTCTGTATGTGTTTATTGGATGACGTAGTGTTTGCATCGTGGTTAAGATCACATGATCTTTAAGTGTCTTTGTGCTTATGGTAGGGGACATGTCCAGTCATGTCCAGTCATGTCCAGTCATGTCCAGTCATGTCCAGTCATGTCCAGTGGTGTGGAGGTTGATGGTCGAGCTGCCGCTGCTTGGAGAGTCCATCGTTTTAGCTTCTCGGGATTCTTCATGCAGACACTTCTGCTTCTCTCCTCTCAGCTGGAGTGAGAAACGCTGAGCGGCGAGCGCCACGGCGCCCCACGGTGGCCTGCTCTCCCAGCTCCAGCACAGCTGACCGATCTGGTGAAGGCTCTGATAATGAGCTGACGAACGAAGGCCGGTGTTCTGAGGGGCGGGGTCCGGCTCAGTGGGACTAGAACATGGGTGTGCAAACTTATTCACAACGGGTCATTGGCATGTTGGCAAGGTGGCTTAGTGGTTGGCATGTTCTCCTCTCAGCGCTAGGGATTCCCGGTTTGAATCCCAATCTGGGTGGAGTTTCCATGTTCTCCCCCTGTCTGTGTGGGTTTCCTCCGGGTTCTCCGGTTTCCTCCCACAGTCCAAAAACATGGATCAAGTCAATTGAATTCTCCAAATTGCCCCATATAGAGTGTGTGTGTGTGAGTGAGTGTGTGCCCAGTGATAGATTGCCCCCCTGTCCTGGGTGTATCTGCCCAGCGCCCAAAACGTTCTCCCCTGGATGGGCATGGGGAACCCCCCCCCCACGACCCTAACAGAGGATAAAGTGGAAGATAATGGATAGAGGAAATATGTTGGGCGTGGCATGATGGCTTATTGGTTGGCATGTTCTCCTCTCAGATTGGTTCGAATGAATCTGGGTGGAGTTTCCATGTTCTCCCCTGGGTTTCCTCCATCCATCCCTGGATGGATGTTATTTTGCTGTTTTTATTTAACGAGGCAGAGGTGAAATATTATGGTGGCTTAGTGGTTTGGCATGTTCTCCTCTCAGCCCTAGGGATTCCCGGTTCGAATCCCAATCTGGGTGGAGTTTCCATGTCCTCCCCGTGTGTGGGGTTCTCCGGTTTCCTCCCACAGTCCTGAAACCCAACAAATATCTAACGCACCCCTGACCGTGTCACATTACACCATTAGGAGTCCCTCATGAATAATTAATGACCCTAGCAATCATTCTGATCTACAAGAGGGATGAACCGGCACCATGGTGATGCTGACCGCAGGGACTCGTCATGGTGTAATGTGACACGGTCAGGGGTTCGTTACATATTTGTTTGGATGGAGCTTTAACCGAGAACGTTGAAGAACAAACTATGGGGTGGTTTTGGTTTTGATTGGGTTTTAGGATTTGTGTAGAGTTCCCGCTCTGGACGATCGATCGGTCAACAATCAATACATCTGTTGTGAGGACAAGTCGCTGTAACTTCGTAAAAATCTGTCCCTACTGTTCTCCAAGGCCTCTGTTTCCAATGCCTGGGCCAGGAGCTGCGTTCCAAATCGCTTCCCATCACACTATATAGTGTTCAGGGATTCTAAGTGGAGGTTCCATGTTCTCCCTGTGTCCATGTGGGTTTCCTCCGGGTTCTTCGGTTTCCTCCCACAGTCCAAAAACATGGATCAAGTCAATTGAATTCTCCAAATTGCCCCATATAGAGTGTGTGTGTGTGAGTGAGTGTGTGTCCAGTGATGGATTGGCATCCTGTCCTGGGTCTATCTGCCCAGCGCCCGAAACGTTCTCCCCTGGATGGACATGGGGAACCCCACCGCGACCCTAATAGAGGATAAAGCAGAAGATAATGGATGGATGGAATTTACTCTAGGTGGACGGCACGGTGGCTTAGTGGTTAGCATGTTCTCTTCTCAGCACTGGGGATTCTAGTTCGAATCACAATCTGGGTGGAGTTTCCATGTTCTCCCCATGTCTGTGTGGGTTTCCTCCGGGTTCTCCGGTTTCCTCCTACAGTCCAAAAAACATGGATCAAAGTCAACTGAATTCTCTAAATTGCTCCATATAGAGTGTGTGTGAAGGATTGGCGTCCTGTCCTGGGTCTATCTGCCCAGCGCCCGAGACGTTCTCCCCTGGATGGGCATGGGGAACCCCCCCGCAATGTTACTTAGTGTAACTTAGTGACTGAGTGTGTTCCCATTGATAGATTGGTGCCCTGTCCTGGGTCAATTTGCCCAGCGCCTGAAACATTCCCCCTTGGCCTCCAAGGCCTCCATCATTTTCAACGCCCGGGCCAATGGCTACGTTCCAAATAGCTTCCCATCACAGGTATAGTGTACTATATAGTGCAGCTGCTATGCTGTAGTGTTCACAAATGGGATTCTCGCTCCCTATATAGTGCACTACCCCATACCCCACCCAAAAGTGGAGGTCCCAGCATCTCCATCTTTTGAGTCGAAGTGGATTTTGCAAAGTGAGTGAAGGTAAGAGGG
>JAFMOC010000666.1:17500-42500 GCA_019802505.1 Corydoras sp. C115 | reverse complement strand
TGTGTGTGTGTGTGTGTGTGTGTGTGTGTGTGCGCATGTGTGTCTGCCTGCCTATGTACATCTCTGCCTGTGTGTGTGTGTGTGTGTGTGTGTGTGTTGGTCTTTGTGTCCACCTGTGTCTGTCCTTCTGTCTTTGTGTGTGTTGGTTGGTCTCTGTGTGTGTGTGTGTGTTCTTGTCTGTCTGTCTTTGTGTGTGTGTGTGTGTGTGTGTGTGTGTGTGTTGGTTGGTCTCTGTGTGTGTGTGTTCTTGTCTGTCTGTCTGTGTGTGTGTGTGTGCGCTGGTCTTTGTGTCAACCTGTCTTTGTCCTTCTGTCTTTCTGTGTATGTCTGTGTGTGTGTTTCTGTGTATGTCTTTGTGTGCATGCCTCTGTGTGTGTGTTCTTGTCTGTGTGTGTCTGGGTCTCTGTGTCCATCTGTGTCTGGGTCTGTCTTTCTGTGTTGGTGTGTGTGTATGTGTGTGTGTGTGTGCGCGTCAGTCTGTCTTTTTCTCTGTATGTATGTCTGTCTGCTATTATGTCTGTCTGTCAGTGTATAGTGTGTGTGTGTGTGTGTGTGTGCGCGCATGTCTGGGTACTGTATATATACAGATAGAGAGACACACACACACACACACACTCTCACACACTCTCACACACACACACACTCTCACACACACACTCTCACACTCTCTCACATGTGTGTATGTTTATACAAAAGTCTCAGCGTTTGCATTTTCATCGTGGTGTGCTCGCTGCAGCAGATCAGACCGGGACGTCTTTGCGTCCTCATCCTCTTGGTCCTCGTACATTTTGTCTGAAGCTTGCGTCCCTCAGAGAGTCCTGAGAGTCTGATGTCCGTCAGACACCGAGGTGAGAATGTTGGACAGCCCGTCCTGCTGGAGAACCGTCGCTCAAATGTACTGATCAAACACCCGGAGATTAACTCGCGCCGCCGTCCCATCCACTCACGGTCCCATCCGCCCGTGGTCCCATCCACCCCATCCACCGCCGTTCCCATCCGCCCGTGGTCCCATCCACCCCATCCGCCCGCCGTCCCATCCGCCCGCCGTCCCATCCGCCCGTGGTCCCATCCACCCGCGGTCCCATCCGCCCCATCCACCGCCGTTCCCATCCGCCCGCGGTCCCATCCACCCACGGTCCCATCAGCCCACCGTCCCATCCGGCCGCGGTCCCATCCGCCCGCCGTCCACCGCCGTTCCCATCCGCCCGCGGCCTCATCCGCTGGACTAAATGTCCCTGTCGCTCTCCTGGCGTTTGGAGGGCACTGATATTTGCTGCGGTCTGAAAAAGGGCAGCGTGTCTTCAGTCAGTGAAGGACTGGACGGGTCAGCCAGGCTGAATTAAGATCTCAGGACGAGGGCGGCGCGCTGGGTCCTCGGCGGCGCGTCAGATAATCGTCCAGACACGCGGTCACCCAGGAAATCTGGGAACACAAAGAGACCCCTGTTAATCCAGACGTGGTATAATCCAGATGACTTCTGACCAAAATAGAAGGCCATCTGCGGAACGGTTACCGCGTGAGCGCCGGATATCAGGGCTGGACGTTCCGTTTGAATAAACGCATGCGCAGTGTGTCTGCAATGTAAAGATTTGAATGATGGAAGGTATGTTTTAAGGGTTTTGGCTCCATCCTCTGTTTCCTTTATAGATGGACTTTGTAGTTCTACAATTCCAGACTGTAGTCCATCTGTGTTCTTTGTTCTGTTCATCCCCTGTTTGGTTCTCTGTTCTCTATTGGTCAGGTGTAGTTTGGGTGGTGGATTGTTTATGGTCAGTTCTGCAGTGACACTGATGTGGTGAGGGGGTTCTAATATCCATCCATCCATCCATCCATCTTCTGCTTTATCCTCTATTAGGGTCGTGGGGGGGGTTCCCCATGCCCATCCAGAGGAGAATGTTTCGGGCGCTGGGCAGATACACCCAGGACAGGGGGGCAATCTATCACTGGGCACACACTCACTCACACAGACACACTCTATATGGGTTTAATTTGGACTTTCCTATATGGGGCAATTTTCACTTAACCTTGATCCATGTTTTTGGACTATGGGAGGAAACCTGAGAACCCGTAGGAAACCCATGTGGACACGGGGAGAACATGGAAACCCCACCCAGATTAGCATTCAAACCGAGAATCCCCAGCACTGAGTGGAGCATGCTAACCACTAAGCCACCGTGCCGCCCTATAACTACATTATCCATCCATCCATTATCTCCCGCTTTATCCTCTATTAGGGTCGTGGTGGGGGGGGGGGTTCTCCATGTCCATCCAGGGGAGAATGTTTCGGGCGCTGGGCAGATACACCCAGGACAGGGGGGCAATCTATCACTGATCACACACTCACTCACACAGATATACTCTATATGGGGCAATTTGGAGAACTCAATTGACTTGATCCATGTTTTTGGACTGTGGGAGGAACCTGGAGGAAACCCACGTGGACACTGGGAGAACACAGAAACTCTGGGAATCCCCAGCACTGAGAGGAGAACATGCTAACCACTAAAAACCTCAGTGACACTGCTGGGATAGGAATAATGCACCAAGCAAATAATCCCTGCTCTGTGGTGGTTCTATTGGGGTTCTGACCATTAGAACGGAGTGGCTCTATCAGATCTGTGGAGTTGGTGTTAGACATGTCGTCGTCATCGGCGTCACACAGGCTCGGTTCTCCTCAGGTCAGGTCTGAATCAAAGCAGCCGTGTTAATGCTTTACGGCGGGGAGCAGGAATAGTGGCGGGTTCTTGCTCTGTGGAACTTAGAAGATAAAGCCAGGAAATGTTTCAGCGGGACCTGATAATTGGGCTGACACGGCGGTTATCATCTCGTTACGGCGGTATGTCAGACGTACGGCGGCGCGTTATTATCGCACGCTGATATCCCTCTTCCTCATCCACTGCGTCGGGTTCTCACCGGCGTCCGGCGAAATTCCTGTCATTCGTCACCTTGTGAGGTGGAACGCGCCGGCCGCTGGCGGTGTTTTCTCAGCTGGGGTCGTGGACGATCATTTGTTTGGACAGGCGTCATGCAGGAGTTCGTCAGGAACCAAACCCTAGTTCTTAACCGCTACTGATTGGTGATTACAGACAGGGAGACTTGTCGTCAGCCACGTTCGGGAGGTGGCTCGGGTTTCCCGAGGCCCGAGTGTGTTGGCATGTTCTCAGACTCATCGTGGAAAAGCTTTACAACTACAAAACTCCAGCTGTGGGAGTCGAACAGATGTTTCAACTTATTTGCGAGGTGCTTGTTTTGATTCAGGTTGAGCAACAACTGAATTTAATGATTAGGAGGTGCGATTAATTACTTTTGTCGTTGTAATGTAGCTCGGCTGGATTCCTGTGTAAACATACCTGTGTTTTAAATAAAGACACGTTTTATATGTACACATATACACAAACACACACACACACACACAAAAGTGTGTGTGTTTGTTTCATTATAGTGTATTTGCATATAGTGTTTGTGTGTATGTGAGTGTGCTTGTTCATAGTGTATGTGAGTGTGTTTGTATATAGTGTGTTTGTATATTGTTTGTGAGTGTGTTTGTAGATGGTGTGTTTGTATATTGTGTATGTGAGTGTGTTTGGATATAGTGTGTGTTTGTATGTAATGTGTGTTTCAATGTTGTGTGTTTGTATATAGTGTGTTTGTATATAGTGTGTTTATATACTGTATGTGAGTGTGTTTGAATATAGTGTGTTTGTATATAGTGTGTGTTTGAATATAGTGTGTTTGTAGATAGTGTATGTGAGTGTGTTTGAATATAGTGTGTTTGAATATAGTGTGTGTTTGAATATAGTGTGTGTTTGAATATAGTGTGTGTTTGTAATATAGTGTGTGTTTGAATATAGTGTGTTTGTAGATAGTGTATGTGAGTGTGTTTGAATATAGTGTGTGTTTGTATATTGTGTGTTTGTATACAGTATAGTGTACATGAGTGTTTGTATATACTGTGTTTGTATATAGTGTGTTTGAATATAGTGTGTGTTTGTATATTGTGTGTTTGTATACAGTATAGTGTACATGAGTGTTTGTTTGAATATAGTGTGTGTATATAGTGTGTGTGTGTGTGCTTGAATATAGTGTGTGTATATAGTGTGTTTGTATATAGTGTGTGTGCTTGAATATACTGTGTGTATGTAGTGTGTTTGTATATAGTGTGTGTATATAGTGTGTTTGTATATAGTGTGTGTGTATATAGTGTGTTTGTATATAGTGTGTGTGTGTGTGCTTGAATATAGAGTGTGTATGTAGTGTGTTTGTATATAGTGTGTTTGTATATAGTGTGTGTATATAGTGTGTTTGTATATAGTGTGTGTGTGTGTGCTTGAATATAGAGTGTGTATGTAGTGTGTTTGTATATAGTGTGTGCGAGTGTGTTTGAATATAGTGTGTGTTTGTGTGTGTTTGTGTACTGTTATGATAAAGTCTGATGTATTATGTACATAGGTTTTAATTTGTCTGCCTTTAAAACATACACAGTTTAAACAGCTTTAATTAATAAATAAAAAGTAATGCGTTTAAATAACGTTCTCTCAGGTTTATCACATGGAGAACTTGTCTGGGACCCGTCCTTCACGTACCCCTCTTATAAAGCTGACCGTAATGGACAGTGTAATCGAAGCTCAGTCAGGAGCAGAGGAACCTCCACGCCCCTGAATCCTGATCATCACACACGTGATCGCTGGCTTTAGAACCTGGATTTCACACCGGTATTCATTCCATAGTAAATCTGATCAGCATCAAACAAACCGGAGCTTTATTCACATTCTCAGTCCAGCCTTCTTTTCGTGTGGACTTTTCCGGTAATGTCCCTGCTCCGTGTTCCAGAGTGCAGGGCACCTGTACCGAGTAATTGGATAACTGCCCGAGATCCGATTTTCTATATAATTTCATCACAGATGTTACATGCACTTAAGTAATCTGATAATGGGGAACCTCGGGGTCTTCATGAATCATAAGTAATCACATTTCATATGGGAAGACTGCCGCATGAAGCCAAGCTGCTACTTTATTTTCCAGCACAGAGATGAACACCTCTCTATTTTTAAAATAACTTCGCTATACGATACATTCGCAAATATTCCTTGGCTGCAATTTGTATTTGTCTCTCTCTCTGTGTGTGTGTGTGTGTGTGTGTGTGTGTGTGTATATATATATATATATATATATATATATATATATAGTTGTATACATCATTGTGAGGTATTATGTAGGTTCTACTTTGGAATGTTATGATGTCATAATAGCCCGGCATGGACAAAAGTATTAGAACATCTACATTTTATACTTACAGGAACCTTAAAGCTGTAAATGTAATGGCGTACAATAAACCAATCAGCGAGTCACTTAGCATTCCCTTTAAGATCCAGGTGGTGCTCTGACTTTGGTGGGTTGCTATTTGAGCGGTGCAGCTAACTGGACTCAATGCGCTGCTCCATGAGGTTCTCCATTTGAGTGTGACTGGAGAACGCAGAGTATAGTGTAGACTATGGATCTGCATTCTCTGTTCTATACTGTGTTCAGTTCTGTTCAGCGTTCTGTGCTGTTGGACACACATCTTTGTTGATGATTCAGCGACTGTTGATGTCTGGAGAGGTTGTTTTGAGTCGGCGGTGCACCTGTACCTGAAAATATACCCAAACACAGCTCATTTTGAGATGGCCACGCCCATCGGGGTGATTGCACGCGTTGCTATTTAAACGACGCGTGAAAATAGACCATTGTGAGGTGTAAGCATCACGACATCATATGACAATTTAATTTATGTTATTATTCTATTCATCCATCCATCCATTATCTCCCACTTTATCCCTATGCCCATCCAGGGGAGAAGGTTTCGGGCGCTGGGCAGATACACCCAGGACAGGACGCCAATCCATCGCTGGACACACACTCATTCACACATACACACTCTATATGGGGCAATTTGGAGAACTTAATTGACTTGATCCATGTTTTTGGACTGTGGGAGGAAACCGGAGAACCTGGAGGAAACCCACATGGACACGGGGAGAACATGGAAACTCCACCCAGACTGGGTTTCGAACCGGGAGTCCCTAGGGCTGAGAGGAGAACGTGCTAACCACTAAGCCACCGTGCCCTCTTATAACATCCATCCATTATCTTCTGTTTTATCCTCTATTAGGGTTGCAGGGGGGTTCCCCATGCCCATCCAGGGGAGAACGTTTCGGGCGCTGGGCAGTTACACACAGGACAGGACGCCAATCTATCACTGGACACACATTCTATATGGGGCAATTTGGAGAACTCAATTGACTTGATCCATGTTTTTGGACTGTGGGAGGAAACCGGAGAACCCGGAGGAAACCCAAGTGGACACGGGGAGAACATGGAAACTCCTCCCAGTTTGAGATTCGAACCGGAATCCCTAGTGCTGAGAGGAGAACATGCCAACCACTAAGCCACTGTGCCGCCCTTATTATTCTATCATTAGCTTTCATACCGTTCTGAAATTCCCGACTCTCTTGGATCTGATCTCCTCAGTGATGAAGACTAATGAGCTCAGATGTTTTTGGGAGGCTCTGGTTTCGGGTTTCGGGTTTTGTATGGATTTCGGAGCAGAGGAAGCTGTGCGACGTTCAGCTGGGATGCATCGTGCAGATGTAGCGCCGTGCTCGTTTCTGAGTTTAATGTGCGAGAGGGCTTGTGATGATCAGACAGACGATTTGCTCCGTCGCCTGAGCGTTTAAGCATCGCATGGGTTTTGCTTTGGCTACAAAAGGGTTCTGCATACAAATAGTCGATGTGTGTGGTTCAGCGCTCAAGGCCTTGCTGTTCGGGGGTGTGTGTGTGTGTGTGTGTGTGTGTGTGTGTGTGTGTGTGTGTGTGTGTGTGTGTATAAATGTCTCCATGTTTGCCTTGTAGTGGGTATTTACACAATTGCGCATTAAAATATAAATAGCTTAATCAGTTCCAGTCATGTCACTTGTTTACTTCTTTCAGGGCTGCACCATTAATTTTTACAAGGGGCCCCACGAAGGGTGGGGGGTCGAATCAACACACTGGACTTAACTATATATTTATTGTATATTTATATATAATAAATATATTCATTCATTCATTCAGCCATTATCTTCCGCTTTATCCTCTATTAGGGTCGTGTGGGGGTTCCCCATGCCCATCCAGGGGAGAACGTCTCGGGCGCTGGGCAGATACCCTCTGGGCACACACTCACTCACACAAACACACTCTATATGGGGCAATTTGGAGAACTCAATTGACTTGATCCATGTTTTTGGACTGTGGGAGGAAACCGGAGAACCCGGAGGAAACCCACGCAGACACGGGGAGAACATGGAAACTCCACCCAGATTGGGATTCGAACCGGGAATCCTTAATGCTGAGAGGAGAACATGCTAAACCACTAAGCCACCGTGCAGCCCTTATATTTATTATATTATATTATATTATATTATAAAATATAAGCGATCCAACTACTGCACATGGTACACTCACAATGCCTTCATTTTTTGGAGTGACTCTTGTTCATAGGGTAACGGGATTCCCAATCTGGGTGGAGTTTCAATGTCTTGGGTTCTCCAGGTTCCTCCCACAGTCAAAAAACCATGAGTCCAAGGTGAATTCATGGATTCTCTAAATTGCCCCTATCCAAATTTCCTCTATATTGTATAGTGTGTGTGAAGTGGCACGGTGGCTTAGTGGTTAGCATGTTCTCCTCTCAGCGTTAGGGATTCCCGGTTCGAATCCCAATCTGGGTGGAGTTTTCATGTTCTCTCCGTGTACACATGGGTTTCCTCCGGGTTCTCTGGTTTCCTCCCACAGTCCAAAAACATGGATCAAGTCAATTGAGCTCTCCAAATTGCCCCATATAGAGTGTGTCTGTGTGAGTGAGTGTGTGTCTAGTGATGGGTTGACACCCTGTCCTGGGTGTATATAAGAATCTAATATCAGGAAAAATGAGTTGTTCATGATTATGGCTGATATCGAATAACATTATGACCTTTAATTATAAGTGAGTTCTGGGCAGCACGGTGGCTTAGTGGTTGGCATGTTCTCCTCTCAGTGCTAGGGATTCCCGCTTTGAATCCATATCTGGGTGGAGTTTTTATGTTCCTGGTTCCACCCACAGTCCAAAAGCATTAATCCAAGGTGAATTAGCTACTCTAAATTGCCCCCATCTTCTACTATATTTCCTCTATATAGTGTGTGTGGTGTGGCTTAGTGGTTGGCATGTTCTCCTCTCAGCGCTAGGGATTCCCGGTTCAAATCGCAATCTGGGTGGAGTTTCCATGTTCTTCCCGTGTCCACGTGGGTTTTCTCTGGTTTCCTCCCACAGTCCAAAAACATGGATCAAGGTCACTTGAATTCTCCAAATTGCCCCATATAGATGTGAGTGAGTGTGTCCAGTGATAGATTGCCCCCCTGTCCTGGGTGTTTCCGCCCAGCGCCTGAAACGTTCCCCCCGGTTGGGCATGGGGAACCCCCCCCCCACGACCCTAGTAGAGAAAAAAGCGGAAGATAATGAATGGATGGACTCTTGTACGTTTGGGTGCATGTGATCGCCGTTCAACCGACCTCATGGAGCGCCAGAGGGCCGGATGTGGCCCCTGGGCCGTGACACATGATCATCAGTCGTGAAGATCATGCAGTTAGTTTGAAGCTGATCCTTTGTGCAAATGTAGGATGTGGCCTTCCTTTTGCCATTGTGACCTCACACTCATGGAGGCATGTAGCACGTTTTTGGGTTCTGGGTTGTTGACTTTTCCGAATCCCGCACGGTTTTAAAGAACCAATCCCAGATGGACTCATAGTATGGCTTTTTATTTTCCATCCAGGTTGCAGCTCCATCACCTGGAACGTATTTCTGGCAGGATATCACCCCCCCCCCCCCGTATGTAAATGCAAATGCAGTTCATAGTGCGTCGGTGGGGGGGGGGGGTAATAAATTCAGACTCTGATGGGATTTGGGTCTCCGGGGCGTGAGGTCATGGAGCTAAGCCGATTTAATTCCCTCCGCAGTGTACGGCTGAAGCCCGTGTTCTCTGTAGAGGTGGAGGTCGGATGTGAAGGAGTTGGTGGGGAAACAAATGCGAGGTAAATTACAAAAGCTGTTCCGGAATCGGGAGCGTAATCACAAAGCAGAGTTTCCGAGTGTTCATCCAGAACGATTTAACGCTAATCATTTTCACAAAAAGCACTAATCTTACCTGCAGTACTTCATCTCATAGATGCTCATCATCTCTCATTCTCAGGGGAGTGGGTGGAGGTCGGGAAGCTCCAATTAGAGTCTATTGTATGCCCCGCTGCAGATGAGGCTGCCACGCTCGTTCACGTTGAGTGCTTTATTGGCTGCTTCTAATCTCAGAACAACTAAAGGACTGCTTTAAAAACGGGGTGAGGGGTAAATAGACTGAATCCATCCGAATCTATCCATCCATTATCTTCTGCTTCATCCTCTACTAGGGCTGCGGGGGGGGGGGTTCCCCAGAACGTTTAAGGACACCCAGGACAGGGCGCCAATCTATGGCTGGGCACACACTCACTCACACAAACACACTCTATATGGGGCAATTTGGAGAACTTATTTGACCTTGATCCATGTTTTTGGACTGTGGGAGGAAACCGGAGAACCCGGAGGAAACCAACGGGGACACGGGGAGAACATGGAACATGGAAACTCAGAAACAGATGGGGATTCGAACTGGGAATCCCTAGGGCTGAGAGGAGAACATACTAACCACTAAGCAACAGACACACACTATATGGGGCAATCTAGAGAATTCAATTGACCTTGATCCATGTTTTTGAACTGTGGGAGCAAACCGGAGAACCCGGAGGAAACCCACATGGACACGGGGAGGACATGGAAACTCCACCCAGATTGGGATTCGAACTAGCTGAGAGGAGAACATGCCAACCACTAAGCCCTCTTATAACATGGTGCTTCTTTTGGTGTATAATATATAACACGGCTTTAACGCGTGCAGCACTGTGTACAAATTGCAGCCCAAGGATATTTTCCAATGTATCGTCGAGCAAAGCTATTTTAAAAATGGAGACGTGTTCATCTCTGTTCTAGAACATAAAGCAGCAGGTTCTAGATTGTGCGTTTGAGATTTTCCTTTGTGTTTGTTTCTCTATGAAGATGAAATCCCAAGCTGTTCTGTCTGATGTTACTTTTCCTTTGTGTTGCTGGAGTGCTATATATAGACTGTAAGCGTTCTAAATCACTGTACATGTGCAGCGCTACCTTCGCGGTTTTGGGGGGGGGTTGCCATATCCACAGATATTGCTCTTATTAAACACACTCCACCATCCATCCATCCATCCATTATCTTCTCCTTTATCCTCTATTAGGGTCGGGGGGGGGTCCCTATGCCCATCCAGGGGAGAACGTCTCGGGCGCTGGGTAGATACACCAGCTAGTGGGTCCTCTCAGCTAGTGGGGTTAGCATGTACTCCTCTCAGCTAGTGAGAGGAAACCGGAGAACCCGGAGGAAACCCACGCGGACACGGGGAGAACATGGAAACTCCACCCAGATGGGGATTCGAACTAGAATCCCTAGTGCTGAGAGGAGAACATGCTAACCACTAACCCACCATGCCCTCTTTTAACATCCATTCATTATCTCCCGCTTTATCCTCTATTAGGGTCATAGGGGGTTCCCCATGCCCATCCAGGGGAGAACGTCTCGGGCGCTGGGCAGATACACCCAGGACAGGATGCCAATCTATCACTGTCACGCACTCACTCACACAAACACACTCTATATGGGTCAATTTGGAGAATTCACCGGAGAACCTGGATTGGGATTCAAACCGGGAATCCTTAGCACTGGGAGGCAAACACAATTAAGATGTAGATTCATGTATTATTTTGTGGCCTCTTTATAATGTTCTGCTATTTTTGTTTATTTTTTTACAGACTGGATCTGGATTATGTTCTCGAATCCCTAAGAAGTAATGGAACAGGTCACCTGTGGCTCTAACACACGACTGTAGAACCTCCAGACCGTTTGCCCTACAAAGACTTTCTGCTGTCACAGTTGAGCCTTATTAAAACCTTTAATCACGTGGATGGGATAGCCCCCAGCAGCTTTTCAGCTCGAGCTTCTGGGAATGGCAAGATGAACGACGTCAAACGATGATGATGGCGAAAAAACAAGAGGCTCGGGCACCGACCTACAACTTGGCCGTGGTGGGTTTGTCCGGGACCGAGAAGGAGAAGGGGCAGTGTGGGGTAGGAAAGTCCTGCCTTTGCAATCGCTTCGTACGTCCCAGAGCTGATGACTTTTACCTGGACCACACCTCCGTTCTCAGCACGAGTGACTTCGGGGGCCGTGTGGTAAACAATGACCACTTTCTGTTCTGGGGGGAGGCGACACGAGTGTGGGAGGAAGGACCCGAATGCCGGATGCATGTGGTGGAACAGTCGGAGTTCATCGACGACCAGACGTTCCAGCCCCATCGCAGCACGGCGTTGCAGCCCTACATCAAGAGGGCGGCGTCCACCAAGCTGGCCTCGGCCGAGAAGCTCATGTACTTCTGCACTGATCAGCTGGGGCTGGAGCAGGACTTTGAGCAAAAGCAAATGCCCGAAGGAAAGCTGCAGATCGACGGGTTCCTGCTCTGCGTCGACGTGAGCCGGGGCATGAACCGTAACTTTGAAGACCAGATGAAGTTCGTCACCAATTTGTACAACCAGTTGGCGAAGACCAAGAAGCCGGTTGTGTTGGTGTTGACCAAATGTGATGAAGGGGTAGAGAGATATATAAAGGACTCGCACACCTTTGCCATGACAAAGAAAAACCTGCAGGTAGTCGAGACGTCTGCACGCTCGAACGTCAACGTCGACCTAGCCTTCCTCACCCTGGTGCAGCTGTTGGACAAGGGACGAGGGAAACCCAAGATCATCCCTTATTTTGAGGCCCTCAAGCAGCAAAGTCAGCAGATAGCATCGGCCAAGGACAAGTACGAGTGGCTGATTAGTTCCATTGTGAAGAATCATAACGAGACCTGGCCCAACATCAACCGTAAAATGCAGACGTCGCATGAATACAAAGATTACGTCTTCCTCGAGGGTACCACCAAAGCTAAAAAGCTGTTCCAACAGCACGTCCACAGACTCAAGCAGGAACACATAGAACGACGGCGCAGGTTGTATCTTGGCACGCTTCCCCAAGCCTTGTGTACATTGGTTCCAAATCTGGATGAGATCGACCACTTGAGCTGGTCTGGGGTACAGAAAGTCCTGGAGACCAAGCGGGGGTTCTCGGCTTGGTTTGTGGTATTAGACGACACCCCGTGGGAGACCACTCCTCATATCGACAACATGGATGATGAGCGTATCCCGCAGGATCTTCTGGAAACCCCGGCGGCAGAGGAAATCTACGAGGGTCATTTGGAGCATTTGCGCAATGAACGCAAGCGAGGGGAAATGCGGCGGGAGTTTAAGGAGAAACTGGTCGCCTCGCCGTTCGTGACGCCAGGCAAACCCTGGGAGGAGGCCCGCAGCTTCATCATGAACGAGGAGTTCTACCAGTGGCTGGATGAGCCGGAGTACCTAGATATTTATAATCGGCATCAGAAAGAGATCATCGACCAAGCCAAAGAAGACTTTCAGGAGCTGTTGTTGGAGTTCTCCGAGCTGTTCTATGAACTGGAGTTGGACGCCAAGCCAAGTAAAGAAAAAATGGGTGCCATTCAAGAGGTACTTGGGGAGGAGCAGAGGTTTAAGGCACTCCAGAAACTCCAAGCCGAAAGAGATGCCCTGGTGCTCAAGCATATCCATTTTGTCTACCACCCAACGAAGGATACTTGCCCCAATAGTCCTCACTGTGTGGACAGCAAAATTGTGCAAGTGTTGGCAACTCGGTTTCCCACTCGCTACGCTTTCGATGGAACCATAAAGTCTCACTTTGGAGAGGGGAAGGTGGATAGGATCAATCTGGTAATCCTTGGAAAAGATGGCCTGGCAAGGGAGTTGGCCAATGAGATCAGAGCCATGTGCACCAGTGATGACCGCTACACACTGGATGGCAAGATATACGAACTGAATCTGCGGCCGATAGAAGGCAACGTCCGTCTTCCGGTAAATTCCTTCCATACCCCCACCTTTACCCCCCACGGCTGCCTCTGCCTCTACAACTCCAAAGAATCCTTGACCTACGTCGTGGAAAGCATCGATAAACTTCGGGAATCCACGATTAGCAGAAGGGACGGCGGCTCCGGCCTGCTCCCTTTGTCGCTCCTCTTGGTCACCAAAAGAGGAGTCGGGTCAATAGGCGATATTGGGGGTGAAACTGCTCAGGGTTTAATAATACAGGGGCAGCAGTTGGCCAACAAGTTGCAGTGCACGTATCTAGAGCCAGCCTCCCCAGGTGCCGGGTATGCAAGGAATCTTAGCGAACGGCAGATTAACCAAGTTTTAAGGAACCTCTTGGACGTCCAAAGGCCGTCATGTAGTTTTGGAAGAAGTTCTCCTCCACCGCAGACCCCACCGGTACGGTTTAGAGACATTCAAGCCCAGCCAAGCTCCGAAGCAGACCTTCATGTGGTCATGTGTCTCATGTGTGGAGACTCTTACGATATAGACCAACTTTTATCACCGTTCCTACTTTCCCAACATTGTAGACCTTCTACCAATTTATCCAGTGGCACCTCCGTGTTGTTGGACCTTACCTTTGGTAACCAGAAGCAATGTATCGACCTCGCGGTACTATCCTATCATTCCTCGTTTTCCTTACGCAAGAACCGCTTGGTCCATGGATACATCGCCGTATACTCTGCCAAACGGAAGGCTTCCATGGAGACACTCTGTGCTTTCCTTTGTGAGGTCCAGGACATCATCCCTGTGCAGCTGCTGGCAGTTGGGGAAAGTCAAGCCGAGTTGATGGAGTCGGAGGTCGCCAGGGAGCAACTGGCCCAAGGAGAGGAGTTGGCTCAGGAAATTGAAGGGCGCTTCAACTCTGTTGTTTGCGGACCAGGTGGCGTTGTAGGAGGCCTTCATCGCATAGACCTTTTCCAGCCTTTCCTGAAGGAAGTGATGGACAAAAAGACCATTGTGGAGGCCACACATATGTATGACAACGTGGCAGAGGCCTGCTATACCACTGAGAATGTACACTCGCCTCGATGTGGTTCACCCAGCATCATCCTGATGGACTCTGAGGACGATGTTGAACCTTCCCCACCGTACCCCAACTTTAGAGATGATAGCACCTTGACACACAGTAGTAATTTTAAGCTTTCTGACCTGGACGGTAGCGATACCCTTAATGTCCTCTCCGACATAAGCACCTTCGAGAGCAAACTCAACAACAAAGTCCCCCCACAGGTGCGTCCTAAGCCGGCATTCGACTTTCGCAAGGTGGGCCTCGGCTCCTACGTGGATCCAACGGGCAACAGGCGTTCGATCGTCACATGGGCGCCGAGCAGTGACAGTGGTTACGATCCGTCTGACTATGCTGAGCCAGTGGACGCTATAACGAAGCTTCCACCCACGGAGGAGGAAAATATTTATTCTGTACCACATGACAGCACGCAGGGGAAGATCATCACCATTCGCAACGCCAACAGAAGTCACTCCAATGGTGGGGGCAACGGGTCGGACAGTGAAGCCGACAGCGTTTTAGTAGAGGGCAAACGCAAGCTGTCTGTCCCTGGAGTGAAACCCCGTCTATACCGGGAGCGCTCCAAGCGATTGGGCAAGTTCAGCAGTTTCCGTACGAGTTTCATCGGCAGCGACGATGAGCTCGGTGGGCCGCCCAAAACCAAAGAGGAAGAGCACGGGATCCAAAAGGGAGAGAATTCTTTGAACGAGGAGGGTGATGATCACAAGAGGAACAAGATCCTGAGAAGTTTACGAAGAACTGCCAAGGTAAGGCTTACTGGGTTTTACTAGGGTCGCGGGGGGGGGGGGTTCTCCATGCCCATCCAGGGGAGAACGTTTCGGGCGCAGGAGAGGGCGCCAATCTATCGCTGGACACACACTCACTCACACAGTCACACTCTATATGGGGCAATTTGGAGAATTCACTTGACCTTGGTCCATGTTTTGGACTGTGGGAGGAAACCGGAGAACCCGGAGGAAACCCACGTGGACACGGGGAGAACATGGAAACTCCACCCAGATTGGGATTCGAACCGGGAATCCCTAGCGCTGAGAGGAGAACATGCTAACCACTAAGCCACCGTGTCACCCCATGTTAAATGACTTGGGCAATTTATGGGCAATTTATCCATAGAAAACAAAATGAATTAATTAACACTAATTAGTTAATTAATTGGTGATTTTTTTAAATTGATTCATGTGTTGTAATCGACGATGAACCTTTCAGCTTAATTGGAGAACGGGAAGCAAACTTTTTATCAGACACACAGACAAACAGATGAAGCTAATATAAGGGTGTTAATTAAAATAAAAAAAATTATTAATACGATTCAAATGGGGAATCCCCAGTGCTGAGAGGAGAACATGCCAACCACTAAGCCATTTAATGATCTGGATGTTAAATGATGTTTCTGTAGTTTTTATTAGACACAATCCAAAACGAGATTGGTTTTCAGCTCCGAAATGATTTTGAAGGAAGCAAAAGGTTATTGTTTTATGATCCTCATTCAGTTCCAGTTTATTGCTTCCTCATTTTGGAGAGAGTAACCGTGACAACGGAGGAAACAACAACTGAAATGCAAAAGGAACGGCCATGTAAAGAACACAAAACCCAGCGGAACTTGGAGAACAGGACCGGACTGCACACAGGACATTTGGCATTATATAATGTAAACATGAGGAAAAACCGGGCGGCACGGTGGCTTAGTGGTTGGCATGTTCTCCTTAGTGGTTGGCTAGAGATTCCCGGTTCAAATCCCAATCTGGGTGAAGTTTCTATGTTCCATGTTCAGTCCAAAAACATGAATCCAAGGTGAATTGGCTGCTCTAAATTGCCCCTATATATTGTGTGTGGGTGGCACGGTGGCTTAGTGATTAGCATGTTCCCCTCTCAGCGCCATGGCTTCCCGGTTCGAATCCCAATATGGGTGGAGTTTTCCATGTTCTCCCCGTGTCCGCGTGGGTTTCCTCCGGGTTCTCCGCTTTCCTCCCACAGTCCAAAAACATGGATCAAGGTCATGGAGTTCTCCAAATGGCCCCATATAGAGTGTGTTTGTGTGAGTGAGTGTGTGCCCAGCGATGGATTGGCGCCCCGTCCTAGTAGAGGATTAAGTGGAAGATAATGGATGGATAGAATTATTAATTAATAATAACAATTAAGTGAGACCCTCATAGTGGGGGTGTGGCCTATGTTGGGTCTGAGGTTGTATGGATGCTACATATTTGCTTACTTAAAAAGCCTAATGCTTTACCGGCTAGTATGTAGTCCACACACACACACACACACACACACACACACACAGTGAGTGAAGTGAACACACCTGTTCAAGCAATTCAATTCAGAGACCCACGTGAACACCAGGAGAACATGCAAACTCCACCCATCCCCCGCGCCGCGAGGCAGATGTGTTCAGCGCTATGCCGCGATGCCGCCCCACATCGGCGACGTAATTGTAATTACCCCGTCCCTGTCCGACGCCGTGCTTAATGACGTGTCGGGTGTAAATCGCTTAACGCGTCCGCTGTGATGCAGCGTTCTCACTTAGCAGCCGCGGCTCAACTGATTTATTCAGTGCTTAATGAATAGGGACTGGGATGCACAAAGGAAGGCAGTCTTTTGCGCTGAATCGGGTTTAATGAGTCTGTGTGGGTCCGTTGTTGAACAGGGGCAGGTTTCTGAACAGGTGGCAGGTGACAGCATGAGGGCTGGGAACAGTAGCACGTCCAGCCCTCCGCATTTATTCTGCTCAGCTATGGACGAGTCTGCAGAACAAGCCTTTCCTGTCCTGGGCTGCCATTGCATGCACACACTCACACACACACACACACACACACACACACACACACACACACACACACACACACACACACACTCACACACACACACACTCCCTCCCTCTCCCTCTTTTTAATCTCTTTCTTGGTAGGCCGGAAATGTTTCACTTGACTTGTGCGGCCATTAAAATCTCCCTTTCCCAAACACAGGAATGTTTTGCGTCTCTGTGTTTCGTTAATGCCCAATTATTGTTCTCACAGCAAACAGAGCCCCACAGAACCGCTCTGTACCCTCTCAGGAATGCATTCAGCTTGTTTTGGTGTCTTTGCTGAAGACGGTGTGTGTGAATATTTGGAATTATTTGGTTTATACATACTGGGTGATACATACTGGGGGGGGGGGGGGTTCCCCATGCCCATCCAGGGGAGAATGTTTCGGGCGCTGGGCAGATACACCCAGGACAAGGGTGCCAATCTATCACTGTACACACAAACACACTCTATATGGGGCAATTTGGAGAATTCAATTGACCTTGATCCATGTTTTTGGACTGTGGGAGGAAACCGGAGAACCCGGAGGAAACCCACACGGACACGGGGAGAACATGGAATATATATAAATATATATGTATAGCATATGTAAAATATAATAGAATATACAACTATAAATATAATATGGTATATTCATCTATATATATTTCATTATATATATATTACATATATATAATGTGATAAATATAGAATATAAATAAAGCAGGTGGCTTAGTGGTTGGCATGTTCTCCTCTCAGCACTAGGGATTCCCGGTTCATGTGTCTCCATGTTCTCTACGTGGGTTTCCTCCCACAGTCCAAAACCATGGATCGAGTCAATTGAGTTCTCCAAATTTCCCCATATAGAGTGTGTCTGTGTGAGTGTGTGTGCCCAGCGATAGATTGGTGTCCTGTCCTGGGTGTATCTGCCCAGCGCTCGAAACATTCTCCCCTGGATGGGCATGGGGAACCCCCCCCGCGACCCTAATAGAGGATAAAAGCAGAAGATAATGAATGAATGAATAATGAATGGGTGTAAAAAAAAACAAGTCTCATGGCCAACCCTGTGCCGTTATTAAAACCAATCTTATTAAATAGATACAGTATAGTATTAAATAGAACTTACAGGAATAAGAGAAGCTACAGACTGCTACATAGAACTCTTTCAGAACATTTATTCCAGACATTAAAGTAATTATGGTCTGGTGTTGGAGCTAAATGCTTTCTATAAACACATTAAGCTTTAAAAATCTGATTAATGAAGGAATTACGACGGCGTCGGAGTTGGATGTGAACTGGCAGGCTTAGAATCTGCTGAAGTGACTTAAGACTAATAACGTTTATTAGCTAAGTGTAATAATATCGCCGTGCTTTTATTAATGGAAGACGGCGGCTGTTGAGAGTATAATTAAAATAAGATTCATCGTCCTCGCCGGGATCTTATTAGGATTTGGAAATGAGCTGGTCAGTCTCTTTGTGCTTGGTGACTGTAGACGCAGACCCGGCTCTTTCTCCCTCTGTGATAACAGTGCTGCATTGCAGAGGGTTCTGCAGGATCAGAGCCAGACTCTAAAGAACATACACCGTAAATGAGTCACTTGTGGAATTCTGGTGATGGTTCTTTACTGAACTCTGTATTCAAAGCTCATTCCACAGGAACGTCGTTCTAATACCTAAGGCACATGGCATGGGAGCTTATTGATTGAGATGATGGGCTGTCAAGCTCACGGTTGACGGGTATGATCCCCTTTCCACTGATGCTGCCATTGTGGGCCCTTGAGCAAGGCCCTTAGAGCTCATTGGTCCAGGGTGTGGGTGCATCATGGTTGAACTAAGATCTGCAAAACGATCTAACGTCCATCCATCTATTATCTTCTGCTTTGTCCTCTACTATGGTCACGGGAGGGTATCCCCATGCCCATCCAGGGGAGAACGTTTCGGGATATACCCTGGACAGGGTGCCAATCTATCACTGGGCACACACTCACTCACACAAACACACTCTATATGGGGCAATTTGGAGAATTCAGTTGACCTTGATCCATGTTTTTGGACTGTGGGAGGAAACCGGAGAACCCGGAGGAAACCGACGCGGACATGGGGAGAACATGGAGAAAAAAGTCAAAAGTTTGGACTCACCCCCTTCTTCCTCCATTGTCTATTTCCTCCACTTAATATTGATGGACTTTGTAGTTCTACATTTCCAGACTGTAGTCCATCTGTGTTCTTTGTTCTGTTAGTCCCCTGTTGGTTCTCTGTTCTCTATTGGTCAGGTGTAGTTTGGGTGGTGAATTGCTTATTGTCGGTTCTGCAGTGACAGTGAGGGGGTTCTAGTGCAGCAGTGCTACTGGAGTTTCATTTCTCCACCTCAGTGACACTGCTGGGATAGGACTAATGCACCCACCCAATAACCCCTGCTCTGTGGTGGTACTATTGGGGTTCTGACCATTAGAACAGAGTAAAGGGGACGTACACAGTATGTACTGTAGAACACAAACAGATGGACTACAGTCTGGAATTGGAGAACTACAAAGTCCATCTTGGACAGTGGAACTTGGAACTGAGTGGAGCAAAAGGGGGTGTGGCCAAACTATTATTTGGACTGTGTATGATGTATATACATTTTTGATGTTCTAGACTGTCTCTGTCCGGTCTTTGTGAGGTCACACCCATAACAAGTACTAAAAGTAGTCTGAATATGGTATCTTAATGATTTGGGCCCTCACAATGTGGCCCCTGAGGAACATGTTCTGTCCAGCCCTGGTTAAGATCAGTCTGTATGTAATCAGAACAGAACCACACACCCAGATGCTCAGCTCCTAACGAGTTTTGGAAGCAGGTCCCAACTTGCCGTTTCCATAAATCTAACATGCCTCATAACAGCGTTCTCTGCACCAGTGATAAAAGAATTCAGAGAACCCGTAACGCCGAATTAGAACGAGCTAAATAACACACATTACACAGTTAATGACCTGCACAGGGTTCTAAACAGATCCATCACACATTTAAACGTTTTGAAGGCGTGGTTCTGAAAGCTTCTCTTGGTGTGTGAGGACATCGGGAACATCTGACGCTGCTGCAGATACGGGATGCAGTTTGATGAACGGAACAGTGGAACAGTGTGTGTTCCCCGTCCCTCTGTATTATCTGTCATCCTTTAGTTCCACCATGTTGATCGTACAGTCAGTGCTCAGCAATCAGCAAATCTCAAAACTGTGTGTGTGTGTGTGTGTGTGTGTGTGTGTGTGTGTGTGTGTGTGTGTGTGTGTGTGTGTGTGTGTGTGTGTGTGTGTGTGTGTGTGTGTGTGTGTGTGTGTGTGTGTGTGCGCGCGCGCGCGCGCGCGTGCTTAAGCACATGTGTGTGAATGTATCTAAGTCAATGAATGTAATGTATGTGAATGTGTGTGTGTGTGTATATTTATATGTATATGTGTGCAGTGTGTATGTGTACAAGTGCTAGTGTATATACATATGTATGTATATATATGTGTGTATATATATATATATATATATATATATATATATATATACATATATATATATATATATATATATATATATATATATATATATATATATATACACACACACACATATATATATATTTATATATAATATACATATGCACACTTATGTGCATACTTACACACTTGTGCCTTATACCTACTTATACATATACAGAACCATACACACACGTGTGCCCTAAGTATGGTTGTGTGTGTGTATAAGTGTGATTGTGTGTGTATGTGTGGTTGTGTGTGTATCTGCAGTGTGTAATACACACCCACACTGTGCTGCGGTTGAGTGCGGTGTCTGATGTCAGGAATCCGATTGCTTTGGTGTCAGTGTTTTGACTTTTGTTCTTAATTTCACGCTCGGCAGAAAACGAGGCAGAAGCCGCGGCAGTCCATCTCCAAACCTCTGGAGAGCAACTACTTCGGGGTTCCGCTGGCCAACGTGGTGACGCCGGAGCGGCCCATCCCGCTGTTCATCGAGAAGTGCATCCGCTACATCGAATCAACAGGTGAGTCCGAGCTAACTGACGGCCTGTAAAGCTTTTTATTCCTCCACTTGTGTTCTTATCCTGCATTTATCATCGTACATCACTGTCTCACAAACATCTCTAAAGTGGGCTGAGTTATGGAGCGCGCTCTGTTGGCTGCGCGGTAATGAAAGCTGCAGTTTATTTATTGGGGCGGGTCATAAAGCCAGACATTTTTCTGTATAAAAGCCATGCAGCTGCACTGTGTGCATGATGCTCAGTCAACGTCCTGCATGCAGTACAACCTCAATGCCTTTAATTGTAGCTGATTCCCAATCCCACCAACTACTATGACTGAAGTGCCCTTGAGCAAGGCACCTAAAAAAAATTCAGAGACAATTAAAAATGAGGCGGCACAGTGGTTTAGTGGTTAGCATGTTCTCCTCTCAGCACTAGGGATTCCCGGTTCGAATCCCCGTCTGGGTGGAGTTTCCATGTTCTCCCCGTGTCCACATAGCTTTCCTCCGGGTTCTCCGGTTTCCTCCCACAGTCCAAAAACATGGCTCAAGTCAACTGAGTGCTCCAAATTGCCCCATATAGAGTGTGTTTATGTGAGTGAGTGTGTGAGTGAGTGTGTGCACAGTGATAGATTGGCGTCCTGTCCTGGGTGTATCTGCCCAGCGCCCGAAACTTTCTCCCCTGGATGGGCATGGGGAACCCCCACCGGGACCCTAATATAGGATAAAGCAGAAGATGACGAATGAATTAAAAATGATTTACACTTGATTTCTTATTCCTGTTGTGTAAAGGGTGTCTCTGAGGTGTTGCACTTTTTTTTTTTTTTATTAATAGATTTTTTTATTTTAATTAACACCCTTATATTAGCTTCATCTGTTTGTCTGTGTGTCTGATAAAAAGTTTGCTTCCCGTTCTCCAATTAAGCTGAAAGGTTCATCGTCGATTACAACACATGAATCAATTTTAAAAAATCACCAATTAATTAACTAATTATTGGTAATTAATTAATTTTGTTTTCTATGGATAAATTGCCCAACTCATTTGAAATGGGGGCGGCACGGTGGCTTAGTGGTTAGCATGTTCTCCTCTCAGCACTAGGGATTCCCAGTTCGAATCCCCATCTAGGTGGATTTTCCATGTTCTCCCCGTGTCCGCATGGGTTTCCTCCGGGTTCTCCGGTTTCCTCCCACAGTCCAAAAACATGGATCAAGGTCACTTGAATTCTCCAAATTGCCCCATATAGAGTGTGTGTGTGCCCAGCGATAGATTGGCGTCCTGTCCTGGGTGTATCTGCCCAGTGTCCGAAACGTTCTCCCCTGGATGGGCATGGGGAACCCCCCATGACCCTAGTAGAGGAGCCTCGCTACTTGGTGGTTGTACAGAGTATATAAACCTCCACAGGGTCTTAAAGAATAAATATGTCACATGTTGTGGTAATTGAAGTGACCGTATGGATTTGTATAGGACACACACACACACACACACACACACACACACAGTTATACTTCACTTATACACACTTATTTACATATTACACCCCATCTTAGCCCTTCATGAATAAATATCCTATGCATTTGAGATTTAATGACTTTCTTAAAGGCATCCAATAATATAACGAGCTGACAGTTTAAGTTGCAGTGTTTTCTCAGTGGGGGGAGCTGCTTCACTGTGATTGGTCGTTGTTTGTGTTTATAGTCGTGATGGTCACCGTGGGATACTGAGCCCTGCGCCATCATTTTCTGCTCAATAGCTTCCCCATAGAGATCGATATCTGAGGGCCGGAAATGAGAACAATCTTTGGTCACAGTTAGTTTCTGGACTCCGGGTGGAGTTTATCCTGCAGCAGCTCAAAGCCTGATGCGCAGATAGAATACTGCCCCCCACCCCCCACTCCCTCCCCATCACACATACACACACCGGCGCTTATTAGTCCCGCTCGTCCACGATGCTAACCCCGAGCTGAATCGCACTTGGATATGAAAGTTATTCACAGTAATACGTTTGAAAGGTTCTAGATTCAGCAGGAAGTTATTATGATTATTATTTTTTTTAGGGAACTTAGTGTGAAAAAGGAAGCAATTATAAATGAATCGACCACATCGGCCTTTGACAATTAGCTAATGACAGAGAACTGAAATAATGAAATGATGAATGTGTGAGCTGAATGTGTTGTTTGTTCAGCGTTTCACAGACAGACCACACGAGTTCCTTAAATACATGTGAGAACATACAGCATGAGAGATGAGGGGTGTGCACTGCAAACTAGATCATATTTATAAAGTCCTCATCCAGGGGGACAATGTTTCAGAGGCTCATCTATTGCTGGGCACGCGCACACACACACACACACACACACACACACACACACACACACACACACTATATTGGGGCAATTTAAATAGGGGAAATTTAGAGCAGCCAATTCACTTTGAAGCCATGTTATTGGATTGTGGGTGGAACCCGGAGGAAACCCACACAGACATGTGAAGAACATGGAAACTCCACCCGGATCCGTATTCGAACCGCAATCCCCTGTGCTTAAAGGCAAACAGGCCCACAGCTGTTGATTTTTAGGGATAGGGAAGTTTAGGGTTAGGGAAGTTTAGGGTTCAGTGTTAGGGAAGTTTAGGGTTCAGTGTTGGGTAAGTTTGGTGTTCAGGTTTAGGGTAGTTTAGGTTTAGGTAAGTCTAGGGTTCAGTGTTAGGGAAGTTTAGGGTTCGGGAACTTTAGGGTTCAGTGTTAGGTTAGTTTAGGGTTTGGGGTTAGGGAAGTTTAGGGTTCAGTGTTAGGGAAGTTTAGGGTTCAGGGTTAGGGAAGTTTAGGGTTCAGTGTTAGGGAAGTTTAGGGTTTGGGGTTAGGGAAGTTTAGGGTTCAGTGTTAGGGAAGTTTAGGGTTTGGGGTTAGGGAAGTTTAGGGTTCAGTGTTAGGGAAGTTTAGGGTTCAGTGTTAGGGAAGTTTAGGGTTTGGGGTTAGGGAAGTTTAGGGTTCAGTGTTAGGTTAGTTTAGGGTTCAGTGTTAGGGAAGTTTAGGGTTCAGTGTTAGGGAAGTTTAGGGTTCAGGGTTAGGGAAGTTTAGGGTTCAGTGTTAGGGAAGTTTAGGGTTGAGTGTTAGGGAAGTTTAGGGTTTGGGGTTAGGGAAGTTTAGGGTTCAGTGTTAGGGAAGTTTAGGGTTCAGTGTTGGGTAAGTTCAGGGTTAGGGAAGTTTAGGGTTCAGTGTTAGGGAAGTTTAGGGTTTGGGGTTAGGGAAGTTTAGGGTTCAGTGTTAGAGAAGTTTAGGGTTCGGGGTTAGGGAAGTTTAGGGTTCAGTGTTAGAGAAGTTTAGGGTTCGGGGTTAGGGAAGTTTAGGGTTCGGGGTTAGGGAAGTTTAGGGTTCAGTGTTAGGTAAGTTTAGGGTTTGGGGTTAGGGAAGTTTAGGGTTCAGTGTTAGAGAAGTTTAGGGTTCGGGGTTAGGGAAGTTTAGGGTTCAGTGTTAGAGAAGTTTAGGGTTCGGGGTTAGGGAAGTTTAGGGTTAGGGAAGTTTAGGGTTCCGTGTTAGGGAAGTTGTGTTAGGGAAGTTTAGGGTTCAGTGTTAGGTTAGTTTAGGGTTAGGGAAGTTTGGGGTTAGGGAAGTTTAGGGTTCCGTGTTAGGTAAGTTTAGGGTTAGGGATGTTTAGGGTTCAGTGTTAGGTAAGTTTAGGGTTAGGGAAGTTTAGGGTTTGGGGTTAGGGAAGTTTAGGGTTCAGTGTTAGGTAAGTTTAGGGTTAGGGATGTTTAGGGTTCAGTGTTAGGTAAGTTTAGGGTTAGGGAAGTTTAGGGTTCAGTGTTGGGTAAGTTTAGGGTTCAGTGTTAGGTAAGTTTAGGGTTAGGGATGTTTAGGGTTCAGTGTTAGGTAAGTTTAGGGTTCAGTGTTGGGTAAGTTTAGGGTTAGGGAAGTTTAGGGTTCAGTGTTGGGGAAGTTTAGGGAAGTTCAGTGTTAGGAAAGTTCCGTGTTAGGGAAGTTTAGGGTTTGGGGTTAGGGAAGTTTAGGGTTCAGTGTTAGGGAAGTTTAGGGTTCAGTGTTGGGTAAGTTTAGGGTTCAGTGTTGGGTAAGTTTAGGGTTAGGTAAGTTTAGGGTTCAGTGTT